>CM031242.1:931164545-931454545 GCA_018340775.1 Taxus wallichiana var. yunnanensis
CCTTTCTTTATAAGAGAATAATAATGTTTCAAAAACTTATTGACTATGTGTCTCAATAATAAAAACAACAGATAGATTTGATTCAACTAATGCACGAAATGCTACACTACCACCGTAAAGCACTAATACTAAAGAATTTTGGGAACAACATCGAGTGAACATCTCAGCCTAGAACTCATATGATCACTCGTAAGGAAAATGATGTTTGTTTCCTTTTAGGAAAATTTCAGATTCAGCTTATCAATTTATGTGGCATTTTTTCCATCCAATCCCTAGTGAATTCTTCTCTTTCATCATTGTTACATCACACTTCTACAATCTATTATCATGTACATAAGACACAAAATTTTAAATTTCCCACCGTTGTCATATAGTTTATAACATCCATCCAGAATTGATTCTCCAATGTCTTTAACCTTTTCCATGTATTTTTTATTGTTTCTCTCAACATTTTTGAATATTCAATTAGTATGAGAATAATAATAATACAATCCAACACACTATCTCCAATAAATGTAGTAGATCCATTACTACTTTATAAGAAATATCGGTAGAAAAAGTGCAAAAATCAACAATAACACATTATACGTTGAAAAGGATTGGTGATATGAATAGCTTATATAATTGAAAGATGGAATGTGTATGAACATTGATAAGTAAAATATTCTATGTCCTACATCCTTGTGGTATATTTTCTTACATTGACATCACATAGTTGTCTAATATTGTCTAAGCCTCGACGGAAGAACTTCTTTTGCCACCTAGTCCTTTTTTTTTTTTTTTTCCCGATTTGGGAATCCAATTTTCTCTTTCCTTTTCTCTCTTCACCCAATAATACAGAAAACTAGCGGTGTGTGATTTATACAATTAAAATTTTTCAATCACATTGGATTCACTGTAGGATGTCAATAGATTATTATATGGATGTTTTTCTTTAAAATATTATAGATATTCTTCTCTCATTTCTATGTCTCCTTTTATTCTCTAGAAATAAGAATAAGGCATCTATGTTATTACACTTTCCCTAACATGGCTAGTTAACCAAACATCCCTTGATTGTACTTTATCTGCTAGTATTGATAGTTCTTCATTGTTCATTCCTCTAACAACCCGAATGAATTGGCTATGAATCTTGCCAATGAATTTGGCTGAAAGTTATCCTGATTATATTTAATAGGTGAATAAGAAAGGCCACCAGATATAAAAAATTGAAATGTTGTAGTCCATTTAGTCCATATATCATCCGTAATAATAGAAAAATCCATTTTTCATATAGATTTTCAGTTTTTTCCACTTTGAAAATCAAGAGGCATTTATTCTCAATGTTCTACATTCAAAGGACAATTATATGTTTTATATTTTTATATAAGGAAAGTAAATGTTAATAAAAATGCAATTAAATTAAAATCCATTACCTTCCACTCTTCTATTTTGTTTTTGTCAACCTGAGACGTTGAGGACATCCAAGATATTTCCACACAAATCTAGCTTTGTACAGAAAATCAATAAACTTGGTGTCTATCCAAGTTTTGTTCACTTCATTATGTTGTTTGAAAATATTAATATTGGCTTTTTAGTTGCTTTCGTAGAAAAAATGTGAGCCCTTTGAAACTCATAGCCTCTCATGTAAATATTTGTATGTATCTAAGCCCAAAATACTTTTTGTTCAAATATTGTATATTGGTCATCAAGTATATAAAATTTAATGCAATTCCTTTCCATGTCTTTCGGATCTTGGAGATCCAAATATTTATTCGTAGAATGTAATAAGGGAAGAAGAATTACATCCCTTTGTGTAGGAATGCCATTTATCAAAATGGAGTGGACAAGAAGGTCAACATTCTCATCATCTATAGAATGATACATAATACTCTGGAGGCATTATATGGAACCTTGAAACATAAATTGAAAACACTTCACCATTGAACAAAAATTAATCAAACTGTTGAATAGTTAAAGGTTATGTTTTCATGAATATAATGGTTTCTTTCTTCAGCAATGTAGCTGATTTAGTATTCTTTTTCAACCCCTTAATGTTGATCTAGATGGATCGATCTCTAGTTTAGCAAATATATTTTCCTCGGTAAGATAGTAAACAAATTGGCATTATTAGGAGGTAAAAGTGAACCTTTTCAATTAAAAAATGACAAACAAAAGAGGTTTTATCATATTTATCCAATTTTAATAGTATTGCAAGCATGCCAATATGAATATCTTCCACATTTGAACAACCAATTTTGTCATTATCTACTAACAACCCCAAATCCAAACCATTTATTGAATAAAACATTTTGCTTTGTCTTATGAGAACTTCATTTTCATTTTCTTGAATAAGTAAACATCCAACTCCATATCCATAATAATAAAATTATTATTTTCATAATCAATGTGATCTACCTAAACATGCATTGTACTCGAATGAACAACTGTGATATAACCATACTAAATTCCTCATGTTAGTCATCTATAACAAAAACAACCACATGTTTGCATAGTAGTTATCGGGGTTATGGATTTTAGAAAACCATTCCTCTTCTCTTTTCTTCGAACACTTAACACCTTCAATGATCCGTAAATGGGGTAAAATATTTCTAATCGTCATGGATCCCTATAGGTACTGTAATATTTTACACTCCACAGATGCTATCAAATTCAAATGGAAAATGTAATGTAAAGTAAAGCACATATACACTGCAAATAAATTTATAACCGAGTTTGGTAATGCCTACGTCTCTAGGTTCATATGAACCGATTCATTAATACTTCTAAGTTGTAGAATTCAGTACAAAATAATGAAACCATGGATCTAAATGTGGATACCGGGAACATATCTATCCGAGTACCCATATGATAGATGTATAGGATTCCACCCATGTGATAGTCCCACCCTTGTGATAGTATGATTCCACCTTTATATCACATACCCAACCGATTACACATGAATCTGAACCAAATAAATACAAGTGATCACGATCTAGTAGAATACTCTGAACTAGAAATATGAAGAAAAGCTACTCTAATTATGTTGAGAAGTAGAAACTTCGCTAATAGTGACCATCGTAGAAGTATACATCTTCGAATAATCTTCCTTGGATAAGTGACACACTTAACGAAGCCTTTAAGTGGTCATAAATCTGATGTGATGTTTCATCTATTAAATAAATGTCTAAATGCATCCAAATTAGGAATATAATATCACCATTAGGAGCGCGGGGAAATTTTGTGCATTTTTCTTTTTTACACCAAATGCTGATTTTGCTTCTAATTCCTTCTGTTGAGTATGGAGCTAAATTACTCATGTTTTAGCATGCACAAATAGAACTTACTGGAAGTCGATGATAGAATCGGAATCGGTTAGGGTGTGCCGGAATCGGTCGGGGCAAGTTGAATCAAAGTGACGGTTGTGTAGAACCAACATCGGTTACTGTGTGACGAGTTTTAATTAACTCTTGTGATTTATTTCTATTTTTAGCATTGGAATATATTTAATGAATGTAATTACATGGCTAAGTTTCCTAAAGTCTTAAAAGACTATTTAAATCATAAATCTAGGGGTTTCAGAATGAGAGGATTGATTATAATTATAAGATAATTATGTGAGAGAGAATTCTTGGTGAAGAATCAAAAATCTTGAAGGAAGATAGTATTAAACATCTTAGAAGTGTAAAAGATTGTAAATCTTCATTATATATCTTTCAAAACTTTAATAATAGATTGGCTTGTTTCTTGGTGGACATAGCCCACATTGGGTGAACCACATTAAATATGGTGTTGATTTATGTCTCTTGTTTTATATAATTCTTCTCGTAGAATATCCTCTTTTATTTGCATGTATGCTTAGATCCGATATATATATTGTCTCGTACAACCAAAGGTGTGCTAACCCAACAATTGGTATCGAGCTTTGTTTGAGGGTTTTGTGTTGAAAATTTACTCACAGAGGGTTTTCTGATTGAGTGGGAGCTATAACAATGACAAAAGATAATAAATACAAGGTAGAGAAGTTTGATGGCTGAAATTATCAATTATGGAAGATGCAGATTGAGGATTATCTGTATCAGAGAGATTTGTACTTACCATTGGATGAGAAGTCTAGACCTACGAAGATGATTGATGAAGAATGGAAGATTCTTGACAAAAAGGCTTTGGGATCTATAAGATTGAGCCTGGACAACATCCGTGGCTTCCAATATTACAGAAGTGGCTTCTACGGTAGACTTAATGAAATCTCTTGCTAATTTATATGAAAAACCTAGTGCTTCAAATAAAGTTTATTTGATGAAGAAAATTTTTAGTTCTAAGATGCATGAAGGTGAATCTACCTCTAGTCATTTTAATGATTTTGATCTATTGTAAATCAGTTAAAATCAATTTCAATACCATTTGATGATGAAGTAAAATAAATTTTATTCTTATGTTCTTTTCCTAATAGTTGGGACAACTTGGTAATGGTTGTTAGTAATACAACATCTACTAATAATATTTTGAAGTTTGATGATGTGGTTAGTATAATCTTGAATGAAGAAATTCATAGGAAAATTATAGAGGAAACATCATCTGAAATTCTTTGAATGTAGAAAGCAGGGGCAGGAAGAAGGAGAGATCCAAGAGTAAGAGTAATGGGAAATCAAAGTCAAGGGATAGCAGATCTAAATCCAGAAGTAAGGGAATTACTTGTTGGAAATGTGGAAAGAAAGGACATGCAAAGAAAGATTGTTGGTCAAAGAATAAAGAGAACCAACAACCAGAAAAAGGTAAAGAGGTGAATCTTTCGCATCAGAGGTAATGCAAGATGCTCTTATTCTTTCTTTAGATAGTAAAATTGAATCATGGGTTTTAGATTCAGGAGCTTCTTTCCATGCAACCCCTAATAAGGGTTATTTCAAAAATTATGTCTAGGAAATTTTGGGCATGTTTATTTGGGTGATGATGAACCTTGTAGTATTATTGGTAAAGGGGAAGTTCATCTAAAATTTAGAATGGAAATACATGGGTATTGAAAGATGTGAGGCATGTGCCAAGCCTCAGGAGGAATCTTATTTCGTAGGGCAACTTAGGTGAATCTAGTTGCATGGTTACTTTTATAGGAGACTCTTGGAAAGTCACCAAGGGTGCTTTTGTTGTGGCAAGAGGTAAGAAGGTAGGAACGTTATATTTATCTACCTGTATTATTGATTCCTTTTCTACATTATCTACTTTAGATTCAGATGCATGCATGTGGCATAATCGTTTGGGCCATATGAGTCAAAAAGGAATGCAAATCTTAAAGGCTAAGGGTAAGTTATCGATTTGAAAGATTTAGATCTTGATTTCGTGAGAGCATTGTATCTTTGGAAAGCAAAAGAGAGTGAGATTTCTCAAAGTTGGGGCAACTAAGAAGGAGCATAAAATTGGAGCTTGTACACTTAAGATGTGTGGGGACCAGCTCAGGTAGCTTCTCATGGTGGATCCCAGTATTATGTTACTTTCATTGATGATGCTACAAGAAAGGTATGGGTTTATTGTATTAAACATAAATATGATGTTTTTGAAACTTTTAAAAGATGGAAAGCCCTTGTTGAGAATGAATAAAATTCTAAGTTAAAGTGCCTTAGATCTGACAATGGTGGTGAATACTATAACAAGGCTTTCAATGATTATTGTTCAGTGAATGGATACGTAGAGAAAGAATGGTTCCAAGAACACCACAGAGAATGGTGTTGCAGAGAGAATGAACAGACAATCATGGAACATGCTAGAAGTATGAGGATACATTCTAGATTTCCCTTGCAGTTTTGGGTAGAAGTAGTTGATACAGTGGTTTATTTGATTAACCATGGCCCTTCAAGTTCACTAGATGGAGGAATACCAGAGGAAGCATGGACCGAAAAGAGGTAGATCTTTCTTTTCTTAAATTTTTGGTTCAGAAGCTTTTGTGCATGTTGATAGAGAAAATAGAAAAAAGTTGGATGCAAAATCCAAGAGGTGCACTTTCATTGGTTATGGATCTGGTGATTTCGGTTTTCATTTTTGGGATTTAGAGAATTCTAAAATTGTTAGGAGTCGTGATGTTGAATGGAATGAAAAGAGAATGTACAAGGATCAAATTTTGGTACCCAAGGATGAGAAAATTGAGAAGTTTATTGATGAAAATGAACTCTCAAGTTTTAAAAAACACCTTCAAAATACACAAAGAACTATGGTTGGTTAGGCCTGACCGCATCGGTCCGATTGTTACATGGATAGAATTTGTTATCGAAGGAACCGGTGATGGTTAGAGGTGACCGACATTCGGTCACTATCAGAAGTTGATACTAATGTCCAAGAGGTCCAGATTGAGCCTCCGGTACCCCAAACTCCTATGAGAAGGTCACAAAGGGTAAGTAAACTTCTAGAAAGATTTTCACCTTCTCTATTTTATCTATTATTGACTGATAGTGGTGAACTAGAAAGCTTTGAAGAAGCAATGTAGGATAAAACTCACATTCAGTGGGAGCATGGCATGGATGAGGAGATGAACTCTTTGGAATAGAACCAGACTTGGGATTTGGTTAAATTGCTAGCAGGAAAGAGAACATTGTAGAACAAGTGGGTTTACAGAATTAAGGAAGAAGAGGGTGGACAAAAAAGGTACAAGGCAAGGCTTGTAGTAAAGGGATTTACACAAAAGGCAGTATTGACTTTGGTGAAATATTTTCTCCTATTGTTAAGATGACTTCTATTCATATTGTATTGAGTTTAGTTGTAGTAGAAGATTTGCATTTAGAGCAACTAGATGTGAAGATGACTTTCCTTCATGGTGATTTGGATGAAGAGATTTATATACAATAGCCACTTGGGTATGAAGTCAAGGGTAAGGAGAAATTAGTGTGCAGGTTGAAAAAGAGCCTATATGGGCTCAAGCAAGCTCTAAGGCAATGGTACATGAGGTTTGATAGTTTTATGCATGAGCATGGTTACTTGAGATGTGAATCTAACCATTGTGTTTATTTCAAGAAGCTTGAAAATGGGAGCTATATTATTTTGTTACTGTATGTGGATGATATGCTTATTGCAGATCTAGTATGTAGGACATTGGTGAGCTTAAGAGAAAGCTAGCTCACACATTTTCAATGAAGGATTTAGGAGCTGTAAAAAGAATCCTTGGCATGCAAATACATAGAGATAAGAAAAACAAGAAATTGTATTTGTCTCAGGAGGATTATATCTACAAGGTGTTAGAAAGGTTCAATATGTAGAATGCAAAACTTGTTAGCACACCTATGGCTGAAACTTCAAATTGAGTAAAGATTAGTGTCCTTCATCATAAGAGGAGGTCAAATACATGACATGAGTGCCATATGCTTTAGTAGTTGGAAGTCTCATGTATGATATGGTTTGTACAAGACCAGACATTGCATAGGCAGTGGGAGTTGTGAGTAGATATATGGCTAATCCAGTAAAGAGCATTGGAAAGTAGTCCAATGGATACTCAGGTATTTGAAAGGGACATCTAGCATGTAGTTATGCTATGGAGGTTCGATATTTCATTACGTGGCTATGTTGATTCGGATATGGCTGAGATCTGGATGGTAGGATGAGCACTACTGGATATATTTTCACAGTAGGTGGAATGACAGTTAGCTAGATTTTGAGATTACAGAAGGTTGTGGCTTTGTCTACTACAGAGGAAGAGTATGTTGTAGCTACAGAGGCTAGCAAGGAGATGATATGGATGAGTAGGTTCATGGAGGAGTTGGGAAAGGAGCAGGATGATTGTAAGTTATTTAGTGATAGTTAGAGTGTAATTCATTTGGCAAAGAACTCAACATTTCATTCCAGAATGAAACACATTCAGTTGAGGTATCACTTCATATGACAGGTATTAGAGGATGGACAATTGAATCTGAAAATATTCATACAAGCAAGAACCTTGTGGATATGCTAACGAAGCCATTAGAAAAGGAGAAGTTGGAGCTACACTCCACTTCTGTTGGTCTTCAAGTTTGAGGCTCAAGGAGGAAGAAACAAAGCTAAGGATGATCCAAGAATGGAACTGTACAGGTATAGTGTGCAGTAATTAATCTCCAAGTGGGAGATTGTTGAGTATGGAGCTAAATTACTCATGTTTTAGCATGCAAATAGAACTTGTTGGAAGTTACGATGAATCGACATCGGTTAGGGTGTGACCCCAGGCATCATTCGTGGTAATTTGGAACCAAGGAACGGTTAGGGCGAATCGGGCATCGGTTACCTACATGCAATGAGTTTTAATTAACTCTCGGGATTTATTTCTATTTTTAGCATTGGAATATATTTAATGAATGTAATTGCATGGCTAAGTGCCCTAAAGTCTTAAACACTATTTAAAGCATAAAGCTAGGGTTTAGAATGAGAGGATTGATCATAATTACAAGATAATTATGTGAGAGAGAATTCTTGGTGAAGAATCAAAAAAACTTGAAGGAAGATAGTACTGAACATCTGAGAAGTGTAGAAGATTGTAAATCTTCATTGTATATCTTGTCAAAGCTTTGGATAATAGATTGGCTTGTTTCTTGGTGGACGTAGCCCACACTGGGTGAACCACATTAAATCTGGTGTTGATTTATGTCTCTTGTTTTGTATAATTCTTCTAGTAGAATATCCACTTTTATTTGCATGTATGCTTAGATCTGATATGTTATGTCTCAGTACAACCAACACAATATGTGCTAACCCTAACACCTTTAAAAAGGGTGATATGTGAAATCTCCCTTTTATGGCCTATCGGTTGTGCACATAGTAGACTTGTGTATTACAAAAACTATGGGATTGAATTTATACATAACGAGCCATAATGATATGATGGTGAGAGATAGTTTTAGCTAGGTGGTGGTTATGAGTTCAAGCCCATTTAAACCTTTATTTTGCTTGGCTACATTTTTTCAATCCCATGTGGCATATATACATTTGCATGGGTTAAAAATAGCATTGTTTAGCCACCTACCTAGTTTCCACATGGGTCATGGCATTATAATGTGGGCAGTATTTTTATATTATCCCACATTTAGTGGGTATAAATATATGCTAGCATTTTATTAGGCTTTAACCACCCATTCCACATTCCACGGGGCATTTTTTCTTTTAAAATATTCTAAAATATTTTTATGTGGGAAAACCATAATTTTTTTTAAAAATCCACGTTCCTAAATATTAAAATGCACATGATCAAATGAAGCTATGTCATGTGTCAAGGCATCATTTGTCCATCTCCACTTCTCGACCCACCAAATTGACCAAACTTTGACTAGTTCGTAACTTTTGCATAAAAACTCGGATTTGGTCCGTTCAAAATGAAATGGAAAGGTATTGATGAGATCTATGAAATGGTGATGACTATAGATGATTCATAGATCATCCATGTTTCCATGTGTCGTTATCATATTGCCAAGTTGACTCTTCAAGTCCAAATTGCGGCCAAAATTTGATTGGCTATATCTTGAGCATATATAGAGTCTATAAACCTTTGTGTTCCACGTATCAAGGGAAAGATAAATAAAATTTTCTACCACTATTTTGTGGTTTAGGAGATATAGGAAATATCAACATCCATAAATGTCCTCCGGATCAATCAATGATGAAATTATGGATAATGGAGTAGGAATAATGGAAGACATCTTACCTATAATTAGAGTAGAATATTTTAATAATTACTTCACATATGGAGTAATTTTTGTTCTTATAGTATGATAATGAATGTATGTATTAGCATTTTTATCACCAATACTTATTGTAAATTACTTTTTATCAATGGAGAGTAATCAATGTAATGGTTAAAGTCATAGGATTCGACCAGGCATTTATCCAACCTTGACTTGTTATTGTAATTCATATTTTTGGGATGACATCATTAATAGTTGAAACTATGCAAAAAATTCTCAAAAATTAATGCGTAAAATATTTTGGAAGGATTGTCCATTATCTAATAACCATCTACATTATGTAAATAACATGAAAGGAACATTTTAAATTAATAATTACATCACATATGGAGTAAAAATTCAAATTGAGTAAAAAATTATTCAAATCACCAATATGTACATAATGAATGTAATTATTAGCCTTTACATGATCACCAATCTCTATAGTACATTACTTTTTATCATTAGGACAATTAATCAATGTAATGGGTTATCCATTTTTACCCATCCACATAGGTAAATAGCATGAAAGGAATGTTTGACTATAGTTTTTAGAGATAGAACAGTCCAACTATAAACCTTCAACCACCAATTAAATGGACTAACATAATTAGTATTTTTTTGGCATATCACATCATTAATAATAAATCTATGCAAAAAAATTTTAGTTCTTAACACAATTAACGTATGCAACATATTTTGGAAGGAATTCACATCCACTTATCCATTTGTGATCATGAAGCTCCATTACTAATTGAAAGATATGACCTTCGCTAGGATTTTCACCTTTCTTTATTTAAAAAGAGATAAAATAGTAAATCATTATCTAGAGTATTATTACCCTTTTGGTTGTAAACACTATCTCTACATTTTTAATATTTTTTTCAATGATTGTAAGTGTATCATGTTTGATAATATATTTTTAGAGAGAGATAGAACTTAAGTCTGAAGCCTTATATTATATAAGATATATTCTTTAGTTTTATAATGTTACTTGTTGATAGATTATAATTTTCAATTATTATAATTAATCAAATTGGACTAGGTGGAAAGGACTTTTCAATTCAAGTTAATTTCATCAGTTCATATTTTCAAGATCCATTACTAGTTGAAAGGAATAACCTAATGTGAATGGAAATTTGAGAATAAATATATAATAATAATGGTCTAGCTTAGTCCTAGGCTCGATAATCATATTTGTTACTTTGGATATATGTGTCAATTATAATGTTTTCTAACTATCAAGGGTGAAATTGCTATATTGGCATTCAAAGTAATTATTTATCAAAATTATATTTCATTAGTGACCACTAAGATCCATTATGAATTGAAAGGTATGACAAATGGGTGCTACACTAAACATTATTTAGGTCAATTATGATAACATAAATTAAAAAAATGTGCCTATTTTTCACATTTTTTATTTGGATTTATTTCTTTTATTATTTGTGTCATTATGATATTATAACGGTTTGATTACATTTTTTACTTTTTATAAGATATATCTATAAATTCACATCGGTTCTTAAAATTAAAGCTTAGTTGTTTTAAAATCATAATGGCATTATTTATTTAAATTGTTTAACAAATAATGATATATCGCACCTTTTCTCTAATGAGTGGTAAATTCAAACTTTGAATTGTGAATTGTCCCCATTTGAGAGAATTTGATATTTGAATATTTTATAAATTTCCCTGGTCTATTTATATTATAATATCAAGGTTTCATATAGGTTCAATATTTTATAATTATTTAACTCTAATTATTAAATTTTTCAACTATCCCACACTAATTTATATTTTAGTGCTCAAAATTTCTAATGTGGAATGTGCCTATGCATTTAAAATTTTATTAAATACCCCAAAGAACTATTTTTTAAGGGTTTTTTTTATTTTTTTTTTATCCTCTTTTCTTAGAGTGGTAAAGAAACTCATGAAATCATTTGAGAGAATAATGATAATAAATTCATAGATTTCCCGTGCTCTTTTGCTTAATGTTTGGCGAACTCTAAGTACAGAATCCCATCCGTTTTTTATATTTTGCAAAAACTAACATTAATGTGCAAATCCCTATTATAATACTTTTTGCAGAGAAATCTGTAAAGGATGCACACAAAGGAAGGAACAAATAGGCTTGTAGAAAAAAGTAAACTAAAGAAAAGGGGTTGTGGATAAAAAGTTAGTAGATAGTGAGCTTGATGGAGAAAATGGAGGCAAGAAACAATTATAATACCAAGAATGAAATAATCTCAAATCTAAATCATGTATTGATAAAAAAGGAAAAGGGGTGCATAAAATGATAATAAATGTTTGCACATTTTTAATCTCAAATCTAAATCATGTAGGATAACTATATGATTAAATTGCATTTTTATTGCAACTTGTTTATTATATTTTTAGTTCTTGTATTTTCCATCCCTACTTTTCCCTACAAAAATGCACTTTGCGGCCTAGCACAACTTACTAGTTCCTTCTGATCATTTTGTCAAACCGCCTTGTTCTTCAAGAAAACAAGGATTTTGTTGTGCCCTAACCAAATAAAATTTAATCCCTTTTCAGCTCTAGTTTTTATTTCATTTGAACGCTTTCAAGTATCCATCATTCTATGTCCCTTTAGATTGTTTTTCCCGATAATGATGTCCTATCGCATAATCACTAGTTTTAAAATTGTAATGGTTTGCGAGACTCAAAGTATTGTTTAGGTATTCGTTATGACTACCTTTTCTTCCTTTTATTATGATGATAAAACAACCCAAGGTAATACTTTCATTAAATTGTTTATATGTGTTAGGAAATAAGAGATAAAATATGTGAATAATCCCTCATAGAATCGCAACAATAGAAACTAATATGCAAAAAATATTACAAATCTGAAATAAAAGTGCAAAATAAAAAGAACACAACACAAAGAGACAATATTTAACGTGGTTCACCCAATTTGGGCTACATCCACCTAAGAATCACTTGCTTAGATTTTATTACAAGCCACCACTCTCTCAATACAATACCCAAATCTATTTGGAGCTATGCTCAACAAACTCTACATAATTCACACCTGAATTCACACACATCTGCAATGTTACATCAATCCTACCATATGCACAAAACCACATGAGTAAATAAATTCTTAAGCAGTTTTACAATACCATGGGTATCAAAACCATGGGCCAAAACCATCCCATAAACATATGGGTCAAAAATCCCAACCATATGAGAAGAACACATTCCCGAACCCCAGCGAGACAGCTGTGGAAAGTGTATATTACTTTTAGTGTACATTCTTCAACACTTTCACACATAAAATCATGCTCCATAACATAAATTATGTTTGTTGTGTTGAATTTCCATGAAGATATTCAAGGTTAATTTTTTTAAAACTATAAAATCATATTAAGTTTTCAATTGTGTGATAAATTTTTGTGCAATGGAAGGTAAACATATTATATATGCATGAATTTTATAATATAAATATTTTAATCACTATGTATTTAAATTTATATTTTAAGTCATGAAAAAAATCAAATAGCTTTGTAGTCACGATGATATAATTATTTTTAAACATTATTATTAATATGCCATGTATTATTGGTGAAAGATAGAGTGTTTTTATATATATATATATATATATTAATTCATGATTCTACATGTATTTCTATGCATTCAAATGGAAACTCCAGATTTATTTGTTATCTTTTATACCTTTTCAATTTGATTTCTCCTATCTAAATACAATCAATCAAGAAAAATTTGTGTAGCTTAGTGGCCGCTAGGCTATAATTTCCTTTTGAAGAAAACCTATTTGAATCTCAACGATAATAAAAATATATGTATAATTGTATAACACATAGAAGGTTTATGTTTAGTGCTTAGCAGTCGCTAGTATAACACTTTCAATTTCAAAATTTGAAGTAAGTTTTTTTATGTTAGAGGCCACTAGGCTATGCTAACAAAAAATATTTGAGCATAGCAAGCCTCAGTAATGTTGAGATTAATATTTCAAGTCATGCAAAGTGGTACGATTTAAAAAAAGATTAATATTTTATGATCTTATCGGCCACTCTGATTTGGAACAATATTATTTGGAGCTTAACATCCACTACGTTGTGCTACGATAAATTATTTGGATATTAGTTGTTGTTAGGATATAACAAAAAATAAATCTATTATGAGCTTAGTGACTGCTAGGGTATAAAACACAATACCATATTTGTAGTTTAGCGATCACTAGATAGTTACGGAATTTTTTGAAATTTTAGGCCACTAAGACACTACCAAAATAATATTTGGAACATAGCATTTGTTTATATTTAGTAAAATTAAGAAAGATATTTAGAGACTATCGTACACTAGGTATGGCCGCACATATTAGTTGAAGCTTAGAAGTCACTAGGATTTCAAAAATTAAATTAAGGTAGAATCAAATTAGTAGTAGTTACGCATCGCCAAACATAATGTTTATATTCTATGATCCTAAAATATTCTATAATATGCATTGGAAGTTATCGGTGGTATGCCTTAGCAAAATAAAAACATATTTTTAGATTACTCAACATCTAGGTTCTTCCACTATATAATATTTCGAGCTTAGATGTTGTTAGCATTTAACAAGACAAATATTGAAATTTTAATCATAGATTTTACTAGCTTATGTTACAACATATTATATGAAGATATGTTGTTGTTAGATTCAACAAAAAACAAGTAAGATATTACGAGCTTAGGGATGCTAGATTATGCATTAAAAACATTTTGATCATAGTAATCGATACTCAATAACCGATATCTTGAACTTTTAGGTTACGAAGACACTACCAAGGTGGTAGATTGATTGAGCAAACAAGATTGAATCGGATGAGTAGAAGAGTGTGAAAGAACACAGATTGAGCCAAGAAAGTGATCATAATTCATTGTATTAGCAATTTCTGTAACTAGATGATCAAAATTTATATAAATCAAGTCTAAGTTATAGCTTATCACAATATGGGAGTTGTAGCTTCCTTGTAGGTGAGTGACTACAAAAGAAATCTCTTGTGATGTGTAATATTTACTAGAGTCCTTTGTTGTGCATAATATCATTAGAGGTGTAGGGGTTGGAGCTCCTTGTGAGGTTGGTGCCTCACTAAACAAATCTTGTAAGATGTGTTATATTCTTATGAGTCCTTGCTTTGTGTAATATAAACAACTATTTTGTGGGTTTTTTCCTGAAAGGGTTTCCCACGGTAATTTATATGTTTTGTGTTATTGTGCAAGACATTTGGTTGATTGATTGCTTATAGTTTAAATATTCACATCATTAAAGGGTTTAAAATTGGAATTAAGTGGAAAATTTTTAACCTACAATTGATTCACCCCCTCTAAAATCTTGTGATCTCTAACACTTTATTCCACAAATCCATTGACAAGATGACTAGAATAGACTCCTTTACCAATTTATGAAGAAAGCTAGCATGATTTCTTTGGTAAGTCAAGTCCCACTTAGTCAGGTCATTTCCTTTGTTTCTTTTTAACACTCTACTCCCTTCTACTCATTGATTCCCAAGTTCATCCCAATTGTTGATTTTCCTTCAATGTTACAAGGATGTTTCTTGATCACACTAAGCCTATTATTTTCACACCAAGGCTCATGATCTTTGATGTGATTTTGACCTTCACTTGTCATCTTCTTCATGAGCACCATTTCCATGAGTTGATTCTTGGTAGATGTCTTATGAGTTCTAACACTATCACAAGCCTATTCATGTTCCATGTTTACCAGCTTTCTTAAAACTATCTTCTTTCACACACACCACTTAATCTTGATGTGTTTCTTTCTATGATGTAATGTGCATAGTTCTCTAATCTCTTGAAATGAAAATGGGTACAAGGTTAGATATGAAAAAATGAAAACATCACCTTCTCCATCTTGGTCATTTTGAGTCTCAAAATATAGCTTCATGAGGAAATCATCCTTTCCTTGAGAGGAGTTAACCTTGAAAGATTCAAGACTATTCTTATTCATATATCCCTTGTCAAGAAGGTTTTCATCTTGAATGAAATCATCCTTGGAGGAATAAACACCAAATCATCCATTTTTCCTTCATTAAGAAGGTCTCTATATTCATAAAATGGCAATGAGCACAAGGTTAGGGATGAAATATCTAGATTTTCATTTTACCAATATTGAACAACATGAACTAGGGAGTCCATTTCCATGAAGAATTCATCCTCTTCTTGAGTATATTCAATTTAAAGATGCCTAAATATATTATCATTCATTAATCCCTCATAGAAAGAGTCATCCTCTCCCCATTGGAAAGGGAAAGTTTCATATTCATAATCATACTCATTGAATGGAACTTCCTGCTGAACATTGAGAACATGATTGGAAACATCAAAATCACCTGACAAGAATTTTTTGATATCACTTTGCATTCATGACCCGAACCGATCACCACATCATGATTACTTTGATACAAGTCAAGATTTTCATGAATATCATTATAACCCAATAGAGAAACTATATTCATGCTCACATCTAGTGGAAAGTACATGCTTTCAAATTTAGTTTTATCATATCTCTATGATGCTTTCCGATAGGATTTTTGGTACTCTTGATACTCCTCCATCAACATGGGCATCTCAACATATTCCTCTAAAGATATGAAGAAGTTTTAATGTCTTAAATATTGAAATAGGATATCCACCCTTGGGTTGTGTGGTCTCTAAACATTATATTTAATTTTACTGATAGGAGGAGATTTTTCATCTTACTGTTGACCAGAATGGTGGAATGCGACCAATCTATATGTATATCTCCCCAACATCTTGACAGAATCTTCATCTCAACAACATACCATATGCGGCTTACATGATGTGAAATTATTGTTAGGAAAATATGAAAATTCTACTTGAGCATCCTTGACCTACCCAACAACATGTACTTATTTCATTTCCATGGAGTAGCAATTGTTAATACCAGGAGTAAGAGAGAGACCAACAACTTTAGTAACTTTTGCATGGATGACATTGTTAGAGGCACCAAATTCGATAATGTAATTATTTATTTTATATCCATTTACTAACAAGGTAATATAGAAAGGTTTTATCTTCCTATAGGTGGAGGGTGAGGAGTGGTATGAGGAGCAAGAGTTAGATCTTTGGCAGTCACATTTTTGGAACATGAAATCAAACTATTTCCTTTGATAAAATGTACAATCCTATCAAATACTTGGGGTGAGTTCTCGAGTATTTAGATCTAGAAATATGAATTTTGGCTTTCTTGCAATGGTCAATGATGTCAAAGGGTGGAGAAGTGGTAAGAACATCAAGAACTATAGAATCCTTGACATAAGTAGGGTTTGCATTCTTAGGATCAATGGAAGCAAAATTTGATTTGTTAAGAGAAGATGAAAGATATTTCTTGAAGAGGTATATGGAGTCTTGAATGAGGTGGTCACAAGATTCTTCTTGGAAGACCCCATGGAAGAAGACAATGATGATCCTCTTTAGTTTTTATTTTTCATAGAGTTTTCATTTAGGGATCCAAATGATTAGGTCTGAGCAAGGGAAGAAGATGTTTCTTTCTCCATTTTTGAGTGAGTCAACACTACATAAGAGTGACTATCCATATCAGCCATGAATTCTTTAGAATATTTATCCATGCTTATTCAAAATACCCAATATTGGCACATTCATCTTCGTCATCTTCTTTAATTTATGATTCAAAATTTCTCCTCCTCCATATTCATTGGTCCCACATATTGCATTAACTAGTGGGGCTTCCAAGGAAATCCTTTGGGGTGCTCCTACAATATTATTCCTATTCCTATTTTGATGCGAGGCACATTGAGAAATTTCCTTCTTCAATGAAGTCAAGTCATTGACAAAATTTTGTAGTAATGGATCAAATCTTTCATCTTTGAAACTCTGGGCCTTATCCTTTATTGAATGGTTATTGATATTTCCTGACATGATAAAATCATCTTCCACATCAATGGAAATTTCTTGAGCATCATGTAAATTGTTTAGTTGAGATCTTTGTAGTATGAAACTAACTTTGGGCAACTAAGAATTCATGAATAACCTTTTATAATTATCCATAGTAGGTTAATCATCAGTAGGAATATTTTTGATCAGTTTATTGAACTTTTCTATAAATTCTCTCTTGAGATCTTATGGTTCTTTATTCATCTGATAAAGTTGAGAAAGGAGGGCATGATCATCTTCTACAGTCTTGAATATTACTTCAAACTTGGTTTTCATATCCTCCCAATCAGTAATTGAGCATGATGGAAAGTAGTAAAACCAGTCCACTGCAACATCTTACAATGATTCAACAAATAACAAAATGGAAATATATTTGTGTTGTACTCCAAAAAACACCACATGTTGTGATAAAATTTGTGATATGATCATCTGGACATTGCTTTCCATCTCCATAGAATTTGGGAAATTTCTTTCTTGATCCTTTTGGAAATTCATGGAGTGGAAGAGCTAAGGCCAATAAGTTAGTATTTTATCCTCATGAAGAGGTGTAGCCATCCTTTCTCCTTCTTCATCTAGTTCTTATTTTTCTCTTTCTTTTTTGGAAGAATAAAGTTTAGTGGTTCTACATCTGCTTCTTAATGTGACCTTCAAGAGGAAAGTTAGGATCAAATTTAGGAAAGTACTCTTATCGGGTTTTCCTATATATTTGAACAATGGGAAACCTAAAATCAGCTTGCTATTACTCTTCAAATTTAGGGTCAATTATGCCATTTACACAATCAACTCGAGTGTATCTCTTTTTTTGCTAGTTTTCTCAAAGTGTTAGATTGAAATGCAACTTGGAAAAATGCATATTTTTCAATAGGATCACAACAAGGCTCTTGAACATTTAGATGGTATTTTTGGTATTTTTAGTTTTTATGGGTTTTTTGAATATGTATTTTTTTTTGGTATTTTCAAAGATATTTTAAGGGTACACAAAGGGAAAATATTCCCCAATGGAGTCACCAAAAATGTTGGTGAAATAATTTGTTACACTGAAAATTATTGGTTTCACCAATGATCACGGGGCTAAGCCCCTCCTTATTTGATATGGGAGGCTCCCATTATTGAATGTAAACTAACTAAAGTTGTGAGGTGCCCATTAGGCTGGGAACATAAAGGAATACTCCACTAAACCTATGGAAAAGTGCTTGTATAGATAGTACAAGGGAGGAATTTGTTGTGAAGGGAGGTAAAGGGGAGTTGGAGAAATAAGGAGAGAGGGGTAATGTTATGAGTAGGATTATAGAATTCACATACATCAACCAGAGTAGGTCCACATTCAATTAGAAGAACATAACAATGTAAGCAAATTAACAAGACTAACAAACTAGAGACACATAGTTCTATAGATTCATTAATAAAGGACACAAAGTTCCTTCTTGGTTATATAAGATCACCATGCTTACAAAGTTAGAAAGTAGAGAGAGAGAGAGTAGAGGAACATAAACATGGAAATTAGAAGAAATGTAGCTTTTATTTCTTGATGTAGTAGTGATAAAAATCTCAACAACATACAACAATCCATAATTACCAACCCTTTGGAATGGAGAAAAATTCCAATTTATAGCTTACAAAAATCATGGTTCATTTCAAGATCCTCCAAAAATTATTATAGGATGGGTGGCGAATGTTCCAAAAAGGTATTCACATTGTTGGCGAATCTAGGAAAGGAGGGTTTCAGGGATGGCGATGAATGCAATTTTTTTCCAAGTTACCGAATGTCTGCATATATGTGTTCCCTTTCGGTAATCGAAATATATTACCATCGGTGACAACATCATGCTAATGTACAATACCCTCATGGATGTTCCCACCTGAAAACACACTACTATTTCCATCTAGTTACACCATCACATTATCGGATGCCACTAAATACATTTTTTCTTGGCGAAGATTGTGAACAATGCTTTGATGTACAAGATCTCCTACACATTATCGACCATCTTTGAATGTAGGTTTCCAATAGAAAATTTTCACTTATACCTTTGGATTTTTTTCTTATACTTTTGGATTTTTCATAGGCTTGTTCGCCTTAACCTTTGGCTTTAACTCCATATCTCAAAATCAATGAATTTTTGAATTATATTGTATTACTACATTATGGTGAATTAATCATATATAATAGTATATTATAACATAATGGTGAATATACCAACATTGGTCATCCCTTAGTGGAAACAATAAGGTGAAATTAGGGTCAAATTTATTTATGAACCATTAAATTTGGCAAAGTGCCACCATACAGTAGTGAAAAAAATCACCAATTTCAAAATTCAAAATCCTAATATTCGTACATGTACGAATATTCACCCCTAAAATGAACCTTGACAAAAATATCTCTTCATCTACCTCCCACATGAATTTTCACCTTTCTTCATCACTTGTGACCTTCCTTATTCCTAGGAAATGAAAATGAGTCTTTTTCTTATTGATGAAAAAGGACTCTTAAAATGTCAAGTTGAAGGTCACTTAAGTGAATAAGACAAAATAGGGAAAAAATGCATTCTTAATGGAGAATAAAAATATGGAGAGAGAGAAGGAAGAGAGATAGAGAGAGAGAAGGGTTGAAAATATGATTAAGATAAAGCCTTGTAAGAAACCTTTGAGAAATGATTCATGAATGAGAGTATTGACCTCTGACCACCTTTTGAATGAAAAAATGTAATGGTATATGCTTACTCCTTCAATGAGATGTAAGGACACTCTGATGTACTAAATGAGTGTTTAGAAACATTGTTGTGAGACATTGAAATGTGAACCTTGGATGAATGTTGGAATTACTCATGATGATCCTATCCTATCATGATTCTCATGATCATGACTTGAATTTTGATGTTTCAACATCCTCACAAGCTTCATGATGTTCTTGATTTCACCTGTTGCATAAGTGACCATCTATGGAATTGGAACACTATGGTTACAAATTCCTCCTTTGATGAGATGTAGATACACTTCTAGGCATTGAATGAGTGTTTAAGAACACTACCATGAGATCTTCATTGTGATAGGAACATGATGATCCTTTGATCACAAGGTGGGAATTAGGATTTGAAGATAAATTTCTTACTTCTCGAGGCCTTCAAAATTCACCTTTGTGACCAAGAATAAATTTTATGATGCTTAAACCATTTCATGATTGTTTATTACTTATTGAGATATGCCTTCACCTTGCAGCCAAAAGGCTTACTCCCTAAATGAGATGTTTATCCTATGGACATCTATTGAGCTAAAATGAGGTGAGTGTAATGTGGTTCCTCCTTAAGTGTGATCACATTACAAGGTGTTGAATAAGTATTTAAGAACACTATAAGGTGAATGGAATCAAGTGAAATTGAGATGGTTTCTCATTCTTGCATACATGGTGCTCTAAATGAAGATCATCTCCTTTCCTTTTCTAACTCCAGAATCCTCACTTTCTTGCTCATATGCCTTTAATTGAAATAGATGACTTTTTCATCCTTCACACATGATCATCTTAAACACCTTGATAGCTTGACTAGATCATTCAGACATGTTCCTTGAAGATATTTTGACATAATGGAAAAATTAAGATATGATAATCCTCAACTTACTCCATAAGCTTCCCATTTTACCTTTGAACCTGATGACACCTTTTTCCACTTCACAATTCACTTCCATGGCAAATATGTCACTTGATTAGAAACATGCTTATAGTATCTAGACACCTTTTTTTTTGCTCAATTTACTCCTTGTGGAAATGGATTTCCTTCTCATGATAAAAGGATTGATCCTTGAATGGAACTTGAGGATGAATCACACATTTTTACCTCCACATTACATTGAAACATTATAAATGCCACCTCTCTAACTTGCAAGATGTGAGGTCATCACCAATCACTGATTAAGTGTTTAGAAACACTCTCAAGAGGTATGCATTGTTTGTGATCCTAAACTGATTGCTAGCATCACTCGTGGTGATATTTTCTCATAATTACTCATGATGATCATTCCCTTTATGTTTTGAATTATGATGGAGTTCTTAATGTTTCAAATTATTTGCAGACCTCATGATGATCTTGATTCCATTTGTTATCCAACTTACTATCTTTCACACATGGTGGTTAAATCCAATCCTTTCATCATCATAGTGTGATATACATGATGTTCCTTTCATGAATGGATTCAACAAGGATGAAATCCATTTTGCCATAATTGGGATGAGTGTAATCATTTGACTTCTCTTATTATAATGTCTTATGTAGGAGTCACCTCAACATCGATGTTTTAGGTTCCCAGGGGTTTTATTTCCTATTTTGATTGTGAGACACCTTCTTGGCTTTACGATGGTGGAAAAAAGAAATGAGAGAGGAAGAATGGGGTTTCCATAACTTTTGAGCTCAAATCCAAGATTTACTATTTTTATCGGTCCTATCCATGATTGCTATTTTTAGCAATTTTTCACAATTTTATCCTTTTGACGTTTCTTACATGTTTAGGGTGTTTTTATTATTATTGGTAAATGATTTTGAAGGGAGAAACCATGTAGTATAAAAAGATCAAAATCTAGGATATATAATGAAAGCATTGTGGTTTTTGGGTAAGTGGGGGCCACACCCCAACAACAAAAGCCTAAAAATATAGATAAAATAATAAAGATCAAGGTAGGGGCAGACTACCTATAAGAAGCCCAACTACAAAAAAATAGTAAAAAAACAATGCAAAAATACATCATAACAATGTTGAGACAAAAACCAAGTAACAACAAAGACCTATTTGGGATGTTGTAGATACTAAGAATTCACCTTTTTGAAAACTTACTATTTTTATACATGCCTCACCATGAACACCTATTATTTTCAGTAAGTGTACTTACAAGTGTCAGGTTGTAATGAAAATAGTCTTGAAATTATGGGTTTTCTCCAAGATTCCCTACTCCAATTTTCATATACTTCTCTTGTCTAGATTGGTGGGAAAATGATATTTTCATCAAGGAGGGAACAATACTAATATAAAAATTATTCCTCCATATCTCAAAAAATTATCCACCTCATCATGCAAGAAATGGCTCAGATGAAAGTATATTTTTCTAGGATCATCCGCTCCAAGTTTAAGGGGTTTTTCCCATCATATCTCCATAGAATCAAAAAGGAAACTTGTTGTCATTTTTAGTGGAATATAATAAATTAATGGAGGTTAGAGAAAAACACAACACTTTTAGTGAAAAATATTCAAATTTTGTGAGAGAAATATTTTGTCTAGCTTTTGTGTAGTTTTTGACATGTCCGAGACCTATGACAACTTCTCCACAGCTTAAAAAAATCACATGATTGGTGTGAGGTTGCATATTTTTGTCCCCCTTGTCCCTTGGGGTAAAAATGGGATAATGGGGACACCTGGGCATCCAAATTGAGACTTGGGAGTTTGTAGGGGCTGAAAATGAGGTTTGAGGATTGGGAAATGACATCGGTGGAGTGAATGTGGTCACATGGGGTTTTAGGAGCTGCATGCATGCCTTGGTCACAATTTTATGTCCCCCTTGCCACTTAAGGGATAGAGGAGACACCAGGGACACCAAAGTGTGACTTGGGTGAAGGAGTGAGGTTGTATTTTAGCATAAATTTTATCCCCCATGTACCATGTGGACATAGGGGACAATGGGGACACTGGGTATCCAAAGTACAACTTAGGGAAGAGGAAAAGGTCAAAATTTTGTGTAACCTTTGTCCCATGGGGACAAAGGGGACATAAGAGTGTCTAAAGAGTGACTGTGGATGGTTTGGAAAGCTAACTTTGTATTTTTTAGACACCGTTTGATGTTTTTGCCATTTTTAGAAATGACCAAATATTATATTAATTTGACTTTCACATGTTAAGATAAATGGAACCAATTTAGAGACTTTATTATTCATAAAAATTAAAATTTGGGACTCCAAATCACAATAATTAAGACTTGATGAAAATTTGATGATTCCAATTTGTAGAGTATTTCCATATATTTCTGATGTATATTTAATTTCCTCCTAAATCCTTATGGAAATCCCAAAATCATTAAGAGAATTCAACCTTTTCCGAGGAACATTCATTCCTTGTACCTAGAAACTCAATCTTGCACAAATTGCTCCTAAATGAGATTTTATTTCTTATTTTTTCATAAATTTATTAAAAAAAATCAATTATATCCAACATCACCCTCAGATGCTTTACAATTTCCCTAAACATTTTTGAGGGTGTTTACTTAGTGTGAATGGCCAAAAATGGCCTTTTAGGCCTCCAAGGAAGTTATCTTTCAATGATTATACTTAATTCATTTATCAATTTGGTAATCATCCACGCACACTAAAAATTTTGAAAACCTTGTTAGGGATTTTCCATAAGCTAGGGTGAAGGTTGAACTAAGGGAAGGCATTTTTCCAGAGGAAGGATGCATAGTGATTGGGAAGCTTAATTTTCAATTAGAGGTTTAGTTGTCATGCTTAAAATTTAAATTTTCATGCTAGTTATTTTAGATGACATCAAATTTGTACAATGATAAACAATGGTTAATATAATTCTTTACTAGCTTGAGAGGGTAGATCAATGTGGTAAAAGATGAAAGCACCATTGGTCCATGCATTATAGAAAGAAATAATAGAATGTAATGTATAAGCCATGTGAGGGGTATTGTAAAAGTTTTCATAATAATGATTGAGTGTTGAATATGATTCAAAAATATACCCATTTGTTATGAGAATATACATTAATGGTGGAATTGGCATCAAAGAAACAATGGATTATAGAGGTAAAGAGAGTAAATAAATGTGGTCAAATATGAAAGCACCATTATTCCATGCCATATAGAAAGAGATAAGAGTGCAATGTCTAAGCCATGTGATAAAATAATATCCTAATAACACCTATAGTTTTATATAAGAAGCTTATTGTAATTCTAAAAGAAAGTATAGATATGTAAACCCTAGAAGAGACATATTAAAGATGACCCCCTTGGGAAAATTTAAGCTATCATATTTGAAAAAATCATAGATGAAAATATGATGAAACCCTAGAAAATCAAAATTTGAAACCCTAGAGGTTAGGGAAGGGTGTGTAAGATTAATAAGTGGATTGACCAAATGATTTAACCCTAGATAAAAATAATATTGTTGGTTTATATTTAATTTGGATTGGAACTTAAAACTAATGCACAATCATATTTTATAAATAAATGCTATAATATTAAAAAATGGATATTTAAGGATAAAAGAGGTTAGAGGGGACACTCCCCCATTACAAAGAGAAGATCAAGTATGAGAGAAACAAAATGAGGTCAAACAAACTCAAAAATAGTCCAAAAAGGACATATAAAAAAACAAAAAATAAAAATAGATGTTGTTGGAAAAGATGGCCTAAATTTTGTAAAAGCACATAAGGGGTGGGCATGCGAATATAGGGTGCATGGAATTAGTAAGGTATAGAACACCCAGATCGAACTTAGGAGTTTTTTTGTTAATGCTATTTTTGGACATAAAGAGTGTGGAGCACGCCATGATGTGAAGATTATAGTTCACGCAAAAATATTTTGGGATTTGCAACAGTTTGAGTGACATGCATAGTTTTGGTCTATTAATAGATCTATACTAGGAGTTAACTTTAGAAGATCTATTATTAGCACTTGTATGCTTTTATATCCTCTTGTAAAGGTGTATGGCTATTGTTAGCATGTAGCCTATTTTTGGAAGGTGCATGGGTGGTGAAGGGCAAGTCCCCACCCCTATATATATATGTATTGATTTACATGGTTTGGAGAGACCGATTAATTATAGAGTTATGTTGTGGATTTGTTAGTGTGCATAACTATGGAGACTGAATCTTGATGTATGAAGCTTCTATGTTTTACAATATTTAATATAATGGATCATATTGGTTGGATATTGGTGTTAGATGTGACTGAATATGGTTCTTGCATGGTAAATCTCATTATAATCATTGTTTAGTCAATCTTTCATATGGTTTAGATCTAGATCTGGCTTATGCATTGTGGATTATTTACTATTTGTTATAAATATGGACATATACATATGTAATCATGCTAACATTCTAGACAAACAACTCTAAAGAGGGACTTGGTACCCTTGCATACTTCGGGTGAGCGCTCAATTCAGGTTGAGTGATGTGCCAACATGCCTTGGGTTATTTGCAGTGAATTCTAGGCTACATCACTAGTTCCGTTGCGGGACCTCTTTCTCATCTTTTTTTAGATGTTGCATGATGAAGACACACCGATTGACCTTGGACAATATTTAGGAGTGGCTAGTTGATATGGAAGAAGAGTATGCTCATAGATTCAGCATTGGACCTGATTTTAATGCATGTGTTGGGGTTGTGTAGAATATGTACAATGCATTGTATGAGATGTTCTTTGCTTTATCTTTCCCATAGAGTTGTATGAGTGGCTGGTTGCTTATGTGTCTAAGAGGAATTGGAGATTTTGCACACTTGTTTGGATGTAGGAAGAATTCCAGGCCTGGTATGATGTAGATCTGATTTGGATGCACTCTGTGGATGTTTCGTTTCATGGTGTTTTGAATAGATATATTCTTGAGTATGCAGTTGAACTTACTCTTTCCTGAGGTTGCTAAGTTTTAGGTTTTGTGTGAACTCAGAGGATCATATTTGCATGGTATTCCACTAGCGATCAAGATCCTAATTGTAACCCTAGATTTGGAAGAGAAGCCAATGACTAACTAAACCCCACCACATGCGGGGGTAGGAGCAAGTTTGGTAAGGATGGTGGACCTAGCGAAGAAAGATAGAGGGAAGAATGGTGGCTTAAGTTCAATGAGGCATGTGAGAGGGATTTAGAGAAGCAATGTGAAGTTGTACAAAATGTATGTCATTATGGAGAGAGATGGCTCATGAAGGATTCATAGCTCATGTAAAGGATGTGGAGCTAGAGCATCTGGATCTCCCCATTTGGGAAATCATGGGAGGGAACCTCTTTAGCCTCAAATGAGAGTGCACACTAGTAGAGAAGACATGGGCCATTGATGCACATCTGAATCTACCTAGCAACCTAGCCCTTACGCTTGGTTTTCTAGTTTCTACGATAGTCAATAATCAACAAGCTAGTGTGAGCAATAGAGTTGTAGTAGATAGAGTTAATTTATAGTCAAGTTCAAGAGTTAATCAAGGAGCTTATTCATCTATGATGTAATCATCATCTACTTTATTTGGAGGACTAGTTGGAGGTATCTTTTTGGTGCATCATCGACACAGAATGTAGGCACGTAGAACCTTGGTATCACATCTAGAAGTAGTGTAACTTTGTAGATAGTGGGCATTTAGTTTAGCACAACCATCAAAACATAAGGTAGTGCATCCTTTGGTCCATTACCTACTATAGGGGGAGGATCAGGAGGATCATGTGGCTCGGGCACTAGAGGATTTGGTGGATCTAGAGGTGGTGGAAATACAAGAGAAAATACGGCTTTGGATTTGGTGGGCAAGGGTTGCACCAACCTCAAAAATTTACATGGAGATGTCTCTCCATCTGCTAGAGTATAGAGGTATTAAGATGCAACCAAGCATATGCATATGTGTGAGATACTAGGGTGTGTAAAGGGATTAAATCTCTAGAGTGTAAGGTAATTTAGTTTGTAACTAATTTAAGGTGTATGCGCGCACAAATGGTATAGAAAGTTTGATCCTGATCAGACTGTGTGGACTATTCACATCGTTGTGAGATACTTTCTTAAAGGAATTTTATATCCATGAGTTCAGAGAAAAAGCATAAGCGCACTCAAAGACATTAAGCAAGGTATTATTGAAAGTGTTCAGAATATGATGCTCATTTCAAGAATCTTTTGTCTAAGTTATGTTATGACATCCACACAAGCCATATTATGCACATTGGTTCATTGGAGGATTGATCATGCCTTTTAGGAGGGAAATTTAACATAAGACTTATACAATCCATGTGAGGCACTTGAAACAACCCTACATGTTGAGGCGGTAGGAAGTGTGGACACATGAGTGAGCCTATTCTTGGAAGCTCAAATTGCAGCAATGGAAAATAGTTAGAGAAATTATCTACTAATTCAACACATGAGACATGTAGTGGAATTTGGTGTATAGATTATGAAGTAGAGGGGCATACTAAGGATAGTTTCCCAGAAATTGGTGTGCTCCTTGTTGCTGGATTGTGAGATATGTCACTTGGACCATAGTTCAAGTTGATGCCCATTATTACAGTGCACAATAATAAGAAATAATGTGTCTAGTTACTATAAGATTTATAGGTCCTTGACTCATGATACTAGAAGATTACAGGTTGATTGATCAGATCCATGATGCCATTGATATTGGCATACAATAGACTGGTGTTGCAAGTAATTCCAAGGATAAGGGTGAGCATCATGACTATGATCATAGTGAGGGAGTTCTGATGGAGGCCGTGGTAGAGGCCGAGGTTACAGAGGTGGAATCAGAGGTCAAGGTCATGGGGGTGGAAGGAGTGATTTCCTTGTGGGACTTGTTATACAAGCGGATCTCTTGATCACTATAGGTATGAATGTCCACATAATATTGTGTGTTCTTTTAGAAAAAAATCATAGTTATGAAGAATTCCTATATTTGTATGAACACTTAATCAAGAAACATAAACATGAAAATAAGGGTGTGGGAATGGTTAGAGTACAACGTGTCATAAACCACCAAAGTGGATGTCAAAGTTAGTTCCGATCTGTTGATGCTTGTGAAGATTAATACATGTGTTGAGGCTACTACAATGAAACACTACAATGAGGCCTACCATTACTTAAAAGAGGAATTCCTGCATGCCAAGTACCCAACCCTATCCATTAGAAAGAGGTTTATTAAGAAACCATGGAGGTAATTTGGAATTTACAGGGTGAGATAGATTGTTTGAAGTAACCATCGTGAAAGTTAGAACAAAAGAAAGAAACTAAGCTTCATCAGAAAGATGTTGATGATTTTAAAGAGGTTTGTAAGATGTCCACATAATATTGTGTGTTCTTTTAGCGAAAGAATCATAGTTATGAAGAATTCCTAGACTTGTATGAATACTTAAAAAGAAACATAAAAAGGAAAATAAGGGCATGGAATGGTTAGAGTACACCGTGTCATGGAAGACCAATGGATGCCAAAGTTAGTGCCAGATCCTGAGTTAATGCTTGTGAAGATTACTACATGTGTTGAGGCTATACATGTGCTAGAAAACACTACAACAAAATCCTACCATTACTAAAGAGGAATTACTGCATGCCAAGTACCCAGAACCTATCCATCAAAAAGAGGTTTATCAAGAAACCATGGAGGTAATTTGGAATTTACAGGGTGAGATACAATATTTAAAGTAACATTCATGGAAGTTAGAAAAAAATAAAGTAACTTAGCTTCATCAAATAGATGTTGATGACTTAAAAGAGGTTTGCAAGATGCTGCGCCAAGAGAAAATTATTTTATTGTTAGGAATCTGGTTGAAGGGAAATAGTCCACAAATTGGGATTGAGCATGAGAGACAAATCTTGAATGCTAATCTTCCTCCAAATAGTTTGGATTATGACAAGGAGATTAATCTAAATGTTGTTGTTGATGGTTGGATTTTGAGTAACATCTTGATTGATACAGACGTGAAAGTGAATGTACTTACTTTAGATCATGAGTTTAGATGGGAAGACCTTCATTACAACCATCTTCTAATGTTTTGTTCATGGAAAATCAGACTAAGGAAATTCCCATTGAAGTTTTAAAAGATGTATCCATTACTATACAGGTGGCCAAGTTTATTGGGGACTTTGAGGTCTTAGCACTTTAGAAGCAAACAATTTTCCCACATTACTTGGGTGCCCTTGGTGCTATGCAAACAACGTTGACCTATGCTTCAATAAGGGGTATATTAGTTTTGAGAACAAGGAAGAACATGTCATCATACCTCTGACATATGGGAAATCTATGCCTTATGTAGAACCCTTAAGTGAAGAAGACTTGAACAAAATTTATGTGCGCACCATTCGAGATCTAGAAGTTCTTGAGCCATCAAAAGAAGTTGTTCTCCAATGGGATGATGCACAATCAATGAGCGATACTACAAGTGTTTCATGTGACAATTGGGTGCATGAAACTTATGAAATGGTTGGGTGCAAAAAGTATTAAGTGCAATTATGCATTAGTAAGCCACACGAATATCAAGTGTTTGGGCAAAACTATGTACCAAAGTATATAGATGAAGAGAATCAAGAAATATTCCTGCTTGCTATGGAAATTCAATAGGAATGTAAGGTGGAAAGAAGGAACATGCTATTATATACTCTACATAGGATGAAAACACACTGGTGGATGGTTCACAATGATAATCTTTTAGAGTGGAGGGAAGTAAGGATTTCTTTATCTTCTCGGTTTCTAAGAAGAAATGCACTTACTCAAATCTATGCATTTAATGGTAATGTTCCTATTTAGCACCACGTTTAACAATGTGAGAGACTTTGGAAAGTGGGGTAGGAAGCTTTACCACCTTTTTTGGGTGCACAAGTTTTATTTCACATTGTGAGGCTGCGCTGCATGGTATGTCTACACAAGAGTTGAATAGGGTAACTAGAAATTGGAAAGAACTTACTTGAAGGTATGACTCAAACTTTTGATTACTTTTCTTCTAAACCTTTGGTGAATGAGGCATTGTAGGTTATGAAGTGCTTAACTATGGGAGATAGTGAAAAATATGAAGAGTTACTTTAGGAGTTGTTAGGAGAGTTAGACCTGGTGGCGCACTTTGAAGAGGAAGAATTAGATGCTAAACAACTTGGGCATGTCTACTTAGAAAGAGAAAATGGTAAGATGATCTACATGGTTGATGATGAAGAGGTAGAGGACCTAGAAATTGAGCACACAGAGGGTACACGTAAAGTCTTGGACAATGTAGATGAGAAGGCTTACATTTATCATGAGCCTATGTAGACTAAGAAAAGTGAACATTGGAATGGATGTTGAACCCAAGGAAGCCATTATCGAGATTACTAGTCTAACTCTGAAGTTGCTAAAATCATTGAGCTATTGTGTGACTTTCAGGACTTTCTCCTAGAGGTTATCATGAATTGAAAGGCGTACATGAATCATTGGGAGAGATGAAGATAAAGCTAAAAGAAGGTGCATGCCCAGTTTGGAAGAGGCCTTACATGATGAATCTGAATTTGCGATCAAGGTAAAAGAAGAAATTGACAAAATGTTAATTTCTAGAATTATTGTGCTAATCGAGGAGTCAGAATGGGTGAGCCTATGGTGATCAACATAAAGAAATATAACAAAATTAGGATTTGTGTGGAATATAGGGAGTTAAATGCTTTGCATGTGTGATTGATCCCTTTCCCACACCATTTACTGAGGAAATATTGGAAGGCATTACAGGGTGTAAAATATATTCCTTCATTGATGGATTCTTTAGATATCATCAGGTAAGGATAACTAGTGAGGATCAAGAGAAGACAAATTTCATCACCAAGTGGGGAAGTTTCACATACATGGTTATGCCCTTTGGATTAAAGAATGAACTCCACAGTATTTTCACCATAGTGGTACAAACATTCCAGGATTTTATTCAAAAGTTCTTACAGGTGTATCTTGATGATTAGATAGTCTATGGGCTCATGAAATGTCACTATGATAATCTAAGGTTGATGTTCGAGAGGTGTCGATAGTTGAGCATCTCCTTGAACATTAAGAAGTGTATATTTTCCACACCCTTTGGAATTTTTCTGGGGCACATCATCTATAAAGAAGGCTTGCTAGTGGATCTTGCTAAGGTAGCTATCATCTTGGGCTTAGAAGAGCCTACTAGCTAGAGTGAGGTGCGTGGATTCTTGGGGCACACAGGTTATTATAGAAAATTTATTAAGGGATATGCCAAGATTGTCATGCCCTTAGAAGAATTACTCAAGGAAAAGGAAAGTTCTATTGGGGTGAGGCACAACAATGTGCATTTGACACACTGAAGGAAAGGCTTACTACAATGCCTATTTTGCACTTTCCTTCATGGTCCAAGCCTTTTCATGTTCATGTAGATGCCTTGGGCATGGAAATTCATGCCATATTAGCTCAACCTAGAGAAGGGATTTTTGATCATCCTATTTATTTTACTAACAGGAAGTTGATTCCAACAAAGTTGTTGATGGACATCCTTGGCGGAAACTTACATCGTAGTCATGGGAATCCTTAGGTTAGTGGGATGTGCACCCTAAGGAGACCTCCAGATTTTAAAGAAGTTGGCTCTTTTCTATGGGGGAGATAGGGGTCAAAAAATCTGGAAGGAAAAACATAAAACAAACTAAGGTGATATGCCATAAAGAATACACCAGAAGCCAACCAAATACACAATCATCTCAAACTACTTAAGCACAACACCAAAGATTGCAACAACATCCAAAGGTGCATAGTTTCTAAATGAAAATAAAGGTGATCAGAGATAATAAAGATATGCAAATGATGAACTGGAAACACCACAAACATATATATTACTCTAATGGTTGTGCACAATATTACATTAGAAGAGAGGAAAGATTGCCATTATAGAGCCTAGGAGAAGAAGAGTTTTTCAAGATCTCCTTTTCCTAACAAAAGAGAAGCTTTGATGACAGAGAGAGAAAAAATTAAGACTCATGATCACTAAGCTACTTGCTCCTTTTTTTTTTTTTAAAAGTCTCTCTATCTATATCTATCTATCTCTTCATATATATAGGATGAGGAGGAGGTGAGAGAGAACTTTGAAAATCTCTTCCAAGTACCCCTTAATTATGATAAACAATATGAAGTGATAGAATTTTTTTCTCAAATCTTCCTCACAATTTGACCTCTTTGGAAAAGTATGAGCCATGCTCATTTAATGCATCTTAATTATTCTGCGACCGACTCCCTTGAGATGGACTCGCCTTTTGAGAAGAAACTCTTTTGGCTATTTATTACATAACCAGATATTTCAACCCTTTACGCATTGGTTCCCAGCCCCTTGATTCAAATGGTGCATATTTTGTAATGATGTGACCCTTTGCCTCCGATCTTTTGAAAAATTCTTGAGCATTAAATCTTACAGATCAGACCCAAAATCGATTATACGTGATGGATGGCTTGTCATCTTGATGGATGGAGTCCATTTTCCACAAGATCCACATGGAAGGCCAACATATTCTTATGAATTTGCTTTTCTTTAAGGATCATGGGAAAGCACTGGGTGGACACTTGGCACCATCCACGGCTCACTTTCCTACTCCTTTATTGGCTCTACGTGTCAATCCCATGGGAGTTTGATACTTTGTTTCCTTTATACTTCGAACCTATGCCCACTTGACACTTGGGTAGTGTCTACAAGCCGTTCGATTCTCTTTATAATTTGGTTAAGTCCCCTCTCTTTTGGAGAAGATTTGGCTTCAAATGGGTTTCTCTTAGCCATGAAAATTTAAATAACAAGAACATAATTATACAATGATAGAGCGTGAGGCCTTATATATATGATTTATGTGCTACATAAGTTTTGACAATATTTCTTTGCTAGACCTTTCATCTTTTATACAAACTACATGACATTGATGTACTTGGCGAAACAAGCTTGTTTGCGGGGATGCATATGATGTTGGGTATTGTTGTTTCAAGAGTTTAATTTTATGGTGGTGGTTAAGCTCGGTAAGAGAAATTCTAGTCCAAACCATTTATCAAGGATTCAATTAGGAGAGGATGCGTAAAGCATTAAGGACATAATGCAATATGCCCAATTATTCAAGATGAATCACATGCCCAAAAACTTGGAGGATATTGCTATACTTTTATGCATAGTGTGGCACTCGAGGGAATGAAGGCCTTAGAAAATAAACAACTTGATATTCACACCGCACCTTATATGTTGATCAATGGAGACTTATACAAGTTAGGTCATGATGAAGTTTTATGTCACAGTGTGTGCTTGAGCATGAACGTGAACCAATTATGGCAGAGGCTCATGGTGGAATTTTAGGTGGACACCATGTAGGGGATGCCACCACACACAAGATTCTACTAGATGGTCTATGGTGGGAAACATTATACAAGGATTGTAAATCATATTGTAAGGCATGTGACCATTGTTAGTACCTTGGAAAGCCTAGGCAACAAGATGAAATTCCTTGAGTCCTATTACTAGTACAAAACCTTTTGAGAAGTGGGAAATTGAATTTATGGGACCTATCTTCCCACTAGCCAGTAGAGAGACATGATCGCACCATATTATAACTTGTACATATTATCTTACATGGTGGGTAGAAGTGTCACCTATAAAGGATTACAAAGTAGCTACAATAATAAGGTTTATGTGGGAAAAAATTATTAGCAGGTATGGATGTCCTTTGAGTCTAACAAGTGATAGGGGTACTCATTTCCTTAATGATACTATCGGATATATTATTGGATGAATTTATGGTTACACACCATAGGAAAACTCCTTATCACCATTAGGAAAATGTAATTGTTGAGGCCTTACAAAGATATTAAGCCATACCTTGACAAAAAAATTGTGATGTTGGAAGGCGAGATTAGGATGATAAGGTTTATGTGGTACTTTGGGCATACATGACAACCTATAAGAGGTTGAATAAGGAAACACCCTTTCAACTGGTGTTTTTCGTGAAGAGGTAGTTCTCCCCATGGAATTTAAGTTACCTTCTTTCCATATTGCACGTGCAAGAGGTTTGGCTGATGAGTAAGATTTTGAAGAACATATTAACAAATTAATGTAGCTAGATGAGAGGTGTGCCATAACATGATGGAGTCAGAAGCAAGAAAAATCTAGATAGAAGGCATGACATGATAGGAACATCAAGGATAAGAAACTTTAGGTTGTGTAATGGTACTTCGCATGATTCAAAGTTTTTGTGCACACTTTGAAATCTTAAGGTGCATTGTTAGGACCATATGTAATCACTCATATACTTGATTCAGTGCTTTCAGCTTAGAGGTGCTTTGGATGAAACACAATTGCCTGGTTAATTCAATGGGAGTAGGCTAAAGCCCTACTATAAATAAGCCTTCTTGGTGTTTTTAATAAGGTAGTATTTCCACTTAGATTAGGTTTCCTTAATGCATTTCCTTTATCATGTTTCCTTCATCGTTGCTATGCTTTGTCAATTTAGTTCAGTTTTTTTGTAATAAGCACTTGTGTGCGGATGTTGATTACTATCTAAAAAAAGTTCATGCACAAAGGACCATGCATACCCTTAGTGTGGGGTGGTTGGAGAAGGATTGACTACTAGTACCGTATAATGGATCATGGTGCATGATAAATATAAACTCACAGGTGATTTAAAAATAAAAATTAGGAAATTTTCTCAAATTTTGGACCACGCGTAGGGAGATGGATGCTCAGTATAATGTAAAGGAGGTTGCAACATTTGAGACTACTTGGGAAGAGTCACATTGGATAAGTACTTCGGCATAGGGAAGCATGGGGAGAGGAGATCTATGACAAAAAAATTAGTGGGCGCACCAGAAGGTTATGACTGAGGTGTAAAAATAAGAGGCATAGAAGAAGTGACGTGACATGCGTGGAAGCGTAGATGTGAAATTAATGCCACGTATGGTGGTAGATGGGAGAAATTAATGTGAAGGAATTTTGAAAATTTCTATAAAGTTTTCATTTTGTAATGACATTGTTACCTTGCATATTTGAGAGTGAATGAAGTGTGAAGTATGAAGAAGAGCTAGAGATAAAGAGCAATCTACAGATCAACAAACTAGGTGGGATTGAAGCACAATGTTTAGAAGCATTTGACGTAGAATTGTGATTCGGTGGGTACATGAGTGTTTTGAGAAGGGTTCATGACTAGGTTTTGAAGGAGGAAGAGTGTAGCTAGGGTTTGAAAAATTGAAGATGGTTCACACTCGTGGAAATCAAGGTTTTCAAGGTAATAATTTTTGAGTTGCAGAATAATCTAGGTAGGTTTAGGAAAAGAGGATGGCACCACAAAGGTGAGCTCTAGTTGTGGAGGTAGAGGCCAACAAAGCGGAAAAATATTGGTTGGTGGAAATATTATATCTAGAGGAAGTATTTGAGGGCGACCTTGGAAAACTAAAATAACATAGTGTAAGATCTCGATACCAACCACAAAATAGACAAGTGTATGAAGGATATCATTGCTGAAGTTATGAGAAAAACAAATAAAAGGATGACAGATGGAGAGAGGGTTTTGGACGACTCTGTGAGGAGATTTTAGAGAATGTGGGGGTTATGAAAATCCTCAAGTTTCCTTACTTTGGGAATCCTAAGTAATAATATCAATGGCTTATGTCGCGTGTACATGAGGATTTCTTTTACTTCACAGGAAGATGGATGTGGATCACCGCTAAACTTATTGGAAGGGTAACGAGGTTACATAACATCGGACATGAAATTATAGGAGACTTATCAAATGATGAAGGGATTGATGTAATGACCAATGTGCTCAATATAAGAAGGGGGCCAAGTGTTTAAGGTGAAAAATATAGGGGATATGGCTACAAGGGTTGCAACATGGCTTACAGGCTGTAAACTGGGTGCCTCCGAGAGATGGAATGAGGTGAATCAACACTTGGTTACACATAATGCACAAGATGGCCAACAAAACTTACTACAACATTATTGGATACATTACGAGAGCTTGGTGGTGAGGTGCATTCAAGAAGATAAAGGTGAGAAGATTACTTGGGGCATCATTCTTTTATTACTTGTATTCAATGAGATTGGTGTACCTGATGGACCAAGGGAAAATGTTTGGGAATTTCCCTAGGACAAAAGTCCTAATAAAGAATTTTTCAAAGTATATATTAATGGGTAAAATTTTCAACACCTACAAGGAGTGCCAATAGAAATGGTTTAGGTGGATGTACTGGGTGTTTGAAGGGGAGTGGCGCATTCCATGTGAGCTTCCTATAATATTAAATGGTGAAGCAAAGTTTTCCGTCTATCATCATTTTAGCTTAGGGTGATTTCATATGCAGATGGGCGAGAAGAGCCCCTAGTGCAAGCTACCATTCACCTTTACCACAAGGTATTTTTAGAATTCTGTCAACATATTACATAACATGCACAAACTTAAGTTTGATGTTGATAAGTTTGACATGGATATTCATATCCTATGGAAAACATATGTATGGCCAAACCAGGAGGCGTATGTTGAAACACTTGAAATAGATAACATTGATATCACCCCAGAGACTATGGCTATAGGAAATATTGAGCCAACACGTGTCTATGTATACTTAAGGCTGCACTTTAAAGATGGAAAGGTGATAAAAGGTGAGGACATAGCTCTACCAAGTCCACCAAAGTGAAGCGATAATGGGCACATCACATTGCCAGACCCACACCACCTACTCAAGATGAACCAATGCCTATGGGCTTAGAAAATGTACTGGAGTAGGAGGAAGAGACAAGTGATAGCATTGGTTGGACCATATATGAAGAGTTTTGTGTAGGAGGTGTACATTAAAGGATGTAGGTGCTGGGACTCCACCACCAATAAGGAGGTCACCACAAGTCACTCCGTGAAAAATATTGATGAGCAATAGAAGAAGCACCGAAAGTATGTATCGGTAAGAGATAGTGATGAGGATAATTCCTCTCGCTAGAGCACGTAGCATGAGGTGGCTTCCCCAAGTCTTGGAGATGTAGGAAAATGAAGACATAGGTGACATGGTTGTTTATGAGGAAGGTGGTCCTAACATAAGTGCCTAGAACCTGAAGGGGACCAAATTAGTGATGGCGGGGATATAGAGATAATTATACAACCTACATAAGGAGAGAAAGAGACTAAAGAAGGAGAGGAAGTTGAGCAGAGCACATGTGTGGAGCCATAGTAGGATGCAGGCCCCACTACACTAGAATATTTCAAGAGCATGCCAATGGGCATAGGGAAGATAATGTGGTAAGGACTCAAAACTTGGGCTACATTGATGACCCAACTAAAATTATTCACCCACTTTCAGAGTACTTTTCCTAGGGAGCAGTTGTATGGCTGGGATTGGATGGACCCAGAAATGGTGACAATGCACACTCGCAAACAATTTGTCATGGAGTATGCAAACTCACATGGATGAGCCTAACTTTGATGTATGTGAGGAGTCATGTGTATCTCAGAGGATGAAAAGGGCACCTCATACCCACCATGTAACCATCAATCCCACACAATTATCAGATGAACAAGTGAGCAATGCACTTGTCAAGATATCAACACAAGTCACATGTTGTAACATCGATAAAGTGAAAAATATAAAAGTAGTTATAGATGATCAAAGAGATAAGGAGAATGAGATCAAGTGGCTGAAAGAGGAGTTAGGATAAGGCTATGGTAGAAGAATAAAATGTTAAAAATATGGCCAAGTAGATAGCTAACAAAATTATGCAAAAATGCCAGATTTTCAAGAATAGGCTCCAAGGATTTCCCATCCACCCTTCATTATTTGTGTACAATAGTTTGTTTTCTTCTAAAAGAAGGACTAGTGTGCCTACCAAAATTGAAGGATGTTATAGAAGAAGCATCAAGAGCCAAATCCACAATTACAAGGAAAATGTCAGTTATGAGTCTATTATAGCAGGATTTGAAGGATGAATTAAAGAAAGTGGATCTCGTTTTGAGCATGTGTGTAGCGCCAGATATAATCATTAAGACAAGGAAACTAGAAGAAGAAGATGAGGTACTTCAGGAAACCAAGAATGAAACACTTGGGCGTGTGGAAATATTAAGATTAAGTGTGATGTGCTAAGTAGAGACTAAGCGTGATGCACTTGACGCTGTTAGAATCCCACATAAAAAGAAAATAAAGAAAATTAGAGAGGTCATCGTGGAGAATATGGACATGATGGAAGGGATGGTCTAGATTATGGCTAATATACTCAAGATTTTAAAGATTGAAGGTGGTAAGATGACTCTTGATAAGTTGGATGTCATAGTTGAACATCCTAGATAAAACAAATAAGGTGCTAAGTGACTTGTGCGTTTCGAAGAAGAAGTCCAACGACAGTGGCATCGAAGCTACAAACATTGCAGATCGAGTATCCGAGTTTAATTCCATTAGAAGAAAGAAGGATACCATGTAAAAATGTTTTCACTTAAGTGTCGATAGCCCATTATTTTGGTTTACACATATTTATTAATTCTTTTATTTATTGTTCTTTTGGAAGGGATAAGATTGGGATTACCAATTATCAAGGTAGCAAATCTAATTTAGTATGGGATAATGTTGGGCTAGAAAAGATGGCCTAAGTTTTGTAAAAGCACATAAGGGGTGGTGTGTGAATATAGGGCATGGAGTGCGCCATGGAATTATTAGTAAGTGTATGGAGCACCCTTTTGGAGATCGGAACTTAGTCATTTTGTTGTTAAGGCTATTTTTGGACATAGAGTGTAGAGCATGCCACGATGTGAAGACTTGTAGTTCACGCAAGTCTATTTTGGACAGTTCAGTGAAGACTTGTAGCGGTTCAAGCGCCATGCATATATTTTTGGTCTATTAATAGATCTATACTCAAGAGTTAAATTTAGAAGATCTATTAACACTTGCATGCTTTTGTATCCACTTGTAAAGGTGCATGGCCATTGTTAACATGTAGCCTATTATGGGAAGGTGCATGAGCAGGTGAAGGGAAGGTCCCCACCCCTATATATATGTATTGATTTGCATGGTTTGGAGATACGGATTAATTCTAGAGTTATGATGTGGATTTTTAGCATGTATAACTATGGAGACTGAATCTTGATGTATGAAGATTCTATGTTTTACAGTATTTAATATAATGGATCATATTGGCTAGATATTGGTGTTGAATGTGGTTGAATATGGTTCTTGAATGGTAAATCTAATTATAATAATTGTTTAAGTCAATATTTCATACTGTTTAGATCTAGATCTGGCTTATGAATTGTGTATTATTTACTATCTATTATAAATCTAGACATATACATGCAATCATGATAACAATCTGGACAAGTAACTCTAAAGAGGGCCCTGGTACCCTTGCACACTTTAGGTGAGCACTCGCTTTAGGAAGATACAATCATGTTAATGAGAATAAAATCCCATGTTTAGGTCGTGAATCCTCTTTTTTTTTTGGTCGAGGAATGTGATAATCATGTCATCCCTAAAAATCCTTGTGAAAAATTGATTATTAATTGTGTTTAACCTTGAAAATATTCCCTGTATATCATCCTTTGAACCTTCATTGCAAATTTCATATTTCATTCCGCCACCCAAAGATACTGTGGCATGTTTCCATTGTTACATTGCAACGGACTTGATTTGTAAAATTACACTATTCACATAATAACTACAAAGTGCAAACCTAGCCCTAAGGCCTAACAAATATTCCCACAAATATTTGAGTCAAAGGATGCAAAAAGGAGAAATTGACCCCGCTCTCAAAAAAATACATGTTAGAATAATATGGAGAGTGGGGAATCGGGCCAATAATGTATTTTTATGATAATGAGATGATGGAGTGCAAAGTGCAATAAAATCTAAAGGCCCGCCAAGGACACGTGTCATGTTCTCAAAAAAATTCAAAGAAAGAGAAGGGGTTTTGGGTCAACTTAGTATTTTGTCCCATCGGAAAACAAACAAATATGTAGAAAAAGGTCCTGCTCTCTCTCACCTCTAAGATCTAGACATGTGTCATACTCTTAAGTGAAAGTCAAAAATGGGGACTGCTTGGGTCAAATGTGTGAACTTGTATTTGTTTGAAAGATAGTGAAAATATGCAAAAAGAACCCCGAGCTCATGCGAAGCATTAAATTTATCCATGTGGATGGTTCATATTCAAATGGAAAAAGTAGGATAGATGGTTAGGATGTAACGCATTTATGGTTTCCACCATTAATGTGTTTTTACATGAATCAAAGCAAAATTATTTGAAACATTCAAACACTTCAAGTATTTACTATTGCATATGAAGATCTAGGTGCCCTAGTTATGAGAATTCACAAAGGAGTAAAGAAAAATTGATTGAGAAGTGTTGATATTGAGCTCGAGAGTTCAAATCAAAGAAGCAAGGAGAATTACACAACATTTGCATGAAAAATGGGTAAGACTTGTACTGATCATATTTTTCATTGTTTTGATTCACAATTTGCAAAATATTAAAGGGAGAAAGTTAGGGTATAGAAAAATGAATCCATTATAGTTGGGTTTTCACATCACATCTAGTATCACCAGTGACTTGGATAAAATCATAGACATGAACTTGGTAAATGCTGATTTGAATGATTTTTGCAAAGAATCAATAATCCAGATAAAATTGAATTCATGAGAGCAATTGAGGCCAGTAATATTTCCCTAGCCATTGTTATACCTCCTCAGTACATTGTCTCAAGCTAGTAAGGCTTTGTGCTATAAATTATGATCCGAGAAAAGGGAAGTTTTGGATGGAAGTGGTGAGGCAGTTCTGACTCTAACACCTAAAGCTTTTAGGGTAATGTTGAGGTTACCAAGAATCACAACATCGATAACCTTGACCATGGATCATCATCTCTAAGGACTTTGAAACCAAAAAGAAGGATTATGCTAGGGTCATAAACACTAAATGGTTGTTAATAGGATAAAAAGGTCACTACTAGACTCCCTAAAAAATTGGTTAGGGCACAGTTTTTAGTGGAGGTAGAAGACCTAATTGTGTTACTAAGTAGAATGGATGACCTAGATATGGCTAGTGAATTCAAGGAGTGGATGTGCCCATACATCTGGGTTATTTTAGAAAAGAAGGGAAGTATTTTTTGGAAACACTCATAGATGATTCAATTCATGCACATATTTTAGCATTGGCTACAAAAATCAACATGGGTGGTACTAGGGAGCTTGAATTTTATATGATGACATACCTAATATATACAATATTGTAGGCCATAGGCATTTTCCTAGGCCTTTCACCATATACACATTTTAAAGAAAATAAAGTTCATGAGATTTACCCCAATTACAATTGAGTAATTGGAAAGGAAATGTGAGATTAGTAAATGATGCATTCTTTGCACCTATGATATGCCTATTCAAACCTAAGTGGGAACAATACATAATATCAAAGAAGCTAGGAATGCAATAATGGATTATGGTTGTTTCTTTATCCAGTATAGGTTATTCACTTACATTAGAGCCAGTGGGTTTGATGGGTAGCCATGCAAGTTTCCTAGATATTTAGATGATAAGATGGCCTTGTGTGAACTTTCAAGACAACTAACACTAGTTCACAAGTTGATTGTAAAAGCAAAAACAAATATCAAATTCCTATTAAAATTGGAAGATACTCATGCCCTCCATTATAAAGGCTAGATTGATGGAGGAGGAGATGGAAAGGTTTGACATGGAGAAATTTGAGTCAAGATCTAATTATGATATCAGATGGGTAGTCAACACTGCCTTGGGAAATTCTTTTGAACATGAACCTCACTTTGAGGATTATTGGATGAATTGTAGAGATGAAGAGGAGGTTAGGCTCAAATATTTCTCAAGAATGACTCTCAAGGAAAATTATTGATTTTAAAATTTTTGTAGTACCTCAGGGGATTATGGATGACCAACAAATAGTGAGTCAATACTATATTGACCAAAAAAGTTGAAGGAAACCAATGGCTCCTATAAAATGGGATGAGGGAGAGTCAGATAATCAATATAAAAAAATTTCTAATGTAATGAGAAGGAATTTGACTTAGGCTTTGAAAGGAAAAGGTATGGATTTATCCATACAAAACACAAAGGTACTTAATGAATTCAGGAATTTGGGAGTTTTGAAAGAAGATCTTCCCCTTTGAGAGGAGCTGATAAGATAGATCCTTTGGAGGAAAGGCTCCTCAGTTTCCCATGAAAATACCTACCACAGGTATCATTGATGAATGGACTACTTTTCTAGTGAAACTGGGACTTCCATGTCTTCTTTAAAGCAGAAGATAGAAGAAATGCTTTTAAATTCCATGCAAAATGCTCCCATTACTTTTGCATTACCAATACAAACTAAAGGAACTGGTGTAACTAAAACAAGAACCCCACAAACAATATTGACAGGGCATCCATTTCAACCAAATAAATGAGAGGATTTATATAAGGTGTGGACCCAACATCTCTAGGTATAAGGTGCAAAAGGAAGGAAAGGCCCTGAGGTCAAATGATTTGAGAGAACTACAAAGAGAGCTAGAGTAGTAATTCCTTTGGAGAGAGATATTTCAGGTACCCATCATGAAAGGAAGCACAAGAGAAGGAGCCTGAGGTGATTGATCCTCCTACTCTAGACTGAGGAACAAGAGAGAGTAATTTCCTTCCTTAGCTCATCAAATAACATCACCACAAGATCAAAGGATACCATAGGTTGATCCAATTATACAACCAATGTCTTCAACTTCATTACTATTTCTAGGAGGAATAATGGCTAAATTAATCCAAGAGTAGGTAACTTAAGGTACTCCCCATCTAACCATCCAGAAGTTCTATGATAGGAAAGGGACTAGAAAAATATGATGCAACACCATTTGAAAGTATAGATTTACCTCACTCTAATCAACCACATGAACAAATAAAGATTCCAATTGAAATAATGGACACATATGTAATAGGAGAAGGTATCCTATACTTGAACCCTTTGATATATCAGTTGAGACACATATGGTAAAATGTGTAGGTGTTCTTTATCTCAGATGAAAAAATGAAGGAATCTACCTAATTTCCAACTATTGAAACAAGAATTTTAGTACAAAATATTTCTATTGAAAACCCAATAGTTTCAAGTGTAGATGGATCAAAGATTCAAAGATTGTAAGTGAAACACCTATGGATACTACTGCACTAACCAAAATAAGGTCCTCAAAAAGAAATAAAAGTTAGTAAAAGTAATGAGCCACCTCAAAATGTAGACTCTGTGAAGAAATGGTGGTGGAAACCACAAAATAAGTCATTGCAAAAGTGAAACCAATGATAGTCAAAATGTGCAAACCATTGATAAGGGTGAAGGACCAGTTATTGGATCTCAACACATAGAGAAACAAAAAGGAAGAGATGATAGAGAAAAAGGTTATTAACATACCAGTTCATGAAAATATTTCCACCAACATCAACCTTTAAAGGAGACAAATAGTGCAAAAGGAGAGGAATTTCCCAAAGTAACAACACCAATCTAAGAGATTCCAAAGAAAACCATAGAAGTGATTACTACCCCAACTGAAGATACAAATAAGGAGAATGCTCTAATTGACAGTGTGACTCAGGAAGCAATCAATCAATCCCAAATCAGGATCAAGGAAAGAAGTAGTTAGAGGTAATAGTAATACATGATGAATCCAAAGAGTCAGTATTGGAGTAGACAAGGCACAAAAAGAAATGCCATTTGTATAAAATTGTTCAAGAAATGTCTCAACAATTGGTGGTTTTCTATGAGGAGTCCCAACAAACATCACAAGAGGAAAAGTGGGGACTACTCTCACAACTAGTTGGTTGGGAAGGTTGATTTCAAAAGAAGAAGAGGAAGTTTGTACCTAAAAAGGTCATAGATATTACAACTTTAGCCTTCCCAAAGCCAAAGAAGACTTCAAAAAAGGCTAGAGTTATCACTAAGACTCATGTAGATCCATATGGATCTAGAACCCTAGAGGTTGTAACCCCACACCTAGGAAGTCAAGGGATGACATAACAACAAGTGATTATGACATCCAACACATCCCATTGGGAAAACCTTCTAAGGAAACATTAAAGCAGGAAGTTTCAAAGGCATTCCAAGGTTTGTTACATAAAGTTGATGAGGACAAGATATCAAAAAGGTAATTAAAAGACAAGGTCAAATCTTTGAAATCATGTTTACAACAGTTAGTAGGCCCATCAAGTGAAGATAAAGAAGATGTTTCTACCATCACTCTAAAGTCATTGGAGACATGAAAAGGTTGTTAAGAAGGTCAAGGTTGTTGATGACTGGGTTGAGAAATTAATTGAAAAAGGAAGAAGATATTTGAAAAAGAAAGAAAGAGGTATGAAGAACTCAAGACCAAGCTCAGTGAAATTAATGATTTGATTGAACAATGTGACAATGAGATTTTCTACTATAAAGGAATCCTTCCCAAGCTAAACCGTATCAATCAACTTGATGAAGATCTAGTTAAAAGGAAGGAATTGTGACATTAGATAAAATGGGAACCCAATATGCAATTGAATATTTTTCTAAAATTAGGATTGAAGTTTTGAATCAAGTTAGAGAAAATATGGAGATAGAAAAGAAATGGGTTGAAAAAGGCATTGACACTATAGATATGAAATTGGAAGGCATGGTGTTTGATAAACACAAAAGAGTTATGGTGACTTGAAAAGTGACTTCTTAATCAATTCTTTTGAGAAATACATCCGAGATGAAAAATTTTTTATGAGGTTATCAAGAGGCTAATGGATGTAGAGAACAAAATTTCAGAATATAAAGGAAAGTCATGGGAACATAAGAAAAAATGGATCAATGTGGGATGCATTGAATAGGAAGACCCTGATATTCCAACATCACATAGGTCCAACTAAAGAGGATGTAAGGAAGTTATTTCAAAGGTATGATGCATACATGGAAAGGAAGCCAAAGGAGGAGGAAGATGATGAAGATGAGGATACAACCATGAAGACCAATGAGAAAGCTTAGGCTTGTTTTCTTTTAACAACTTTCATCTTATTATAATTGGTACTCTTGTTTCATAAAAGTTGAACATTATTTTGAATTGTTGTTTTCAAACATGAATGTAACTTGATACAATACATTAGACTTTTATATTGCTTTGATAGAATTTAAAATCTATTATGAAGCATGTGTATTAATGTAACAATTTGAGTTTTTTGTATTGTTGGAAAAAAAAAAATAGGGATCTATAGGGGCCCTTTCCCATGAAAAGATACATACATTTTCAAATATTACATCAAAAAAGGAAAATTAGGAGAAGAGGGACATTTAATCATCTTCTATTACTACTTTGAGATCTTCTCCAAATGAGGGAACTTTTATTTAGCAGCCTATTTTTTTTTCCTTGGTACAAATTCTTCTGAGCCTTGAGTTGTTTGAGCAAACACAACTACCCCAAAAAAAGTACGAGACATCCCCATATCCATCAATGTGTCAACATTCATTCTAGGACCATCCATGATATCCTTAACTCTATCTTCTTTTGATAAGAAGATACCCAATCCAAAAGGTCCAAACCACATGTAGGAAATGCCTTCCTCCCTTTTTCTTTGTAAGGAGTAGACTAACAGGAGTAGGTTAAACAGAGCATTTGAAGTAGTTGGAAGAGAAAGTATTGTGGTCCTTGGACCTAGTGGAAAAGGAGACTTAGAACTAGACTCACCCTTGTATTTCCTTGTGAAAGGTGGATGTTCTCTTGGAAGAGGACATGAAAGGGTCCTAGATAATTTTTTCTCCATCAAAGGAATATGCTTCTCTAAATGAATGGAAGGTTGGAAAGTAGACTTGCCAACACTTTCCTTGGTAGAGAAGAATGATGCCTTAGGACATTGAGGAGATGAAGGCCTTACTTCTTCCTCATCCAAAATGATAATTGGGGTTGAGAGCTGATTCCCCTTCTTCCTTCTTGATGATGATGTTGATACTTTATAGTTTGTTGAGGTGGCATAGGTCATGTTGGACCTTTTTTAGAGAGAAGAGTCATTGCTCCAATTCATCTACTTTACGAGAAATGACGGACACAATATCAATTGAAGTCCCTCCATAAAGTACATAGGACTCCTAGGGAATCTATTTTAGAAAAAATTCTTCATTGCATAAAAAGGGAGACTCATTTAGTCATCCCCATCACAGTAGGTCTCCTTTCAATCCAAAATTTCTTCATTTCTTCTAGATTTTTTTGATGCTCCCACTAGAAGAGATGATAATACATTTTGAAAGGCTTAGGATTGATTCCAATTTTTCCAGAGAGAGGATTTTTGCTCCAATTCATCTACTTTGAAAAATGAAAGATCATAATCATTCTGAAAAAAGTAATAGGAAGTAATCATCTTTTAAAAAAATATATTCATTGATAGAAATCCTAAACTCTATTCAGTATGTCATGAATGGGTAGGCCTCCTTTTCCATTTCTTGAGTTCTTATGGAATTTTTATCTCCCAAAAATAATCCATGGTTTGAAAGGCCAAAAAATGCCCTTTTAATCAATCTTAAAAGGAGGGAAAGATAAACTCTATGTATTCAAGATTTGATTCAAATCTCAAATTCCTAATGATCCAGATCTCTTTTTCAAATCTAGTTCTACTACTACCTTCACCATTGCAAATAAAAAAAAAATTTAAATAGCTTTTCATGTTTAAGAATGGAAAGGGATGCATACTAATGAAGAAATAGAGCTGAATTTATAGTGAAAATGGTGCAGATGAGCTGAATTGGATGGAATCACCACCATTAAATGAATAAAGATCTCCTGCTCATATCCACACAAAGGAAATAAGTTTGAGGTAACTGATATTATGCAAAAGAAAATGGTTGGCTTGATGTGACATAATCCATGTGAGAACACTCAACTCAAAAAGACATAAAAATGAGTGTGTGTTCTTTGAGGTGGATTCTCAAAAGGAAAAAGGGATTACACATCAAATCAAACTATCTGGAGGCACTTGAAAATCATTGAAAAGTCTCCTACTTGCTTGAAAAGGAAATGATTAAACAAGTAATATTATAAAAGGGTGACGTGGCATCCCAGTCATTCTAAGATAATGAAAAATGTAAATCATTTGTAAGTTCCTCCACCTAGAAACACAAAAGTAGAATATTTTCAAAAGAATAATAATAGATCAGATTATATGCCATAAAGGGGAATATTCTTTTGAAGATTCATACTTTTGGGGGAAAAAGAGAAATATGAGAGGAAATAAATTGTATATATGTTAGAGGAATGTTCTCATATGAAAGGGGGTTAAAATTTTCTAATTTTTAGAGAAAACAAAACAAAACCAATCGTATTTTCTTTTTAAAAACTTGAATCAAATCCAAGAAACCATTTAGTTGTTTTACTTTGTCTAAATCTTCTCATGCCAAGATGATTGTGAGTGTATAGTCATTTGGAAAATTGAGGCCATAGGATTTATGGTCCCTTGCTGAGAAATTTTCATTTCTTAAAATCAATTGTGTGTTGTCTCTTGAGCAATGTTGTCTTTGTTCTTAAGGTAGAATACTTTGAAATAGTTATTTGTCTCCCCTATTGCAATCTTAGATCAATAGTTCCTTTCAATTACACTAGATCTTGTTTGGCTATATTTGAAGCATTTTGGAAACTACAATTGCATTATAAATAGAGATTTCTTTATGTAATGTGATAAATAATTTTAAATCCATGTTGTTGTTTTCATTTGAGAAGATTTTTGTAAGATTTTGAGTGTATCTTGAAGCATAGTTGATCAAGATTTGTAAATGTTTTGTTGAAGATTTAGCATGAGATTTTGTGTTTAAATTCTCAAAGATTGTGTGAAATCTTGTACTCTTGGGCCTCCATTAGTGCATACCTTCTAGTTAAAGGGTTGATACTAGTTGTGTGATGTGTTTTTCTTTCCTTGAGGAAATTTGTAAAACATTTGTAAGGTTTTCTTGTGAAATATGTATAATCAACTTTATCTTGCTTTAATCTCCCATTCATACACACAAATTACAACCTACAATTTTAAATCCTTTTGAATTATCCATGTTTTCCTTACTTATAACCATTTTCTAAGGGATTTTACCATTTCTACCCTCCCTTTCATAAATATGTAGAAGCAAGCTAAGATCCACACTTTTCTAAAGTGACTTGAAGTCCTATTTTGAAAGATATCTACATTATTTAAAGTGACAACTCATGAGAGTTAAATAGTGCTTGCATTGACCATGTCTTTCTAGGATTACCTTTCATATCTCAAAGAACATTTAGAAACTACAATTTCATCCATTATTCTCATAATTACAGGTCACAAATGGGTCCTCTCACCCTGGTTAAAGGAAGAACCTAAAGTAGTAGGGAAGGTCATCCCCTTTTGTGAGTGCAACCCAATATTTCCAAAAGTCAAGTTCAAAAGAGTTAATCAAACATATCCCCAGCTACAAAAAATGACTATATATTTGATTTGATTGACTTTAAGCATCCAATTTAGATTGCAAATGTTGTTTGGCTCTCAAGGTGGTGCAGATTTGGGTACCAACACTCTCTTGGCACCATTTTTGGGGACTATTTTTTGTAAAATACAAATATATATCGACCTCTAGGTAATGTATCAAGTATGTTTAGATGCAAATACATGATCTAGACTTGATCCTTTGTCAAGATTTACAAAAAAATGAGCTTAATCAAGAAGTCATTTTCTTGGTATTTTCCTAGTTTAAGAAATATTTCCATTAAATTTGACTTGGCTAGGGTAAATATTGATAAAGGATATAAGATTTTCCAAGATTTGATGAAATTGATTATGAAGTTTTAGTTGGAAATTTGTTTACAATGATTTACACATCTAAGGTGCAAGACCTTAGTGGTGACTCCACGTTATTCAAAAATTTGTAAATACCAATACCTTGAGTTTCAAATATTGTGATATGTCAATAAAATTTGCAAAGATGGAAGGAAGAAGGTCCTTCTTCAAGATAGATCCTACTAGAAAGTTGTTTCCAGAGTTGGGAAAGAAAATCCAATAAAAAACAAGTTTGGAGAGCCTTTAGGTGATCAAAGGTTAAGAAAAAGTGGTGCCTATTGTTGAGAGTGATCAACCTTTGATAGAAGATTATTCTAGTTCTTTAGATAGTTCTAGATCAAGTAGTCCTTGCACAAATTTTTACACTCCAACTCAAGAGGGTCCTTCATTTTCAAATAATATAGGTATTCCTCATTTCCCTCCTCTATTACTTAGAAATAATAGAGTGTTTTGTGAAATTGAATCATTGAAAGGATCAATATTTTGAAGATCATACCCCATTTCCTCAAAGACCTCCTATCCCATACCATTTTAACCCTCCTGTTGGGACACCTCCTCAAAATAATATGGCTCAACCTCCACCTAGACCCCCTTTGTTGTAAATGTTTTTGGACCTATAGATTTCCATGGTATGGTGGGTTATCCTAATGCAGTTCCACAAGAGGTGAGAAATAGATTTCCTAAGTTTCAAGGAAATAATGCTATCAGTGGTGACCAACACCTCAGGATCTTTTTGTTAATATTATGGAATATTTTGAGATTGAGCATGAGGATGTGTATGTGAAATTGTTTATTCATACCTTAGAAGAGGATGCCCATGATTGGTATAAATCCTTACTAGAAAAATTCTATTGATTCATGGACTAAATGAAAAATGCATTTAGATCACAATATGGGACAAGACTGATCCTAGGTTTCTCCTCTCAAAATTTGAAAATATAAAGAAGAATCCCAATGAACTTGTCCAATATTTTAATACCAGATTCAACAAGACCTTGACTAGATTTCCTATAATTTTAAGGCCAAGTGATGAATCTTGTATAAAATATTCTTGATGCCTTTGATAAGAAATTTGCATATTATTTGAGGGAAAAAACCCTAGGACTTTGAGACAAGATTTCTCTATGGTAGTACAAATTGAGAACAATATTAAGGTAGTAGGAAAGCCTCCTAAAAGGGAGGGTGTCAAGTTAGTCAATCTTAAAAAGCCTCAGGAAAGCAAGGGAGTAGATCTGGAAGAAGTGGTTAAGACTCTAGCAGGAGTAGTGAAGGAAATTTCTTACAAACTTACTAGAGAAGAAAAAGGGATAGGTCAGAATTCTCAGGCCCAACACCAACCTCAAGGTCAAAAATAGATTTGGCAAATCATCCTAGAGGTGACCATAGATCATATGATAGAGGAAAAGGGCCCATGGGATCAGAAATAAGAAAACAACCACCAAGAGAAAATAAATTAGTCCCTGATCCATTAACTACTAGGGTGTCCTTGGTTGAAGAAGATCATGTGATTGACTGGTGTGATAAGTGTTTCCTCCCACATTCCCCATGTGACCCTACTAAAGAAAGTGAAGAGGTTGATGATAATGCTACTTATGGTGATGTTTGTATGATGGAATGTACTAATATCTCACAACAAGGAGCTACTTCCACTTGAAGTTTCTAAGTGCAAGGACTGTGGAAGGATTTTGGGACTGTATACAATGGGTAATTTTCCCTTCCACTACTAACCTTGATGTTGACATGGTTCAAGATTTTGAGTTTCCCAATCATGATTTTGAATACTTAAGGGCATTAATGATTAAGAAATATGATGGAGGAATTCCTTATGAGGAGGATAGGTAGCTCTTAATGAATGCAATGGTTTCCCAAGAAAGGAGTATAATCTAAGAAACAAAATTGTTAAAGGGGCAGGGGCCACAACCCAAACCAAAGACTCCTCTCCTCACCAATATCCCAAAGGATCCCCCAAGAAATATGTGCCAAACAAAGGCCCAATTACTACTAATAAATCCAGTACCCCTATCCTTACCCAAGCCATGAAGAACCTCATACCACAAGAAAAGGAAATTACCCTACCTCTCAATACAACATTACCCAAGTATACCCCTTGTGATATGGCTCAAATTTTGAGTCAGATCAATCAAGGTTATTGTACCCATTGTTGAGTTTCTTAGGATCCCTAAGCACAAGAAGAAGAGATTTGAGTACTTAGGGTTCAAGGAGGAGGTAGTGGCCTAGGAAAGGATGTTAATAATGTTGATCTTCCCCTATTATTGCAGAATTGGAAGTGCCACAAGCATTGGAAAATTTTGGGAATCCCCTAAAGTATATTTAGGCACTTCCCTTGTTGAGTCCCAACTTGATGTTGATCCCTTTTACACTACTTTGATTATTAAAGATAAACTTGTTCACAACTGCATGTTTGATTCAAGAGCTTCATGTAATGTGATGCCTCTTGAAGTGATGAATGAATTAGATATTAAGGTAACAAAAACCTTTGGAAAATGCATTGCTATGGATTCAAGAGAAGTACCAATAATTGATATGTCAAAGGTTTGGTGGTGCAATTAGCAGCTTACCTAGTAAGTATTTAACTATGAATGTGGTCATTGTTGACTTCCCTACAAAATGGGGTATGTTGTTGTCAAGGAAGTGGGATGCTAGTGTGGGGGAAGTGTGCAAATGGACATGTCATATGCCACTATACCAGTGGAAGGAAATATTGTCAAGTTGTATGGGGAAAAGAATATGTTGCATCTGATTGAAGATCCCAACAATGCTTCTTATGAAGTACTATATGTAGATGTGGATGTTAACAATTTTTTTGGTTATGCAGATTTTGAGGAGCATAGTATCAATGAGAGTAAGTGCTTTGAATAATTTGGTGCCCCTTGGACCTTGATGTTTGATGGAGCTTTCTCCAATATGGGAAATGGAGTTGAGTTGTACTTATATCTCCAAGCCAAGAGACTTTTAATTTTTCTTTCAAACTAAAATTTGAGTGCACAAAAAATATTGTAGAATATGAGGCACTGCTCTTGGGTTTGAGGATTTCTTGGAGATATGGTATAAAATATATAATTATTAAGGGAGATTCAAAGCTTGTGGTGAAACAAGTGAGGAAATTATATGCTATGAAAAATCAAAGAATGAAGCAATAAAAGCATGTAGTATGGGATTTTTTGAGTTATTTGATTCTTTCAACATCTTATATCATGATGAAAAGATAAGAATGTTGTAACTGAAAAAGTTGGTTGTCCTTGCATCTAGGTTTGGTAATTATACATTTCTCCCCTACTATAATTATGATGTTGAAATATTGTCTAGACCATCTGTGCTAGATAATGTGAAACATTGGAAAGTATTTGATGATGATGCCTAAGTATAGAGGTTTTTACTAAATGAAGGAGAATTCACAAATCAATGTATGGAATAGGAACCATGGTCTCTATTTGTGATGGTAAAGAAACCTTGTTTGGAAAGGATATCATTCAGTTAAAAACTAACACCATTCCTAAGGGGGTTGGTTTCTTTAGAATCCAACTTTGATAATGTAGATAGGTGGTTCATAGACACATCTCTACTTCAAGGGATGTTGAAGAATATAATTTGGGAACTAAGGAAAGGCCTAGGAAAGTTTGGATAGGGAGAAATTTAAGTAAGGAAGAAAAAAATCTTATGTTGAATTGTTGACAAAATATCAAGACTGCTTAGCATGGTCTTACTCAGAATTAAAAGCTCATATAGGGAAGATTTATTTCAACATGAAATACCCTTGAAACAAATGCTAAACCATTTAGGAAAAAAAAGGCCTATTAACCCACTTCTCTCACTTAAGATGCAAGAAGAATTAACAAAGTTGAGGGATGGGGGATAATACAACCCACAAGGTATTCTTCATGGGTGGAAAATATTGTGCTGTTAGAAAGAAAAATGGAGATATAAGGTTGTGTGTGGATTTCAGAAATCTAAATAAGGCTTCCATCAAGGATAACTATCCATTTCCTAACATGGATAATATGTTACAACTAGGTCACTAGATCTGAATTTCTCTCTACATTAGATGGATTCTCAGATACAATCAAGTGGTTGTGAAGCAATCGAAAAAATTAAAACTACTTTCACCACTCCATGGGGTACATATGTATATGTGAGAATTCCATTTGGCTTAATGAATGTTGGGGCTACCTTCCAAAGAGCTATGGATGTTGCCTTTTAGGTTACATTAATGACTTTATTGTAGTATATCAGGATGATGTAACTATATTCTCTAGGAAGATAAATGACCACCTTAGCCATGTGGAAAAGATGTTAATTAGATGTAGAGAGTATGGAATTTCATTAAATCCTAAAAAATGTCATTTTGGAGTTCAAAAGGAAAAATTATTGGGGCACATTGTGTCAAAGGAAGGGGTCATGATAGATCCTAAGAGAGTGGAAGAAATTGGTAAAGTTCCTATCCCTAAAACTAAAAAGGGATTCAATCCTTTTTTTGGTCAAATCAATTTTATCAGGAGGTTTATTTCTAATTTTTTTGAGATAACCATTCCTATAACAAGCATGCTAAAAAAACCCAAATCATCAAATGGGAAGAAGGATCCATCCAAGATTTCAATGGAATAAAATAAGCATTGAAGAATGCCCCAATATTGGAAAGTCCTTGATTATAAAAAGGTTTTTTTCAGATATTCTCTTTTGCATCTGAGAATACCATTGCATCAATGTTATTGCAAAAGGATGATGAAGGAAATGAAAGACCTATTGCTTTTTTTAGTAAAGCCTTGCAAGTGCTGAGTTGAAGTACACTATCATGGAAAAATAAGATTTTTATTTGGTGAGAGCTACCCAAAATTTTTAGGCCTTACATCTTGAGTTCCAAGATTGTAGCCTATGTTCCCCATACAATGGTTAAGGATATTTTATCAGAGATGGAAATTTCTAGCAAAATATGTCATTGGGTGAACAAGCTACAAAATATGATATGGATATACAGACCACCAAATTGGTTAGGGGTTTGGGTCTTGTAAATTTGATGGCAGAAAGAAACTTGCAAGTAATGGAGATAAATGAAGTTGAAGGACATATGGATGTTCAAGAGAAGCTAATCAATTCCACATGGTACAAAGATATAATATTTTACCTCAGAAATTTGGAGTGTCCAGTCATTTAGACAAAAATCGAGAAGGACACTTAAAATTGGCCTCCCAAAAATATGTTATAACTAATATGGGTTGGCTTGGAAAAATCCTGAGGGGTCCTCTTGAGATGCATCACATAAAGAAGAAGCCCCCAAGATTATTGCAGAACTACATGGGGGAGTATGTGGAGGTCATTTTTACAAGAAGAGTGACTGCTCATAAGATTTTGAGAGTAGGTTATTGGTGGCCAACACTTTTTAAAGATGTAACTTTGTTAGTTAGAAAGTGTGAAAGTTTCAAAGGTTCTCTAGGAGAATGAAAAAGCTTCAAGTGTTTTACCCTTGTAACAACTAGTATCAATAGAAGCTCCTTTCAAACAATGGGGGATGGATTTCATTGGAGAAATATCATATTCCTCTAGTGTTGGACATAGATGGATCTTGGTTGCCACTAAATACTTCACCAAGTGGGTTGAAGCTATCCCTACACCAAGAAGGAAACTCACCAAGTAGTCATGGATTTCATTCTGAATAATATAATTTGTAGGTTTGGAGTACCTACAAAAATAGTTGTTGATAATGCTATGAGATTTAGGGCTAAACCATTAGTAACTATGTGTCAAGAGTATGGAATCAACTTGAACATATGCATCTAATTACAATCCTCAGGGGAATGGTCAAGATGAATCAAGTAATAAAATTTTTCTCAAAGATAATTAGGAGGACATTGGAAGTTAATAAAAGAAAATGGGGTGAGTAGCTAAAATTTTCTTTGTGGGAAAATAGGATCACTACTAAAAGAGCTATTGGAAAAAGTCCCTTTGAATTAGTTTATGGAGTTCAGGATCTTTTACCCTTACATATGTAATTATATTCTTCCTATCAGTTCATGCAACAACTTGAAGATGAATAAGTAAACCCCTACAAGATAGGATTAATCAGATAGTGGAATTGGATGAAGAAAGAAGGGAATCCCATCAAAGACACCTCAAATTTAGAGAGAAGCTTAAGAAAATATTTGATAAAAAGGACTCCTAGAAAAATGTTGGAGATCTTATTTTTTGGGATAATAGGCATGAGGACAAAGGAAAATGGAAAATTTTGATGCCTTGTGGATGGGTCCTTATTCTATTGATATAAGGATTGGTGAGCACACTTTCTTCTTGAAAATATTTGGATGGAGAATTTCTAGAGTTTTCTATTAATGGTAGGCATCTAAACACTTTTTGGATTGAACACATACAATCAAGGTATGAAATTTTGTATAGTGTATAGTCTTTTGGTTTTTTTTTTTTTTTTTGTTTTTATTTCCCTTTTCATTTTCTTGGTCTATAATGACTAGTTGCCTTGGTATCTCGGTGTGTTTTTGTGAAGTACATTGGTTCTTTTTGACCTTGTGCATGTTTTTTGAATGACTCCATTTCCCAATGGACTAAGGAACTTGGTTTAAAATGTTTTTTTATTTGGTTCTTGTGGCACCCATAGGGGGTGCCCATCCCTGAGTTAGAGCTGGTGTTAGTGCTTAATTTGATCTCACCCTTTTATCCAATGTGTGTCTTTGAAAATTTCCTTTGATTGGTTTGTCAATGTTTAAAGAACATGTGCTTGAAAGATACAATCATGTTAATGTGAAAAAAATCCCATGTTTAGGTCATGAAATCCTCTTTTTGGTTGAGGAGTGTGATAATCATGTCATCCTTGAAAATCCTTGTGAAAAAATTGATTATTAATCAGGGTTTAACCTTGAAAATATTCCTTGTATATCATCCTTTGACCTTCATTACAAATTTCATATTTCATTCTGCCACCCAAAGATACGTGGCATGTTTCCATTGGTTGCATTATGTAGCGGGCTCGGTTTTGTAAAATTACACTATTCACATAATAACTACAAAGTGCAAACCTAGCCCCGAGGCCCAATGAATATTCCCACATGAATATTCAAGTCAAAGGATGCAAAAAGGAGAAATTGACCCCACTCCCAAAAAGGAATACATGTCAAAATAATATTGGAGTGGGGAATCGGGCCAATAATGTATTTTTATGACAATGAGTCGATGGAGTGTAAAGTGCAATAAAATATCTAAGGCCCACCAAGGACACATGTGTGTTTCTCAACAAAAGTCAAAGAGATGGGGTTTTGGGTCAACTTAGTAATTTTGTACCTAGTCGGGAAAACATAAAAAATATGCAAAAGGTCCCATTACTCCACTCTTACCCTAAGATCTAGACATGTCATCATATCTCAGTGAAATTCAAAAGTGGGTGCTTGGGTCAAATGTGTGAACTTGTATGTGTTTGAAAGATAGTGCAAAAAGTGCAAAAATACTCCTCTGAGAGCCCATGAAACATTAAATTTATCCACGTGGATGGTCCATATTCAAATGGAAAAAGTAGGATAGATGGTTAGGATGTAATGCATTTATGGTTTCCACCATTAATGTTTTTTTGCATGAATCAAAGAAAATTATTTGAAACATTCAAACACTTCAAGTCTTTACTATTTGCATACAAGATCTAGGTGCCCTAGTTATGAGAATTCATGAAGGAGTAAAGGAAAATTGACTGAGAAGTGTTGATATTGAGCTCAGAGTTTGGAATCAAAGAAACAGGGAGAATTACATGACATTTTCATGAAAAATGGGTAAGACTTGTACTTGTGTCATATTTTTCATTGTTTGATTCACAATTTGCAAAATTAAAAAGGGAGAAAGTTAGGGTATAGAAAAATGAAGCCATTATAGTGTTTTCATGTCACATCCAATATCACCAGTGACTTGGATAAAATCATAGACACAAACTTGGTAAATGTTGATTTGAATGATTTTTGCAAAGACTCAATAATCCAGATAAAAGTGAATTCATGAGAGAAATTGAGGCCAATAATATTTCCCTAGCCATTGCTATTATACCTCCCTTAGTGCATTGTCCCAAGCTAGTAAGGATTTGTGTTATAAATTATGATCCATAGAAAAAGGAGGTTTTGGATGGAAGTGGTGAGGTTTTGACTCTAACACCTAAATATTTCAGGGTAATGCTTGAGGTTACCAAGAATCACAACACCAATAACCTTGAATTATTGAATCAACTCTTAAGGACTTTGAAACCAAAAATAAGGATTATGCCAGGTCATAAACACTGAATGGTTGTTAACAGATAAAAATTCACTACTAGACTCCCTAAAAGATTGGTTAGGGCACAGTTTGTAGAGGAGGTAGAAGACCTAATTGTGTTACTAAGAAGAATGGCCCTAGAAATGGCTAGTGAATTCAAGGAGTGGATGTGCCCATACATCTGGTTATTTTAGAAAATAAGGGAAGTATTTTTGGGAAACACTCATAGCTGATTCAATTCATGCACATATTTTAGCACTGGCCACAAAAATCAACATGGGTACTAGGGAGCTTGAATTTTATATGATGACATACCTGATATATAATATTGTAGGCCATAAGCATTTTCCTAGCCTTTCACCATAGGCACATGTTTCAAAGAAAATAAAGTTCATGAGATTTATCCCCAATTATAATTGAGCAATTGGAAAGGAAATGTGAGATTAGTAAATGATGCATTCTTTGCACCTGTGATATGCCTATTCAAACCTAAGTGGGAACAATACAAAATATCGAAGAAGCCAGGAATGCAATAATGGATTATGGTTGTTTCTTTATCCAATATAGGTTATTCACTTACATTAGAGCCAAGTGGGTTTGATGGGAAGCCATGCAAACTTCCTAGATATATTTAGATGATAAGATGGCCTTGTGTGAACTTTCAAGACAACTAACACTAGTTCACAAGTTGATTGTTGGAAAGCACAAAAAATATCAAATTCCCTATTAAAATTGGAAGATACTCATGCCCCTCCATTATAAAGGCTAGATTAGATGGAGGAGGAGATGGAAAGGTTTGACATGGATAAATTTGAGTCAAGATCTAACTATGATATCATATGGGTAGTCAACACTACCTTGGGAAGTTATTTTGAACATGAACCTCACTTTGAGGATTATTGGATGAATTGTAGAGATGAAGAGGAGGTTAGGCTCAGATATTTCTCAAGAATGACTCTCAGGAAAATTATTGATTTTAAAATTGTTGTAGTACCTCAGGGGATTATGGATGACCAACAGATAGTGAGTCAATACTATATTGACCAAAAATTTGAAGGACAACCAATGGATCCTATAAAATGGGATGAGGGAGAGTCAGATAATCAATATAACAAAATTTCTAATGTAATGAGAAGGAATTTGACTTGGATGAAAGGAAAAGGAAAAGGTATGGATTTATCCATACAAAACAAAAAGGTACTTAATGAATTTAGGATTTGGGAGTTTTGAAAGATATCTTCCCTTTTGAGAGAAGGAGATGATAAGATAGATCCTTTGGGAGGAAAGGCTCCTCATTTTCCCATGAAAATACCTACCATAGGTATCATTGATGAATGAACTACTACTACTAGTGAAACTGGGACTTCCATGTCTTCTTTAAAGTAGAAGACAAAAGAAATTCTTTTAAATCCATGTTAAAATGCTCCCATTACTTTTGTAGTACCAATACAGACTAAAGGAACTAGTGTAACTAAAACAAGAACCCCCACAAAAATATTGAAAGGGGCAATCCAGTTCAACCAAGAAATGAGAGGATCTATATCAGGTGTGGACCCAACATCTCTGGTATAAGGTGTAAAAGGAAGGGAAGGCCCTAAGGTCAAATTCTTTGAGAGATATACAAAGAGAGCTAGAGTAGTAATGCCTTTGGAGAGAGATATGGGTACCCATCATGAAAGGAAGCACAAGATAAGGGATCCTGAGGTGATTGATCCTCCTACTTTGACTGAGGAACAAAAGAGAGTAGTTTCCTCCTTATCTCATCAAGTAACATCACCTCAAGATCAAAGGATACCCTAGGTTGATCCAATTGTACAACCAATGTCTTCAACTTCAGTTTTGTTTCCAGGAGGAATAGTGACTTGAATTAATCCAAGAGAAGGTAACTCAAGGTACTCCCCATCTAACCATCCAGAGAAGTTTTGTGATAGGAAAAGGGACTAGAAAAATCTGATGTAACACCATTTGAAAGTATATATTTACCTCACTCTAATCAACCACATGAACAAATAAAGAGTCCAATTGAGATAATGGACACAAATGTAGTAGGAGAGTACCTATACTTGAACCCTTTGACATATCAGTTGAGACACATGTGGTAAAAGGTGTAGATGTTCTTCATTAGATGAAAAAATGAAGGAATCTACCCTTTTCCAACTATTGAAACAAGAATTTCAGTACAAAATATTTCTATTGAAAACCCAATAGTTTCAGTGTAGATGGATCAAAGATTCAAAAGATTGCAAGTGAAACACCTATGGATACTATTGCACTAACCAAATAAGGTCCTAAAAAAGAAACAAAAGTCAAAAAAAGTAATGAGCCACCTCAGAATGTAGACTCTATTGAAGAAATGGTGGTGGAAACCACAAAAGAAGCCATCACTGTAAAAGTAGAAACCAATGAAAATCAAAATGTGCAAACCATTGATAAGAGTGAAGGACTAGTTATTGGATCTCAACACATAGAGAAAAAAAAAAGAGCTGATAGAGAAAAAAATGGTTATTAACATACCAGTTCATGAAAATGTTTCCACTAAACATCAACCTTTAAAGGAGATAGATAGTGCAAAAGGAGAGGAATTTCCCAAAGTAACAACACCAAGTCCAAGAGACTCCAAAGAAACCATAGAAGTGATTACTACCCCAGTTGAAGATACAAATAAGGAGAATGCTCTCCAATTGATAGTGTGACTCAGAAGGAAGCAATCAATCAATCCCAAGATCAGGATCAGGAAAGAAGAAGTTAGAGGTAATAGTAATACAAGATGAATCCAAAGAGTCAGTATTGGGAGTAGAAAATTCACAACAAGAAATGTCATTGGTAAAAACTGTTCAAGAAACATCTCAACAATTGGTGGTTTTCTCTGAGGAGTCCCAATAGACATCACAAGAGAAAAAAGTGGGGACTACTCTCACAATTGGTTGGTTGGGAGGTTGATTTCAGAAGAAGAAGAGGAATTTATACTTGAAAAAGGTCATAGATATTACAACTTTAGCCTTCCCAAAGCCAAAGAAGACTTCAAAAAGGCTAGAGTTATTACTAAGACTCATGTAGATCCATATGGATCTAGAACCTGTGAGTTGCAACCCCACACCTAGGAAAGTCAAGGGATGACATAACAACAAGTGATTATGACATCCAACACATCCCATTGGGAAAACCTTCTCAGGGAAACATTAAAGTAGGAAGTTTTAGAGGCAGTCCAAGGTTTTTACATAAAGTTGATGAGGAAAAGTATCAAAAAGGAAATTAAAAGACCAGGTCAAATCTTTGAAATCATGTTTACAATAGTTAGTAGGCCCATCAAGTGAAGATCAAGAAGATGTTTCTACCATCACTCCTGAAGTTATTGGAAGCATTGAAAAGGTTTTTAAGAAGGTCAAGGTTGTTGATGAATGGGTTGAGAAATTAATTGAAAAAGGGAAGAAGATCTTTGAGAAAGAAGAAAGAGGTATGAAGAACTTAAGACCAAGCTCAGTGAAGTAAATGATTTGATTGAACAATGTGACAATGATATTTTCTACTATGAAGGAATCCTTCCCAAGTTAAACCTTATCAATCAACTTGATGAAGATCTAGTTGAAAAGGAAGGAATTGTGCCATTAGATAAAATGGGAACCCAATATGCAATTGAATATTTGTCTAAAATTAAGATTGAAGTTTTGAATCAAGTTAGAGAAAAGATGGAGATAGAAAAGAAATGGGTTGAAAAAGGCATTGACACCATAGATATGAAATTGGAAGGCATGGTGTTTGATAAATAAAAGAAGAGTTATGGTGACTTGAAAAGTGACTTCTTAATCAATTCTTTTTAAGAAATACATCTGAGATGAAAAATTTTCTTATGAGGTTATCAAGAGGCTAATGGTTGTAGAGAAAAAAATTTTAGAATTGAAAGGAAATTCATGGGAACATAAGAAAAAATGGATCAATGTGGGGATGCATTGAATAGGAAGACCTTGATATTCCAACATCACACAGTCCAATTGAAGAGGATGTAAGGAATTATTTCAAAGGTATGATGCATACATGGAAAGGAACCAAAGGAGGAGGAAGATGATGAAGATGAGGATACAACCATGAAGACCAATGAGAGCAAGCTTAGGCTTGTTTTCTTTTAAACAAATTTTCATCTTATTATAATTGGTACTCTTGTTTCATAAAAGTTGAACATTATTTTGAATTTTATTTTTTCAACATGAATGTAATTTGATACAATACATTAGAATTTTATATTGCTTTGATAGAATTTTAAATCTATTATGAAGCATGTGTATTAATGTAACAATTTGAGTTTTTTATTATGGAAAAAAAAAAAAAATGGGGATCTATAGGGGCCCCAACCCATGAAAAATTTACATACATTTTTGAATATTACATCAAAAAGGGAAATTAGGAGAAGAGGGACATTCAGTCATCTTCTATTACTACTTTGAGATCTTCTCCAAATGAGGGAACTTTGTTTAGTAGCTTATTTTTCCTTGGTACAAATTCTTCTAAGCCTGAGTTGTTTGAGAAAACACAACTACCCCAGCCAAAGTATGAGACATCCCCATATTCATCAATGTGTCAATAATCATTCTAGGACCATCCATGATATTCCTTAACTCTATCTTCTTCTGATAAGAAGATACCTAGTCCAAAAGGTCCAAACCACATGTAGGAAATGCCTTCCTCCCTTTTGCTTTATAAGGAGTAGACTTGAACATGAAAGGCTAATGAAGCATTTGAAGCAGTTGGAAGAGAAAGTATTATGGTCCTTGGACCTAGTGGAATAAGAGACTTAGAACTGGACTCACCCTTGTATTTCCTTGTGAAAGGTGGATGTTCTCTTGGAAGAGGAACATGAAAGGGTCCTAATAATTTTTTCTCCATCAAAGGAATATGCTTTGCTTTAAATGAATGGAAGGTTGGAAAGTAAAATACTTGCCAAAACTTTCCTTGATGGTAGAGAATGATGCCTTAGGACATTGAGGAGATGAAGGCCTTGCTTCTTCCTCATCCAAAATGATAATTGGGGTTGAGAGATTGATTCCCCTTCTTCCTTCTTGTTGATGATGTTAGTATTATAGGTTGTTGAGATGACACATGTTCTGTTGACCTTTTTCTAGAGAGAAGAGTCATTGCTCCAATTCATCTACTTTATGAGAAATGAAAGGAATAATATCAATTGAATTCACCATAAAGTACATAGGACTCTGGGGAATCTCTTTTAGAAAAAATTATTCATTACATAGAAAAGGGAAACTCATATTCAGTCATCCCCATCATAGTAGGCCTCCTTTCAATCCATAATTTCTTCAGTTCTTCTAGATTTTTCGATGCTCCCACCGGAAGAGATGATAATACATTGTTTGAAAGGCCAAGAAAATAAGATTGATTTTGATCAATCTTAAAAGGAGGGAAATCTAAACCTCTTGTATGTCAAGGGCCCTTTGTCATCCCCTAGGTCTGTAATCTCGAAATAAATCCCTAAAAAATGCCTCATTTGGGCCCGTTAAATCAAAGATTTGATTCAAATCTTCTGATGATATCTCTTTCAGAAAATTGATACTTTCACTACCTTCACATTGCACCAAAAAATAACTTTGAAATAGCTTTTTCACATTTAAGAATGGAAAGGGGATGCATACTAATGAAGAAATGGAGCTAATTTATAGTGAAAATGGTGTAGATGAGCTGAATTATGGAATCACCGCCATTAAATGAATAAAGATCTCTTACTTAGCCCACATGAAGGAAATAAGTTTAGAGGTAACTGATATTATGCAAAATAAAATGGTTGGCTTGATGTGACATAATCCATGCAGAACACTCAACCTAGAAAGACATAAAAATGAGTGTGTGTTCTTTGAGATGGATTCTCAAAAGGCAAAAGGGATTACACATCAAATCAAACTATCTGGAGGCACTCGAAAATCATTGAAAATTCTCCCTACTCACCTAAAAGGAAATGATTAAACAAGTAATATTATAAGGATGATGTGGCATCCCAATCATTCTAAGATAATGAAAAATGTAAATCATTTGTAAGTTCCTCCACCAAGCAACACGAAAGTAGAATATTTTCAAAAGAATAATAATAGATCAAGATTGTATGTCGTAAAGGGAATATTATTTTGAAGATTCATAATTTTTGGGGAAAAAGAGAAATATGAGAGGAAATAAATTGTATATATATGAGAGGAATGTTCTCACATGAAAAGGGGGTAAAATTTTCTAAGATTTTAGAGAAAACAAAAAAAAACCGACTGTACTTTTCCTAGAAAACTTGAATCAAACCGAGAAACCATTTAGTTATTTTATGTTTGTCTAAATATTCTCATGCCAAGATGATTGCGAGTGTACAATCATTGGAAAGCATTGAGGCCATAGGATTTATGGTCCCTTGCTGAGAAATTTGCATTTCTTAAGCCAAGATCCAAATGTTCTATAGCTTAAAGCTATCACAAATGATTTCTAATTCCTTTCCAAAGTGCTTGAGAGAGAAGGACCCTTTGAAAGGAAAGCCTTAGGCTTGCATCATAGTTTTTGGTTTGGAAGAATTTTGAATTTGGGTGCATGTGGGATTAAAGCTTTTAGATTAGATTAGGATAAACATGATTTAGGATCATTAACTAGGTTTAGGATAGTTAAACATTAGGCTAGTTAAAATTTTTAGAAAGTGATTAGAGACTCATTGAGAGTTGGGAGGGTCTGATAATCAATTGTGACTGAGAGATAGCCTATAAAAAGCTAATATAAGTGGTCTAGAGAGAACTAGGGAGGTTCTTGAATGGTCAAAAGAGGAATGTTTAGCTAATAAGAGACATATTAGCCAAATAAGTTGAATATGGGCGAATACAACCAAAAGAGTGTCGTGAATGGGCATCCGATAATGGAGCGAAGAAGGGTTGATTAACTAAGTGTCTTTAGTTGAATTGGATGAAATGCTAAGTATAAGCATACTTTAGGTGTTTGACAATTTGTCTCCCTATTGCAATCTTAGATCAATAGTTCCTTTCAATTACACTAGATCTTGTCTAGATTTGAAGAATTTTGGAAACTAAAGTGCATTATAAATGGAGATTTCTTTATGTAATGTGATAAACAATTTTAAATCCATGTTGTTGTTATTCATTTGAGAATATTTTTGTAAGCTTTTGAGTGTATCTTGAGTGTAGTTGATCAGATTTGTAAATGTTTTGTTGAGGATTTAGCATGAGATTTTGTGTTTAAATTCTCAAATATTGTGTGAAATCTTGTACTCTTGGGCTTCCATTAGTGCATACCTTCTGGTTAAAGGGTTGATACTAGTTGTGTGATGTGTTTTTCTTTCCTTGAGGAAATTTGTAGCATTTGTAAGGTTTTCTTGTGAAATATGTATAATCAAATTTATCTTGCTTTAATCTCCCATTCAAATACACACAAATTACAACCTACAATTGTCAAATCCTTTTGAATTATCCATGTTTTCTCTTCTTATAACCATTTGCTAAGGGATTTTACCATTTCTACCCTCCCTTTCATAAATATGTAGAAGCAAGCTAAGATCCACACTATCTAAAGTGACTTGAAGTCCTATTTTGAAATATATCTACATTATTTAAAGTGAAAACTCATGAGAGTTAAATAGTGCTTGCATTGACCATGTCTTTCTAGGATTATTGTCGTAAGTGGTCCGGTAATGTTAAAATGTCAAAGTTTGGGTAATTAGAGAAGTAGGGTCTACGTGATTAGGAATTAAAAATATTATATTGTAATAAGGACAAGGAGTGAGGTCATAAATATTTTGTGTATTTTATTTGTAAAAAGTCTAAAAATGTGGAACCCATGTAAAATGATAAGGTTTATCTTATCTTAAAAGATAAGCTTACATGTACAGATAAGAGTTAAGGTATGGAATACGATTCGTCAGAGTGGATTTCTTATCCTATCTTAGAGATAAGATGGATAAGCCTGGAAGTTCTATAAATAGAGAGGCCACCCCCCTCATTTAGCATAGAAGGAAGTAGTGAGAAATATTGTAGGAAGTGTGCGAAGGAAGCCATCAGTTTAAAGGCGTGTTGAAGAAGCCATTAAGAGGTGTAATTGTAACGTTTCTCCCATAGTCTTGGTGAAAGGCAAGTGAAGTCAATAACATTTGAAGTACCTCATGGGTGAGATTCTAACAATTTCATGTTAATATTATAATTTACTTTGATATTTCAGATTTGTCATCATTCCATCTTATCATAGTCGATGGTATTCTTGTGTTATGTTGTTGTTTTGTTTCCAGATTACATCCACCAAACTAAAGGTTGTGCATTAGTAAATAATCATAGCGAGGAGTTCCCGTGAAGAATTATCATAGTGCCGGATTGGTGATGACATTTTGGTTCCATTCAGCCATTCCTCGTTGGTGGATTTTCCGGAGAGATATTCCCACTTAGTCGAAAATCAATCGGAGGGTAACCTTGTTTTTACTTGTGCGTAGTAGTTACCATGGTAAAGTCATTTCTGTGTGAATAGTAGTTACCACTGGTAAAATCATTTTTGCTGGGAATAGTATTTACCGCATAAAGTCACTTTTTACCGTGAATAGTATTTACCACAAAGAACTTCACTTTTACCGTGAATAGTGTTTACCACAGTAAAGTCAGTTTTTACCGCAGTAAGTCAAGTTTTACCATAGTTTACCGTGGTCATTTCTATAGTGATTCCAATTATTTGTGCACATAAGTCTTGTTGATTGTACTTGTGGGTTGGTATTTCACGGTGGTTACTTTTGAAAATGGGAAAGATTCCTATTTTTTCAGCTCAATCTAATGAAGATGCTTCTTCTTTCATTCAAGAGTTTAAATGATCCCGTATTTGTAATGGACTTATAAGAAGGAACAATGGACTAAATTTTTCCTACCTTTTTGGATGGTTCAGCACTTAGGTGGTTTGAAACACTAGGTGATAATGTGAAAAATTCATGGGATTTATTAACTGAAAGTTTTCTTGAAGAATTTGGTGAACAACAGAAATATGCAGATCTCATGATCGAGATCACAAAGTTATCCCAAGGAGAGAAGGAGAAGATAAGGGATTATCATGCTCGTGTTCTAGAGCTAAGGAGGAAGCTCGATGCCCAGATCTAGAAGGAAGGATTAGCGGATGGGTTGATGAATGGCGTGGATAATCTCCTCTGTAAGCACTTCATTCTTGGGATGAAGCCAGAGATCAGACAACGAGTGAAGTATGACCACCCAACCATTGAACAAGCAAAGGAGATTGCAAAGAAGGCAAGAAGAAAGCATGGAAGAGGAGCCCAAAGAAATTGTTGCTAAAGTAGAGCCTACACCAGCACCTTTGGTCCTGAATCCACAACCACTCCCGGTGAGCACAAATATTTCTCCTAATACATCTACTGAGTATGAAGATATGCTCAAAAAGATGGGTCAGTTAACTATTAATCTTCTTCAAGGAAAGGAATTTAGTTCCCAAGGAGGAGATAGAGGTATTAAAAGAAATATTTCTGAAGTTGTTTGTTATGGTTGTTATAAAAGGGTCATTACAAGTATAATTGTCCGGATAGAGCTTCTACATCCGTAAAGGAGATAATGATAAAGGAAAAGCACCTGTGAATTCTTTTGATGTAGTAGATAAGAGCAGAAATAATGAAGTAGATGTGTTTGTAACAAAAAGAAAGAAAGAAAAAGATAATCAAGATGGAAATGATCCTAAGAAGATGAAAGGAGAAACTAGTAAGAAACATAGGAGAAGAAAGTTGGGTGTGCGGGGATTTTCTAAATTCACAAGGGAAAGGACCATACTCCATCTTGGAAGATCTGTCCAAAAGGCCTGAAAATATTACATATGGTCAACTCTTGGCTATATCTTCTGAGAAGAGGCGGGAGCTGCGAAGTGGACTCAATGCTCGACAAAGAAAGGAGGTTGAGGCCCCTGTTTTGGAGGCAGAGGCGGATCCCTATGCTCCACAAGCTGAGGTATTATGTAATGGTATTTCAATTCATGATGTCTTAGTTGATGGAGGTGCTGCAGTTAATGTAATGACCGAGTCTGTAATGAATATGTTGGGTTTAAAAATTGATCGCCCTTCAACACTTATGTTAAGGTCATTAAATAAAGGAAAAACTAAACCGAAAGGTGTAGTTTCAAATGTGGCAATATCTCATATGGGTGTTGTATACGTGGTAGAATTTCGGAGATGAAAAATGGTACTATTCTTTGGGGAAGACCATGGCTAAGGAGAGTTCATGCAAGAAACTACTGGAATGAAGACTTCATGACACTTGGACATGGTAGAGAGAGGGTGAAGATAAACGTGATCCCTCAACATCATAAGGCGAACTCTGTGGGATTCAAGTGATGAAACCGATGATTGGACATCCTCTCGGTTACTCTAGTACCAAAGAAGTGGACACCGAAGATGAAGAAAGTGAGGTGGATGTTTCAGTCATGGATATCCTTCCAGTCCACACCAACTCATGACCCATAAAATTATCTCGAAGAAGAAGTTGATGATCATCTCCAACAAATAAAGATTGGTACATACACCTATTCACTTTTGATTACAAGGAACTCTGTCAAGTAAGTTGGGTAGAACATTGTATTGAGTGGTAGATGGTGCTAAGCCCATAAAGCAAATGCCATATAGAATGAATCCTAATTTTTCCAAGACTCGTAAAAGAAGAAATAGATAAGTTGATTGATGCAGGATTCATATTTTGTGGAGAATTCGAATATGTTTCTCCCATTGTGATCTCAATAAAAAAGAATGGGAAGCTACACATTTATGTTGATTACGGGAAGCTCAATAAGGCAACAAAGAAGGATCATTACCCTCTTCCATTTTCGATCGATCTTAGACAAAGTAGCTGGCCAAGAGTGCTTTATAGTTTTGCTTTGATGGATATAGCTTCTGACAACCAAGTTCGTCCTAGCAGAGAAAGATTAGTCAAGACCACGCTCACCACTCCTTGGGGAACGTTTGCTTATAGAGTTATGCCTTTTGGGTTGTGTAATGCTCCAACAACATTCTAGCATTTGATGAATAGGGTGTTCGAACCCTACATTGGGACCTTTATCGAGTATTTCTAGATGATTTTTACATCTATGGGAGCAAGTTGGACCACTGCACTGTGATGGAGACAACATTTCAAAGGTTAGATGAAGCACAAGCCTCGCTAAACCCTACAAAGTGTGTCTTTGGATGTTCTAAAGGCATTTTGTTAGGGCATGTTGTATCCAGAGATGTTATTGGTCACTGATCCGATAAAGTTTCAAAATCAAAGATTTACCATTTCTTATGAATAGAAGAAATAAGGCGCATGAAACTTTTGGACAATGAAGGAAGCCACCCGTGTCTTCACCGCTTTGAAGAATCCAGTTGGAGTAAGCCATTCATTGTGTACACTGATCGATGCCTCGGATGCATGATCTAGATTAGGAAGTACTTTGAGCCAAAAGGATGAAAATGGGAATGAACATCCAATTTACTTTGGGAGGAGACAAATGAGCAAAGTCTTGAGGTAAATTATACTTTAATCTGAAAAAGAGGCTCTAGCTATCATTTTTGTTTGTAAAAAAGTTTAGAAATTAATTGCTAGGGCAGAAATTTATAGTTGTAATCATCAGACTTCTAAAATATATTGTCAATAAGCCTAACCCATCAGGAGGATAGCAAGATGGATAATTTTGCTACAAGAATTTGAATTTGATATTATAGATAGGCCAGAAAGAAGCATGTCAATGCGGATGCACTCTCTCGAGCCTATGATGGTTTAGGATCATCTTGTGATGATGATGATTTCCCGATGCGGCCTTGTTATTCCTTGACACAATCCCTAGTGAATACATAGATATTTAGAATTATCTGAATGAATGCAAGTTTCCGATGGTGCCAATGCAAAGACTAACGAAAGATTACTCAATCCATCGTCCATATTCTATTCTCGCATGGAGTATTATTTCGAATAGGACCTCGATGGACAAGACAAGAGGGCAGATTGGACGTGATCAAGGGAAGGAATCTGCTAGAAGAATTCCACAATGGTACATGTGGAGGGCACTTCTTTGGACAACTTACAACAAGAAGGATCTTGGATGCAAAGTTATCACCGCCCACTCTTTTTAAAGATTTTTATAATTATTGTAAGACATGTGATATTTGTCAAACACATGGTAACCGTAAGACTTCATCAGCTCCATTATGTCCTATTCTTCCCCTTGGTCCCTTTGAAAAGTAGGGAATAGACATTGTAGGTCCACTTCCAACTACATCACGCCAAAATAAGTATATTGTAGTTGCCACAGATTATTTAACCAAGTGGGTTGAAGCTAGGCCATTGAAAACAGCTTCCATGGATGAAGTGGCAAGGTTCATGTATGAACGCATTGTCACCAGATTTGGTTGCCCATTAGAAATTGTAACAGATCAAGGAAGCCACTTCATTAATGAGGTGGTACAAGCCCTAGTCAATAAGTTTTCTATTAGGCATAGGAAGGAAACAACATACAAGCCAAGCACAAATGGACAGGTGGAACTAACAAATTTTGTGGTGTCAAATTCTAGCAAAAGATGCAAATTGCAGGTACATAAGTGGGATAAAAGGATTCATGCGGCATTGTGGGCATATAGGTCAACATCAAAGTCAGCAACATGATACTCCCCATTTCAGTTGGCCTATGACATTGATCTAGTTCTTCCTATTGAGTTTGATATTCCCACTGTGAGAGTTATGAAAAATGAAAGGATGGATGAAAGTGATTCAGTAAAAGAAAGGTTGGTACATCTTCATTTGCTTCAGAGGAAATGAGAGAAATAGCAAAGTATACAAGCCATAAGAAGAAAATGAAGCGAAGGAATACTTTGATCAAAAGATCCTGTGGTCTCCATTTCATGTGAATGACTTGGTTCTAGTATATGATTCCAGATACAAAAAAAGAAGACAGAAAAATTTATTCCAAAATGGATGGGGCCCTACAAAATAGCAGTTGTGCATGAAAATGGTACGTACTGATTGGAGGAATTGGATGGCACTCCCATTACAAAATGGGTCAACCACGACAAGTTGAATATTTTCCAAGCACCATAATAGTCTACTCCGAGGATGGAGTAGAAGCTAGGAAGGGGGAAGATGTCGACACTAAAATTTTCCTCCATAATTTCTATTTCATTAATGTATGTATTAGGAATAGGATGTTGTTAAGTATAATTAGTAGTACCATCCGATAGAAGATAACGGCGCTATTGCCGCCAAGTCTGATGCCGCCAATAATGTGGAGTACGGTAAATCAAAGTATAATAGGAAGTTGTAAAAATTAAATATTTGTCGTAAGTGGTCCGGTAATGTTAAAATGTCAAAGTTTGGGTAATTAGAGAAGTAGGGTCTACGTGATTAGGAATTAAAAATATTATATTGGTAATAAGGACAAGGAGTGAGGTCATAAATATTTTGTGTATTTTATTTGTAAAAAGTCTAAAAATGTGGAACCCATGTAAAATGATAAGGTTTATCTTATCTTAAAAGATAAGCTTACATGTACAAATAAGAGTTAAGGTATGGAATATGATTCGTCAGAGTGGATTTCTTATCCTATCTTAGAGATAAGATGGATAAGCCTGGAAGTTCTATAAATAGAGAGGCCACCCCTCATTTAGCATTGAAAGTAAGTAGTGAGAAATATTGTAGGAAGTGTGCGAAGGAAGCCATCGGTTTAAAGGCGTGTTGAAGAAGCCATTAAGAGGTGTAATTATAAAGTTTCTCCCATAGTCTTGGTGAAAGGCAAGTGAAGTCAATAACACTTGAAGTACCTCATGGGTGAGATTGTAACAATTTCATGTTAATATTATACTTTACTTTGATATTTCAGATTTGTCATCATTGAGTCTTATCATAGTCGATGGTATTCTTGTGTTATGTTGTTGTTTTGTTTCTAGATTACATCCACCAAACTAAAGGTCAGTGCATTAGTGTTGTCCACTCAAAATTCCCCACTCTGTCAAAGTAAAAATTTCAAAATTTTGAGTTTAAATGTCTTTTTGTCGAGTGGTGGTGTGGAAAAAGTCTTGAAGTCGAAAAAATCTAAGTTACGGGTCATTCTGTAAGTATTTCGGGCTGTCGGACATTTTGTCCCAATGTCCCAAGTCTGAAATGGGTCTTCTTTCTCCGATAGGCGAAACCTCCGAATTTGTCCCATTTTCGCCCGTCGGAAGTTTTTGTCCCAATGTCCCCGAGTTCCAAATTGCTCTCTGTCCCATTTTCGGTGAAACCCCGAGTCACGTACTTGAGCTCTTTGTCCCATTTTCAAAAGTGCGCCCTGTTTCCATTTCGCCCGAACCGGCCAAACCGCGTTCTCCTAAACTTTTGTCCCGAATGTCCCAAGTTCAAATGGGACTTTTGTTCCACTTTCGGCCGATCCGCCCGAACCGCGTATTTCGCGCTTTCTGTCCCATCTCGTCCCGAAGCCATTAGTGCAAGTTGTTCCAATTATCGGCCGAAGCACCCGAATCGCGTCCTTCGCATATTTTCGTCCCGAATGTCCCAAAGTCAAATCGGGCAAGCTGTCCCATTTTCGGCCGAAACTCCCGAACCGCGTACTTCGCACATTTCTGTCCCAAATGTCCCAAAATACATTTGTGCATCTTCTCCTTATTTCGTCCGAACCGGCCGAGCCGCGTGTTTCGCGCATTCGCGTCTCACATGTCCCTAGTGAACCAAAAGCCATTCATACTTGGTTTTTCCCGCTCTACCCGAATATGTTGTTTTTTCAAACTGGTATGAAGATCAAGTTTCAGGAACAGGAACAAATTTCGCCGCTCGAGTCTGCCATTGAAGAAGCCAATAATGATTATCATACTCACGTCGAGTTTGATAAAGAGATAGAGGAACGTCTTGGATTTTGGACGCAGCCTTCGGCCAGCACGTCAGACCTCGTGGCAGGGACATAGCTGAGGTGTTAGAGAGATTCTCGACAATGGTTTCAAAGTCGATGGGTCCCTCTCAAATGATCGCCACCTGTCTTCTTCTCCTTGTTCTTTTCTCCTCTTCCCTTTCTTTTCCGTTTTCTTTGTAATAGGTTGAGGTATTGCGGTTGGCAGTCCTTAACGGTTCTTGATTAAAGAAACGGTTACGAAGGGTAACTGATTTGTAATCTATATAATGGCATTTCTACGCCACGTAAAGTAGGGAGAACTTGGCATATTTTCTGGCAAGTGTAAATAGATTATAGAGAAATCAATACAAAAGGACTTTCCTTTCTTTGTCTATCTGATCTCTATCATTCTAAGCTTTCATTTGTTTTCTTTGTGAAGATCATTTATCTCAAATTCGTTAGTCTCATCGATTGCATACTCTTCAACTTTGCAAGCACGGTGATCTTGCATAACCAAGAAGGAACTTTGTTTCCTTGATAACGAATCTGTGTTACGTTAAGAAACTTTACGTTCTGGCAGATGTTATTTACAGAACTTTGTGTCTTTAAATTCCATCTTACTTGTTCTATACGAATGATCTTGTTTTCAATTCACGGTGACTTCGCATACATAAAGAATTACTCTGATATCTATAATTCTGCATGTTTGCCTTTCTGCTCTTTTCCATGCTCTCATTTCCTCAGTCCTTTTGTAATTGATGACCTTCATAGAAAACACTTTCGTGGTATCCAAGTTTAACCAACAAATCATGTCCTGTACATTTGTAAATAAGTTCGTTTCTGAATAAGGGAACCTCTCCCATTAAAGAGGAGGGACTTCTTGTCCCCTGACTGTTGCTCTTCTAAAAATTCCTATTTGAAAACCAACAGTTTTTGGCGACTCCGCTGGGGAAAATCACATTCCAGTTCGCTGGTTGAAAATCGCATTCCAGCTCTGTGGGAAAATCGCATTCCGATTCCGCTACTGGGAAAATCACATTCCAGTTCTGCAATTTTTGATCATCCTTTGATCTGGCGACTCCGCGTTTCACTCGAGGGAGAAGGGCCCTTGGTATCGAAGATTCTCAGTTTCAGCTTTTAGAACAACAAGGTTTTCCTTTCCCTTCAAATTCAACAAGAAATAGAAGGACCCGTTCGACGAGCACTCCACCTGTTCAAGATAGAAGTCCTACGGGTGGTATTCCTTCAGAACCTGCTAGTCCCAATCTACGAGCTTTGACTCTCGCTGGTGTTAAAGTTCCTCTCCAAGCCATTTTTCCAAGAATGGCGGCACAATTGCCATGGGGTCAACGTGTCGGGCCTCTGGCCCTTACTCAGCCTTTGCATGAGTTACCCAGAGGTAACCGGAAGAACTTCCCCAAATTTAAAGGCGATGGCAAAGTACATCCTGATGAACATATTGCAGCCTTCATAGTTGCATGTGGAGTTTTGGGAGTTGAACATGAAGACGTCTCAGTAAGACTGTTCGTTGAGACGTTACAGGATAATGCTGCTGATTGGTTCTATCACCTTCCGGCTGGTGCCATCACCGACTGGAATACAATGAGAACTCAGTTCGAAAACCGTTTCAAGCCGGCAGAAGATGTGCATGCCCTGCTTGCCCAAATTTCTCAGATAAAGAAAGATCCATCAGAACCCATGAGAGAATTTGTGGCTCGATTCAACAGACTGATCAACAAAATTCCTGTAAATACCCGACCTGTTGATCAAATCCAAAAATGTTTCTTTCTAAATGCTCAAACGCCCAAAGTTAGTTATGCACTAAGAAGGGCTAATCTCGGAACGTTAGTTCTGGATCAAGAACTGGCTGTTAGTGTCGAGGATGACTTGATCATGTCAGGGAAGTTGAGAAGAGACACTTCCAAATCTAAGTCTGCTGCTTCTTCCTCCTCCACTCCTGGACCTAACACTGATCCATTAGTTCAGAAACTTGCAAATGATCTTCTTGCTATAAAGAAACAACTGGCTCAGCACGCTCCTTATGCAGACGTTCCGAGGAGAAATTTCCAGCCCAGGAATCGTTTGCCTGCTTCTCAAACAAGATTAGCACTTGAAGGACCTCCTGTTAGAGTCCCTGTCAATGCGACCTGCGAGGTGGAAGAACCAGATGATGATGAAGATAACGAAGCTTGCGAAGAGTTTGCGAGAGAATTTGATGATGAGGCAGAGGAACTTGAGGGGTCTCGAGTGAATTTCTTTACCACTGAGGGCATTGATGATTATGATGAAGTGGTAGCAGACATGAACAATGAATCTTTTGCTGTCATGAATTGAGAATGCAGAAAAGTAGAGGGAGAAGGTGACCCAGCCACCTAAGAAATTCAAGGAGCAGTCGGCAACTATCCCTGTAATTGCAAGAAGAGGATCTCCTATCCCTACTTCATCTACACCAAAGGTGAGTCCTATCAATCCAGTTACCAAAGTTGCTTCTTCTTTTTCTCCTAAAGTTGATAAGCCTAGAATTCCAAATGATGATGGCCCGTCCACTTCTGGATCCTTTGATATTGTTGATCACCTGAAAAAGACCAAGGTACAAATCTCAGAAGCTGAATACTATCAAACCCATCCCAAAGCTTTTGCCAAGATGATTCAATTTGTTAATTCCCATTCCAAGACCACCTCTAAAGGCCTTTTACCTACTCCTCCTTCTGCACCACAGCTCAGTCTGGTAGCTGCTGTCACCTCACCTGGTGACAAAATTAAACCATTTTATGTAACACTTCTCATAGCTGGCCATAGACTCAGTAATTGTGTCATAGATTCAGGAGCCTCGGACAATGTCATGCCCACTAAAGTAGCTCATGCTTTAGGCCTGACCCTCACTCACACTTATGGATCCTGTTACTCCATGGAAAGAAAAGAAGTGCCCCTGGTCGGGAGGATTAAAGATGCACAAGTGGCTTTTGCTGCCTTGCCTGAAAAGAAAGTGTTGGCTACCATCCTAGTAGCAGATATCCCTCCTTCATACGGGATGTTGCTAAGTAGGAACTTCTGCAAAGATGTAGGTGGGGAAATCCAGATGGACTGGTCGCATGCACTCGTGCCTGTCAATGGACAAATGAAGAAGTTGTTGCCTGAAAAGCAGTCTGAGTATATTGTGCAGAAAACGGATGATCCTAGAGCACAAATACTCTATGAGGATATGGGTCATGGCAACTACATGATTATGTCCCCTGACGAAATCCCACCCCCCAAAGTGTCTCCTAGAGATCCTAACGGGGTTTGGATTTTAGAATTTGATGGAAGTTGTTCCTCAGCTGGTTCTGGAGCTGGTGTCCTGCTAGTGTCACCTGAAGGATGCCTACATCCTTTTTCATTTAAGTTACAGTTTGAAAACAATAATAAACAGAGTATGAGGCTCTCATTCTTGGGTACCGCAAGTGGCCAAAGAACGAGGTGTGAAGAACCTTCTGGCTCGTGGTGATGCAGAGTTGATTGTGAAGCAGGTCAGAAACCTCTTTCAGGTAAAAAATGGGAGGCTGAAGCATTACCGGAATCAGGTTTGGGATTCCATTGAATTCCTTGATGCTTTCTCTATTGAAGCAATACCTAGGGAAAAGAACAATGCAGGCTGATTCACTTGGTCGTCTCGTGGTCACTATCGATTCCCCATCCCGAATTCTCTCGGATAAGTTCACTATCAAATGGTCCACCGGCCTAGTGTACCTGAAAATACCAATAACGCAAGTTTTCAATGATGATCAGCATTTGCTTTCCTTCCCGAACTCAAGGGTAATTTCGAACAACTGTATTTTGAGGGAAGTGACAACCTGCCTCGTGAAAGTGTGTCCTCTGACCAAGCTGTCACCCAAGGAGAAGAAACAGATCAGGAAGGGTGCATTAAACTCAAAGGGAACAAGATTCCTAAAGGTTTGGTGAGTCTGGAGGAACTATTTGATAAGCATGATAGGTATGTGAAATCTAAAGCTTCTACTGGACCTCAGCAATCAGCTGAGTATGATAAGATTGATATTGGGAGTTCTAATGACCCTAAGCTGGTAAATATTGGAAAATGTTGTACAGCAGATGAAAGGAGAAAAGCAATTGATCTTCTAAGAAGGTATAAGGACGTTCTTGCATATTCTTATGAAGATCTGAAAGCCTTCAAGCCAAAAGATATGCAGCACTCGATTCCTCTCAAACCAGGAATTAAGCCTTTCAAGCAGAAACAAAGGCAGTACAACCCCAAAATAGCTGACACCATCTTTCAGGAGATTCAGAAGTTGTTGAAGGCTAAAATTATTTTTCCTATTCACCATTCGACATGGATTGCAAATATTGTGCCTGTCAGGAAGAAAAATGGTGAGATCCGCATCTGTGTTGATTTCAGGAACCTGAATCAGGCTTCTCTGAAAGATAATTACCCTTTGCCTATGATGGATCAAATATTGCAAGCGAGAACAGATCTGAAATGTTATCTATGCTTGATGGATTCTTTGATACAATCGTAGAGGTTGATCTGCAGATCAACACAAGACAACCTTCACCACTCCTTGGGGTACCTTTTCCTACAAGAGAATGCCTTTTGGGCTTATTAATGCTGGTGCCACTTTCCAGAGCTATGGATCTGGATTTTGGAAGCTTGAAAGGGAAGTGTATTGTCATATACCTTGATGACCTGACAGTGTTTTCCAAGACAAGAGCGGATCATTTTGATCACCTGGAGACAGTTCTGCTGAGATGCAGAGAGCATGGAATCTCTCTGAACCCTAAAAAATCTGTCTTCTGTGTTACAGAGGGAAAACTATTAGGGCACATTGTCTCCAAGGATGGTATTAAGATTGATCCTGAACGAGTTCAAGCCATCCAGCAAATTCCTCTCCCAACCAGTAAAAAGGGCGTGCACTCCTTCTTCGGTAAGATCAATTTTTAAGAAGATTCATCCCTGATTTTGCTGAATTAACTTTGAATATTTCTCAGATGATGAAAGGGAAGCAAACATTTGGTTGGTCTTTTGAAGGAAAGGAATCCTTTGAGGGTATCAAGAAAGCTATCGCTAAAACTCCGCTTTGGCTCGTCCCGATTTCAAAGAAGATTTCATCATCTATTGCTATGCTACGTATAATACCCCAGCTCTTTGTCTTAACCCAAGAAGACTCCGATAAACATGAAATACCAATTGCCTTCATGAGCTATATCCTGAAGAATCATGAGCTGAAATACACCATGATGGAGAAGCATGCTTTTTCGCAGTCAAAGTCAAGTAAGCGGTTCCGCTTTCTATATCCTCAACTCTCACTCTATGGTGCTGGTTCCAGATACAACTGTTAAGTCAATTCTTACACAGCAAGAATTTGGATCCAAGAGAGGGAACTGGGTGGCTAAGGTCCAAGAGTATGACATTGATATCAAACCAACCAAGCTGGTTCGTGGAAAAGGTCTTTGTGAGCTCATTCAAGGGGCCAAACATGAGTTAATGGGAGGAGAAAGCCGACCTTCCTACTGCTTGCTTTCTGAGTTCGGTTGATGAATGGTATGCTGACATCACCCATTTTCTCACCTATGGGGAATGCCCCCCTCATTTAACTGCCAAAGAAAAGAGGACTGTTAAATTGAGGTCAGCGCAATATGTATTGTGGGAAAATGCCTTGTTCAAGCGTGGCTTAGATGGGAGATTTTTGAAGTGTGTGGACAAGGAACAACAGAGAAAATTGCTCTCAGCTTTTCATGATCAGGCATGTGGAGGGCACTATTCATCAACGGTCACTGCTCACAAGATACTCCGGGGAGGATATTACTGGCCTACCTTATTCAGAGATGCATCTAAGTGGGTGGATAAATGTGAGGCTTGTCAGACTTTTGTGGGAAGACCTAAATTGGCTTCTTTGCCTCTCAAGCCAGTTGTGATTGAGGAACCATTTCAACAGTGGGGTTTAGACTTCATTGGTACACTTAATCCTACTTCTAGTGCTGGTCACACTCATGTGCTAACTGCCACTGACTACTTCACCAAATGGGTGGAAGCTATTCCAGTCAAGAGCACTACTTCTGAAGTGGTATGCAACTTCATCAAAGAGAACATCTTGGTAAGGTATGGTGTACCTAACAAGATTGTAACAGATAATGCTTCAAACTTCTCCTCAACTGAGATAATGGATTTCTGCTACGGGTATGGCATCTCTCTGGCTCATTCTTCAGATTATTACCCCCAGGGAAATGGGCAAGCAGAATCCACAAACAAGAACCTGGTGACTATCATAAGGAAGTTGGTCAATGAGTCTCAACGAAACTGGCACAAGAAGCTATATGATGCTCTTTGGGCAGACAGGATCACACCTAAAAGAGCCATTGGAATGTCCCCTTTTCAAGTGGTGTATGGAGTAGAAGCTCAACTCGCCAAGAATAAGAAACCGCCGGCCTTGCACCTGATGAAGGCCATTGAAGATACCAGTTTCAGGGATGCTTTAGATAAAAGGATCATGTACCTGCACAAACTGAATGAAGACAGATTGGAGGTTGCTGATAGGATATTCGTTCACCAGCAGAAGGTAAAGGTCCTGTTTGACAAAAAAGCTAGGTTCAGAGAGTTCCAAGTTGGAGACACCGTGCTGTTATGGGACAAAAGACATGAACCTCGTGGCAGCCATGGAAAGTTTGATTCCCTGTGGCTCGGACCTTTCAAGATCAGACACTTTGCTGGTAAGAACTCTTTCTATCTTGATTACATGGATGGTTCGCCCCTCCCACTTCCTTATAGTGGGCAGTATCTCAAGTTGTTCAAGTCCTAGGTGACTAGGGAGTCCCTTTGTATATTCTGTACAGTGTTTTCCTTCTGTTGTTTTGGTGTGTTTCCCTTCTGTTGTTTTTGTGTGTTGCCCTCTGTGTTGGTCTGTTTTTGACTCCGTTGCCCAAGGGATAAGGCACTGGTCTACTTCACCAAGTTTGTCTAAGTTCTTGCCTTGTCTCATTCCTTGAATTTATGCCAAGTCATCCCTAGAAGGAGCCAGCTGTTGTCCACTCAAAATTCCCACTCTGTCAAAAGTAAAAATTTCAAAATTTTGAGTTTAAATGTCTTTTCTGTCGAGCTGGTGGTGTGGAAAAAGTCTTGAAGTCAAAAAAATCTAAGTTCTGGGTCATTCTGTAAGTATTTCGGGCCTGTCGGACATTTTTGTCCCAACTGTCCCAAGTGCAAACGGGTCTTCTGTTCTCCGATCGGCCGAAACCTCCGAATTTGTCCCATTTTCGGGCCCGTCGGAAGTTTTTGTCCCAACTGTCCCGAGTTCCAAATTGCTCTGTCCCATTTTCGGCCGAAACCCCCGAGTCGCGTACTTCAGAGCTCTTTGTCCCATTTTCAAAAGTGCGCCCTGTTTCAATTTCACCCGAACCGGCCAAACCGCGTACTCCGGAACTTTTTGTCCCGAATGTCCCAAGTTCAAACGGGCCTTTTGTTCCACTTTCGGCCGATCCGCCCGAACCGCGTACTTCGCTCTTTCCTGTCCCATCTGTCCCGAAGCCAAAAGTGCAAGTTGTTCCAATTATCGGCCGAAGCACCCGAATCGCGTCCTTCGCATATTTTCGTCCCGAATGTCCCAAAGTCAAATCGGGCAAGCTGTCCCATTTTCGGCCGAAACTCCCGAACCGCGTACTTCACACATTTCTGTCCCAAATGTCCCAAAATACATTTGTGCGTCTTCTCCTTATTTCGTCCGAACCGGCCGAGCCACGTGTTTCGCGCATTCGCGTCTCACATGTCCCTAGTGAACCAAAAGCCATTCATACTTGGTTTTTCCCGCTCTACCCGAATATGCTGTTTTTTCAAACCGTATATAAGATCAAGTTTCAGGAACAGGAACAAATTTCGCCGCTCGAGTCTGCCATTGAAGAAGCCAATAATGATTATCATACTCACGTCGAGTTTGATAAAGAGATAGAGGAACGTCTTGGATTTTGGACGCAGCCTTTCACCAAGACGCTGACCTCGTGGCGGGACATAGGCCGAGGTGTTAGAGAGATTCGACAATGGTTTCAAGTCGGTGGGTCCCTCTCGGCCGATCGCCACCGTCTTCTTCTCCTTGTTCTTTTCTCCTCTTCCCTTTCTTTTCCGTTTTCTTTGTAATAGGTTGAGGTATTGCGGTTGCGGCCTTAACGGTTCTTGATTAAAGAAACAAGCGATTCTAAGGGTAATCCGATTTGTAATCTATATAACGGCATTTCTACGCCACGGTAAAGTAGGGAGAACTTGGCATATTTTCGCAAGTGTAAATAGATTATAGAGAAATCAATACGAGGACTTTCCTTTCTTTGTCTATCTGATCTCTGTCTGTTCTAAGCTTTCATTTGTTTTCTTTGTGAAGATCATTTATCTCAAATTCGTTAGTCTCATCGATTGCATACTCTTCAACTTTGCAAGCACGGTGATCTTGCATAACCAAGAAGGAACTTTGTTTCCTTGATAACGAATCTGTGTTACGTTAAGAAACTTTGCGTTCTGGCAGATGTTATTTACAGAACTTTGTGTCTTTAAATTCCATCTTACTTGTTCTATACGAATGATCTTGTTTTCAATTCATGGTGACTTCGCATACATAAAGAATTACTCTGATATCTATAATTCTGCATGTTTGCCTTTCTGCTCTTTTCCATGCTCTCATTTCCTCAGTCCTTTTGTAATTGATGACCTTCATAGAAAACACTTTCGTGGTATCCAAGTTTAACCAACAAATCATGTCCTGTACATTTGTAAATAGGTTTGTTTCTGAATAAGGGAACCTCTCCCATTAAAGAGGAGGGACTTCTTGTCCCCTGACTGTTGCTCTTCTAAAAAGTCCTATTTGAAAACCAACAATTAGTAAATAATCATAGCACGAGGAGTTCCCGGGAAGAATTATCATATCTTGCCGGATTGGTGATGACAGTCGTCTCACCCCCGGTTAAAGGAAAAACCTAAAGTAGTAGGGAAGATCATTTGCTTTTGTGAGTGTAACCTAATAATTTTCAAATTCAAGTTCAAAAGAGTCAATCAGACATGTCCCCGACTACAAAATGACTATAGATTTGATGTGATTGACTTTGAGAATACAATTCAGATTACAAATGTTGCTTGGCTCTCAAGGTGGTGCAGATTTGGGTACCAACACATTGTTTTTCTAACCTCCTTTAATTCATTATCCATCTTTGTGATTGATTTTTTCAAATTTTCATAGGAATATTCTCTGTCTTCCATTTTCCTTTTTTTTAAAAATTTATCCTTAGCTTCATATTCATGATTGATATTGAGAATCTACTTTAGATACTTAATATATTCAAAGGTACTCTTGATATTAAGAGTGCTCCATGTAGAAATCTTCATGAATTTGGATTTCAAAGTCTCATTCTCTAACAATATTCAATACAACTTTCCTTTCAAAAGAAAAACAACAAATCTTCCACTTGAAGAGGGAATTTTACAAGAAGGTAGCTACAATAGAGGAATGTTTACTCTTCTACAAGTGCTCCAAGTATCAAATCTCCAACAAGGCTCCATATTTCTTCACTTGATCACAACAACAAAAATGGGGGAGAGGCAACACTCTCCACCCAACCAAAACTCCAATGAGAAGAAGAAGCAATTCTTCTCATTGGCCCCCAGAGCCCAAACACGAGGCAATAAGGGATGGATCAAACACGTATGAAATATACAATGCTTCCACACTTACTTTCAAGAAACAAACACACAAGAAATATAACCACACAAAACAATCATTTTTAAACACAACAACTTCCCAAAACAATGGCTCTAAAATAAGCCAAGTAGAGATAGGAATATGGGGATACCCTTGTGCCTCCCAAGGGTTTGGATGCCCACCACAAAAATCCTCCAAAACACATTCAACCCCAAAATATATTATGCCTCCCTACAACAACAAAGATATGTCTCTTATGCCTCCCTTCTAATGCACAAAATAACAAAAGAGAACAAGGTGGGGCATCCAAAACCCACTCCCTCCTAAACACACAAAGAAACTCTTATGCCTCCCAACATATTTCTTCCCCATTTCACCATCTCAACACAACCTAAATCCATTTCACTACCCAAAACTTCAAGCAAGAACACACATCCATACAACACATATTATATAAGAAAACAAGGGTGCAAGAACCTACCTTGCCATGGTAAAGCTCCAATTTTCAATAAAGTCACAAAATATTCAAAGCTCAAGTAATTCCAAGCTCCCTTCCACTCCAACAAGAAAGAATTCCCAAAATCCAAGATCCCAAAACCAAGAAATTAACCCAAAATACTTCCAAAAATTCCAATAAATAGAAAAGAGGAAGAGGGAGATGATGTGGCTCCATGTAGGATGCCACATCATTTCTTCTCCATCCACATCACCCAAGTCAAACCCATACCCCAAGGAATAATAAATGGGTGGTTGAGAGGTATGAAAACCACTTACACACACCACTCCAACCCATACCCTTTAAGGACTAAAATTAAACACATGTAAGAAAGTGCAATTAAAACTCACATTTTGCCTTCCAAAACACATAATGGGGTCTATTTTTGACCCCCAACCCATAGGTAGGGTTAGTATAATAAATTAAGAGATGTGGGACAAACTTAGCTTGTCCCACAAGTCTCAAAAAATTTCCCCTTAAGGCCAAATCCGAATTTCCAAGATGAGGTAGAGTGTAGAACACTCAAGTTACTTATACTCAACTTAAAAACACATAAACCAAAGGACCATCTAATATAATAAATTACTTATTTTTTCCCATCCATAATTAGTTTATTAACATGATTAATTTACTAATCTAGACACATAAATTAATTAATGATAAAAGGGAATTACATCACCATAAAATCACATACTCTAAAATTAAATAAAGGAAAAAAAAACAACACACAAACCCTTGGTCACAATTGGAGGTCATCCCCCATGGGGACCCCCTAACAAAAAATAAAACACACACAACATAACACAAGTTGTCATGGTGACCATTGTCGTATCCACCCAATATTCCGTTGTGGTTGGTCTCTAATCCCCCTTTGATTGTTGTGATATAATTACCTACAAAAATCACACAATACCTCCTTTGGCCTCATGGCCGCATCAAAACATCCAAGATAAAATATATGCATATAAGTCAACAATCATCCATACATAAATTAAATCATCATCTAGGTAAAATAATGTTACTATTTTAAAATTCCAACAACATCTCAATTCTATATTTCATCAATACCAATAAGATCACAAGATTAGTTCAACTGCTAAATCCTACTCAATATGACGAAAATGTCAAATGTCATAAATATATAAATATGTCAACAACACATCATCATCAATATAAAATGTCTCTCTAAGAAATCCACACAAATCATACTATGAATCAAAATCCATCAATAGTCAAAGTATCTCTATCATCTAATCATCATGCTAAGCCAAAATGATACAATAATATCCATGTATATAACCAACAGTAATCAAAATCAAAATATAATAAGTGTCAAAGGGAAGTGGGCACTACATCCCCCTCCCCTTAGACTCGACTTCCTCTTGGAAGTCACTAAATAGGTGTGGAAATTGGACTCATAGCAATGTAGCATCCTCCCATGTAGCAGATAATCTCATCATACCTGTCCCACTGGACTCAAACCTGATCAATCTCTTTACCTCGAAGGCCCAGGGTCCTACACTCTAAAATATGGATGGGATCCACCATCACCTACCCCTGATCCTACACCTATAATGAGGTCCAATATAATACATGAGAAGGATCAATGAATGTATCTCCTAAGTATAGAAAAATGAAATACATCATGGATGCGAGACAAGCTAGGTGGAAATTCTAGACAATAGGCCAAAGGACCGAATACACTCCAAGATCTCAAAGGGACCCACAAATCTAGGAGAAATCTTAGAGCCTTTTCCATAATGGATAGGGATCTTATGTCTTGACATGAAGAAACACCTTTGTGCCCACCTCAAAACTATGATATGTCCTATGCTGATCCACATACTTCTTCTACATGTCTCCTGCCTCCTGTAATCTCTTGCTTGATCATAACAACATGTTGCTCCATATCCTATAGTAAATTGGCCCAAGAGAAACCTATCCTCTAACCTATCCCAACTCAATGGTGTCCTACACTCTCTTCCATATAAGTGCCTAAAAGGAGCCATGCCTATCAAACTTTGAAAAACTATTATTGTAGGAAAACTCCACCAAGTATAAAATACTCCTCCCACCTCACTTATGGTCCATGATGTACATCCTAAGCATGTCCTCCAAGATCTGATTCACCCACTCATCTATCCATCTATCTCAGGGTGATAAGTTGTACTAAAATTGATCTTCATCCCAGAGAGCATACTACATTAGTCCAGAAGTGAGAAGTGTACAAGGGATCATGGTCATAAATGATCTTCCACGGAATCCCATGTAATCTGAAAATCATATCATCAAGGTATACCCATTCCACTACACTAGCTATGTAGGTGGTCTTCACCAGAGAAAAAGTGAGCCACTTTCATCAATTTATCCACCGTGACCATGATGGCATCATGTGGTGGTATCTCGATGTCAGTAACCCAACTATGAAATCCATGGAAATGGTGTCCCATTTCCACTCTAGTATAACATGAGGGAAGAGAAGGTCCAACTGATGCTGATGCTTGGCCTTCACCTTCTGACACTCTAAACAACATGACACAAACTAAGCCACATCTCTCTCGTAGTCCCCTCCAATGGTACAAACTGTCTCAAGGTGGCGTGCATCTTCTTCACCCCAGGATGGGCTGAATAAGGTGCATGATGAGCCTCTATCAAAATGTCTTGTCTCAAGCCTCCATCTCTAGGAACATATATCCAACCTCTGTTCCTAAGAAGGCCATCTATCTCTAATGAAAATCCATCAAATCTCCCTCAAGGGGCCTCTGAGACTCAATCTCTTCTCTATGGCTTCAAAGGTAGAAGCTGTGTCATGAGGAAGCTACTGCTACAAAATCCTACTCCACAAATATGTACCCACCGAAGTAGCCATAGCCATGTGTCTCATCTACTCAGGGAATCTACAACCATGTTCTCCTTCCCCTTCACATGCTCTATCTCCATGTCATACTCACAAAGAAACTCCATCAACGCCACTTGTTGAGCATTGAGATTGGGCTGCGTGAAGAGGTGGTGAAGACTCAAGTGATCAATCTTGAGTGTAAATCTCCGGCCAAGAAGGAAATGTCTCCACCACACCAAGTGTGCACAACTACTACAAGCTCAAGGTCATGAGTTAGATAATTGAGCTCATAATCCTTGAGTTTGCGAGACTCAAAAAAACCACTCTTCCCTCCTATCAACACACCTCCAAGTCCTACCAAAGAAGCATTTGTGCAAATGAAGAACTCACCTGAGGGTTTGGTACTACAAGAATAGGTGTTTTCATGAGGCATTCCTTTAGTGTCCTAAAGGCCTACTCACATCTATCTGACCATAAAAACTTCTTCCCTTTCCACTAAAGGGAAGTGATGGGGTGCATAACTTGAGAAAAGTCTGTACAAATCTCTTGTAGTATCCTACCAAACCCATGAAACTACGCACCTCGGTCACACTAGTGGGTGCTGAGCCAATCCATAATGGATCTAATCTTGGAAGGATCAACTGATACCTTCCCCAAAATGATGTGACCCAAATATTGCACCTCATCTAAAAGAATGCACACTTCTCTAGGTTCCCGTAAAGTTGCTGCTCACGAAGACACTTGAAGAACTTCTGAAAGGTGCTCCTCATGCTCCTCATGTGTACATGAGTATATCAGAATTTCATCAAGAAAAATGAGCATGAAGCAATCCAAAAATTTCCTAAACACCCCATTCATCAAGCTCATGAATACTGTGGGGCATTCATCAAACCAAAGGGCACAACTGTGAACTCATAGTGCCCATATCTCATGTGAAAAGCTGACTTGTGGATATCTTCCTCTGCAATCCTCAACTGATGGTATCTAGACTTAAGATCAATCTTATAAAATACTATGGCCCCTTCATCTGATCAAATAAATCATCAATGCGAGGAAGGGGGTAACGATTCTTGATCGTTACTTTGTTCAGCTTCTTGTAGTCCACACACAACCACAAGGATCCATCCTTCTTCTTAACAAAAATCACTAGTGCACCCCAAGGAGATACACTAGGATGGATTAGGCCTTTCTCAAGAAGGCCCTCAAGCTGTAAATTTGAGCTCATAAAGCTCAGGTGTGGTCATCCTATAAGGTCTCATGAGATAGGTTCTGCTCTCAAACCAAGTCAATGTGAAAATATATCTCACGTGGGGAGGCATCCCCAAAGCTCACTAGGAAACACATCAGAAAACTCTTGCAAGATGGGGTGATCATCAAGTGAAGGTCCACTAGCCCCATCCTCTAACCTATCACTAACAATAATAGCATACAACTGACACCCACATCATGCACACACCGCTTAAGCTACATAGCGGAAATAGTGCGGATAGAAATGGGTCTCCTAACTCCTATCTATCACTAACTCAACTCCCAGATCATCTAGTACATGATATAGTCTTATGGTAATAATCCACTCTAGGCTCTATGTGTAGATAACCAATCCATGCCCAAGATGACTCCATACAAACCCAATGGAAGGATACAAAGATCCGAGGTAGTGGTGAAGGGTCCCAAATCCACTACACACTCCTTAACTAAGGAGTCTACAAATATTTTGGCTCTAGAAGCCATCTCGATGTCCCAACTAAGGCCCTATCTAATACCACCAGCCTACAATGCTCTACTAAAGATGGTGCAATAAAAAAATCAGATGAACCAGAAATCAAACAATATAGAGGTAGGAATACCACCAATGCTACCTGTAGTCTCTATCATAGTGCTCTAATGCTCAACTTGTGGTTCTCAACCACTACATAGATCCGATGGCTACGTCCCATGTCACCAACCATAGGCTCTAAATCTATGCCTTACCCTTATTACTAGGGTTCTATGGGCACTCTCTCTAATGATGTCCAACAATGCCACATCCATAACAACTTCCTGGTCCTCTCCAATGAGATGTAGCTCCATCTTCAGTACTCTAGAGGTCTATGTCATGGATCTTGATGATCTAGCTATGGACTGCTGAGGTCTCTGTTGATGAGCTCCTACTAAAAGCTCTCGGTGCACCTTGTGTCCTAATGGGACCCCTAGGAGGAGGCCCCATACTCCATCCCCTCTAGCATCGAATCTATGTGGAGAGGTCTTTATGGTGGTGGATGAGTCTTTTTTGCTATTTGCTGAGGTGGCTGTTGTGGTGGCTTGAATGAAGACTGTGTAACCATGTCTACCACGAGGAGGAGGAGCTGACCCCCTTGACCTGTTATCCTACATCTGCTGGATGCGGCTCCGCACTTTGTCCCTAGCCTGTTGAGTCTTCCCCGAGTCTCCTCTGTAATGTAGGCCTTCTCAATGGCCTCTGCTAAGGTCTATGGGGTAATGAATGCACACCACACCTCCCAAATCCAAATTCAGGCCCCTGATGAACCTGTGAATCTAGACCTTCTCATCCTACATATAGTCGACATACTTGAAGTAGGTCCAGAAATCGACTCTCATACTCAACTATAGTCATGGATGCTCTGATGGAGGTCATGGAACTCATCTATCCTCTCTAAATAAACCTCCTGGATAAATACCTGCTCCTGAACCACTCCTCAAGAGCTCCCAAGTAACTTGTCTCTGAGTCTACATGGAGCTTCTTCTCCTTAGTCCTCCACCAGACACCTGCTCCATCCCTCAAAAGATGGATCACAACATGAGCTTTTGTGTTGCTAGTACATGGGTAGAGCTTGAAGCACCCACTCAAGCTCACTAACCAAGCCTCTTCCTAAAACCACATATATCTCCAGAATAGTGAGATGGGCGTAGCTTTAGGATCTCCTTGATATGGTCTCAGAATGACTGATCGATGACCCCTAGGTCTCTCTGCATGCTCCTCCCTCAGGCCTAGGGCTCCGAGATCTATCCTCTGTGTCCTAAAATCCTGTCTCCATGTCCCCTCTGAGGTGACTCTTCTCTAGCTGACTCCACGTGGGAGTTCTCTACCCTATGCTCATTATTGTGTCAGGAGATGCATGAGCCTCAACTGATGGCTCCCTATCCTGTCTATCAAGTCATCCTCCTAAGGATCCTCCACGTATAATGACATTGACATCCTGAAGCATCTATAATATCTGAGGTAGAATGGCCACTACATCCTGATCTAGAGGTGGCAAGTCTAGATCTACATGTAAGAACCCCTCATCTAGGTCCATGCCTCCTACACAGACCAAGGTGAGAGTTAGTTCATCATTCTAGGTTTTATTCCAGTTTTCTAAGTTTACTATATTATACAAATATCATACAATGTTGTTTTCTAGGTTTTAAAAAAAAAAATATGCTAGGTTAAATGTTCATGTCTCATGTTTTCAAGTGTGCCCAAGGGTCCAAGCTTTGAACCCATGGCTCTGATACCAAGTGTAACACCCACTAAATTTTCCCCACATGAAACCCAAGAACACAACCTAGGTCAAACTAGAAAAATTATGGAATAATTTTTTTTTTTTAAACATACTCACAAAAATATTTCAAATTAATAGTTATCACATTCTTGTTTCTAAGTTACTTTAAATTAATAATATAAATTTCCTTTTAATCCCCATTATAATAAAATAATAAAACTCTCAATACCTTTTAATAAACTTAGTTAGTCTAAGGCATGGTTTAGGTTCCCCTAAATTTTATTTTGATAAACATTTAAATTCCACCATAGTCAAACTTGCACAAATTAATCCCAAGGGTAAAGGGTCTATTTAATTAAATAATAAAGGTTTATATTATACCCACAAAGGGGTCAAAGTTGACATTAAATTAAAATGTCTCTTAAAGACATTTGGGTTAGAAAGTTAATAACACCCATCCCCTTTTACACTTAATTGAGTGGCCCCTAAAAAAAGTCAACCCATGCATTTTAAATTTTAAATTTGAATTTCTCTCACCCACTCCCCACCTACTTTTTGTAGGGATGAATCTCATCCATTGGATGGATTCATTTGGGGCCACAAGATCTAGGGATTCAACTAACCCTAAGTTTTCTTATGAAAAGATTTTTCTCTTTTGTTTGGCTTATTATTTCTTTGTTTTGTTTTGTTTTGCAGATTGGTGGAGGAGGAGGAGGAAAGCCATGAGAGGCCATCTCAAGCTTTTGGAAGGATACACATGCTTCATTTATTTTCTTGTTTTATTTACACCCTCACCTAGGGTTTCAATGTATTTATTTATTTTATTTATCTCATTATTTTAATATTTTCCCAAATGGGCATATGGGTTTTGCCCCATTTTAGTGAAATGGTTAAAATGGTATATGTTTTACTTACTACATAATAATATATATATATATATATATATATATATATATATATATATACATATATATATATATATATATATATATATATATATATATATATATATATATATATATATATATATATATATATATATATATAAAATATGTAAATATAAATATATAATAAACAATATTATATATATATAAGAATTTATATAAATATATAGTTTTTTTAAGGAATTTAATATCCATAGGCTAAAGGAATTTTAAAACTTAGGTTAATTTGGGTATAATGTTATTTGAGTAATAATAAGTTAGTTAGTTAATAATAATAGGGTTTAATATGGTAGTTTGGGGTGTAGGGGAGGGTCACCCCACCCCACCCCCATCCCATTTATTAATGGGGTGGGGGTGGGGTCGGGTGACCTCCCCCACCCTCCCCCTAATACTCTAAAACATAAAATTAAGGCCATGCACTTTAAAACACTTTCGCTAAAAACTTTTATTTTTTTTTTTTTTTTTTTTTATTTTAATTTAAATATATATATATATATATATATATATATATATATATATATATATATATATATATATATATATATATATTATATATATAATATAATATTATAATATTAATATATATATATTATATAATAATATAATATTAATATATTATATATATATATTAATATTATTAATACATTTAAATAAGTCTAATAATTTAAAATTTTTTTTTAAAATTTGATAAATATTATAAGATAGTATAAAAAATCAAAAATTTTTTCTTTTATTTTTATATTTTTTTATTTTAATTTATATATATTTAAATATTAATTTTAATATTTGTAATAATTTTATAACTCATTTAATGAGACTAAGTTTAATGGTAAGTATATAACCATGTATTTCTTCTTTACTCCATTAGATTTAAAAGGAAATAATCTATTTTTTGACAAAGTACTAACAAAGAAATTTAAGTTCTTTCCATAGTACACATATAAAGTTTAAATTTTTCTTTCAAATCAATACAATAAATGAAAAAAAAATTATACTTCCCATCATATGTAAAATATAATAATAATAATCTTTTTTTTTTTACAACATACAAATTTACAACATTCCCACAAGAGAAAAGTTTTATACAAGATTTTCCAATAATTTTTTTTAAGCAAGAAACAACACACATATGTGAGAAAATAAATCAACTAAAATGAGAACAAGTTGTTTTTTTTTTTTCAATCTTCATTTCCATTTATCAAACTTGATTCACTAAAATTTCTTTTTCCCACATGCATTACAATCTTAATAACAATATTCAATACAACTTTTCTTTCAAAAAAATAAACAATAAATCTTCCACTTGAAGTGGGAATTTTACAAGAAGGTAGCTACAATAGAGGAATGTTTAGTCTTCTACAAGTGCTCCAAGTATCAAATCTCCAACAAGGCTCCATATTTTCTTCACTTGATCACAACAACAAAAAAATGGGGAGAGGCAACACTCTCCACCCAACCAAAACTCCAATGAGAAGAAGAAGCAATTCTCCTCATTGGCCCCCAGCCCCAACCACAAGGAAATAAGGGATGGATCAAACACATGGAAACTATACAATGCTTCCACACTTACTTTCAAGAAAAAACACAAAAGAAAATAACCACTAAAAACACTCATTTTTAAGCACAACAACTTCCCAAAAAATGGCTCTAAAATAAGCCAAGTAGAGATAGGAATATGGGGATACCCTTGTGCCTCCCAAGGGTTTGGATTCCCACCTCAAAAATCCTCCAAAACACAATCAACCCCAAAATCTCTTATGCCTCCCTACAACAACAAATATATGTCTCTTATGCCTCCTCACTCTTATGCCTCCCTCTCTTATGGCTCCCACAATGCACAAAATAACAAAAGAGAACAAGGTGGGGCATCCAAAACCCACTCCCTCCTAAACACACAAAGAAAATCTTATGCCTCCCAACATATTTCATCCCCATTTCACTATCTCAACACAACCTAAAGCCATTTACTACCCAACACTTCAAGCAAGAAAACACATCCATACAACACATAACATATAAGAAAAAAAAAGAAAACAAGGGTGCAAGACCCTACCTTGCCATGGTAAAGCTCCACTTTTCAAGAAAGTCCCAAAATATTTCAAACTCAAGAAATTCCAAGCTCCCTTCACTCCAACAAGAAGCATTCCAAAATCCAAGAGCCAAAACCAAGCAAGTAACCCCAAATACTTCCCAAAAATTTCAATAAATAGAAAAGAGGAGAGGGAGATGATGTGGCTCCATGTAGGATGCCACATCATTTCTTCTCCATCCCACATCACCCAAGTCAAACCCATACCCCAAGGCATAATAAATGGGTGGTTGAGAGGTATGAAAAACCTCTTACACACACCACTCCAACCCACACCCTTTAGGACAAAAATTAAACACATGTAAGAAAGTGCAATTAAAACTCACCTTTTTCCTTCCAAAACACATAATGGGGTCTATTTTTGACCCCCCAACCCATAGGTAGGGTTGGTATAAGAAATTAAGAGGTGTGGGACAAGTTTAACTTGTCCCACAAGCCTCCAAAATTGGCCCTTAAGGCCAAATCCGAATTTCCAAGATGAGGTAGAGTGTACAACACTCAAGTTACTTACACTCAACTTAAAAACACATAAACCAAAGAACCATCTAATCTAATAAATGACTTATTTTTTCCCATCCATAATTAGTTTAGTAACATGATTAATTTACTAATCTAGACACATAAATTAATTAATGATAAAAGGAATTACATCACCATAAAATCACATACTCTAAAATTAAATAAAGGAAAAGAAAAAACACACACACAAACCCTTGGTCACAATTGGAGGTCATCCCCCATGGGGACCCCCTAACAACAAAAAAAACACACACAACATAACACAAGTTGCCATGGTGACCATTGTCGTATCCACCCAGTATTCCATTGTGGTTGGTCTCCAATCCCCCTTTGATTGTTGTGATATAATTACTTGCAAAATCACACAATACCTCCTTCGGCCTCATGGCGCATCAAAACATCCAAGATAAAATATATGCATATAAGTCAACAATCATCCATACATAAATTAAATCATCATCTAGAAAAAATAATGTTACTATTTTAAAATTCCAACAACATCTCAATTCTATATTTCATCAATACCAATAAGATCACAAGATTAGTTCAACTGCTAAATCCTACTCAATATGATGAATTATTCATAAAAACTCATTTAACACCTAGTAGTGTGATCACACCTTAAGGAGGAGGCAAATTACAATCACCTCATTTTGGACATATGACAAAGAATCCCATTCGGGGAGCTATCCTCTATCTACAAAGTGAGGATCTCATTTTAGTAAGAAGTAGAAAAGCATAATAGAGTTGATTTATGGTCACTAACGTGAATTATGGACCAAATTTTAAAATTGGTACAAGTTCAAGCCGTGGTAGGGCCAAAATCCAATTTAGAAGGTCAAAAACCTATAAAACGACTAAATGTTTTCCCAAAACAAAAATTGACTACAATATAAATGCCCTGAAATTTTTTGTCCTTTGTTGAAATCCTGAAAATGAGTAAGTACTAATCGATTAAATTTTGAAAAACACTCTTCTAGATTATAACTATTGGAGCTACTGACCACTTCCATCAGGTGCAGAGTGACCCTAACTTATTATATTTACTAAAATAAATTTAAAGTATAATATTTATTTTATTATTTCTTTATACTATTATTTCTTTAAAGTATAAGTATAACATTTATTTTTGTAAGTATAAGCCCCCCCAAATACACATATATAGTCCACACTATGAAAAACACGTACACATTATAACGCATATGCATTTTGCCTAACTAAAACACGTACATGTTATAACATGTGCGCGTTTTAGGTTTGGTAATTACAAACCAAAAAAACTAAAACATGTATGTGTTTCAAATGCTTTTGAGTTTTTATCCACTTTTTGGCCCCACAACTTAGTGGATTTACCCACAACAACCACTAATGTAACAAGGTACAATACATTTTACATATCTATCACGTATGTTTGCACTGAGTCAACTTATGCAATGAAAATAATTAAAAAGAAGAAGAAGTTGTGGTGCAATGGTGGGGCATGTGCGGTGCGGCAAGATGGAAGTTACAGGTTTAAGTTTTTATGTGTCCCTCTCTTTCAACATGCGTGAGAGATAGGCTCTTTTATTGTCACACAGTGTGTCCGACATGTGCATGAGGCATCATTGCGAGGGTCGAGGTAGAGGAAGAGAAGTTTTATGTTGTTGCACAGGAGGGATTGCAGATCAGTGGAATTTAGTTATGTTTGAATTTTGAATCCAATTCATCCCGCTCGTCTCATTTTTGAACAATTGATAGTCACCTCATCTATTTTCCTTTGTCATTTCATGTCAACTATCGGGCTTTTTTGAAATTTGTTCATGATAAAAAAACTAGCCTAAATTACTTACTAACATATTGTGCAATGGAGTTAACAGTAAAGGTTAATGAAATGGCATACGATACATGTCGAATGGCCATGCTAATGGTCAACCCAAAATGTAGGGGGAAAATATGCGCACTAAAATATTATAGCGGAACAATTTGTATTATAGTTGTAATCCAAATTTATATGATTTATTTGTGGAGTCTTACAATTTTACACCCGAGTTTTGCTTTTTAATATTAAAGAAATGAGACAACCTTGAAAACAATTATGTCAAGAACTTTGAGTACAATGAAGTCCATAGGCTTTGAGTAGATAAGAAAAGTATAAAAACTATGAGATGGTGGTTTTGTTGCACAATATTGTTTACAATTGCATGATCTCCCTTCACCGCCAAAATTAAGGAGGTTGTTTTCTCAGTAAAGAAATGTCTTCCGACACGTTGCCCATTGATATTTCTTCCTTGAGCTGCCATTAATTGAAAAAAATTCTTCCAATTTTTCATATTTATGTCTATCATAAATCCTATAGTAGTGTGAGTATGGAGAAGAGTGTCAAACCACGAAAATTTACTTTCCTTTGAACTCTCTGGTTAAGCTATCTTCTAGGCCCTTTACACAACCTTATGTTGTGAGCTCTTCTAATATATGCCACAAAATATACACATGCTTCCATCCTCCTCCTCCTCCTCCTTCTATAGGATAAAAAACCTATGGATACTTGGTATATAAAAGAGTAGCCATTTATGGCCTCTTCCGAGCTCTTGCCTTCTGCAAAAAATAACTTATTGGTTTTTGAATGGTCCTTACTCTCAAGAAACAATGAACGTAAAAACTTTGTGAAGGGAGCTTTGTCTCGTACAATGTAACAACTAGCAAGTACATGTTTGAAGGCATTTCTTATACCTTCCATGGCTAGTATACATTGTAAAGCTATACATAAGTAACATGTGTACTTCTTATTCGTAATTCCTCGACATAAAAATTTACCATGTAGAGATTTAGAAGTCTCTTTTTCCAACTCTTGCACCATTTTCTTTCACATGATTGACACACCCCCTTTCTATTTCATACAATTGACACAAATTACATGTGTTATATATAATCTTGGTTATATATAATGTGTTATATATAAATCAAATTTTTGTATAAGTCATAGGTTCCCCCTGCAAGTCTTGACACATATACACTTTTCCTTCCATTATATCCTTCTTCATACCCGCTCTTCTTCTTATGATGTTTATCTCCCTTAATTTTAAATTCTTTAACACACCCTTCGTCGTTTCCATCACAAATTTCACATGCAATTACTAGTTTAGCTCCAAGTACTTTTAAATTTCAAGTGAATACAAGCTATTGGATGGAATAATTTCTACTAATGTGAGATATTAAAATATATAAGTGTATTTGTATTAAAAATAGACTCTACAACTCTATGAATTGAAGCCTCTTTTTCCACATTATGTGGTGAAAAATCATGGTATTGATTTGATACTCCTCTTTCTCTACAAAAAGAACTCTATAACATGTCAAGTATAGTTATATTAGATAAATATAAATAAAGATGTAAAAAATTATCATTTTAGAGGAATCTATATTAATTTTACGACAAAAATGGAATAGGAGCATCTAGAGACATCTCAAAATATTTTAGATAGAATTATCTAATATATACATGTTTGTCAATATTCTATTTATTTTTCTTCATTATTAAATTTAATTTAAATTCAAATATCATAATTGCATTTAGAAACATTTGAAAAGTATATTTATGCCAAGAGACATTTTACAATGGTAGACAAGGATTTAATGGAGTATATTGTTCACTTTTATTCTCGACATTAAATTTGACATTCATTTGAATCATGTGACACTTCATTCATAAATTTAATTTCTATTGGATTGTCACTTAAGTAATTTTGTTTCTTTTTCTTGGAGAATTCGATTAAAAATAACAATATCTTGGTCATGTAATACCATTTGGATTTTTTTGAATATCTATATTTTTAGACTGATATAATCGTGTCACTAAATGATTCCATTTGACAAAAATCAAAGCAGAAAAATGATACATAATTTAATAAAGTTGTTAATTAAAGAGGTATGTAACAAATCAAACCTAAGTAGCTTCAAAATGATATCTATTATTGTATTTCATATATACATTTTACTATTATATATTTATTATATTATATTTATTTTAAAATGTTATATGTTTGTTATATATTTATACTACACTTGCATAATTAGATAAGTGTTTGGTGATGATTGATATCTCTTGGCATATTTTAAATAGATGTATTTAAGATATTTGTACTTGATTTTATTATCATTTTTAAAAACATATGTATAACATTAAAATTCCAAAATAATCAATATAGATTGCATTTTTATATCTTTACTAATATATAGTAATTTGAATTTAAAATAGATGTCTATTAATATTTTAAAGGAAAAAAATAAAAAAGAGAACATGATTTTAGAAAAGCTATATAATGTATGTTCAACAATAAAAAATAAGTAGATATTTCTATAAAATTTTAAATTAAAGCTATAGTTCAATAATTTATATTTGATAAATAGACTCATAAGATATTTATTGGAAAAGAAACACATGACAATAAATATTAACTTTATTAGCCTTTTAAAAATTTGGAAAATAGATCTTCCTTTGGTATGTGCCCTCATATTTCATATAGGGTGGTCATTTGTTAGTTTAATGGGAATAAAAATATAATACAAATTTCAAAATTTATGAGTTGAAACGAATTCATTAAGTGACATGACATTGAGGCCCACATGCTACCAAAGTATTAATATCACTTTTTCTAAATGGTCATTATCATTGTTGGAAGAAGATTTATTATTCATCAAAACTATAGAAAGATGCAAAAATAATGGAATATTATTGAATAAAGGAAAATATTAAAAAAATTAATACAAAACTTTATACACATGATATATTGTTATTGACTAAAAGTAAAAAATTAATAGTCTTGGTAGAAACCATATAATTGTCTTGAGCAATATAATAGCAAAATATATATCCATACATCTTAATTTAACATACTTAAGATCTTATATTTAACATCAATATGTTCTAGGTTAAATTTTAGATTCATGGCAAATCAAATACCTAAATAATTTAAATAGGTAAATAAGTGTATCATACTATTTACAAGGTGAAAATATAAATAAATAATACAAATGTAAAATATTAGAAGTAAATAAATATCTTAATATAATGATGTGGAAGGAATTATTTATATACAATTAAATCAAAACTAATATACTCATATGCATTTTATTCGAAAACCTAAAATTATAAATTTGATATATTCATTTAAATGTGCATCAATAAATAAGGTCCCTATTTAAGTGTCATAATTAAATTAAATTAATTATTTCGACAAACCTTGAAACAAAAAGTCTTGAGTTATTTAAAATCCCACCAAAGGAAAAGTAATACAAATGTATAACTTTTACAAATTAAAATGAGCACAACATGAGACTCCACAATTCCATCCTACCATTGTAGAATGCCTCTAGGCATAATTATGTTTTAATAAAATTAGGTCTCTACAAAATATAATGAAAAACCTAAGCACTTGTTTTGCATAGCTACACTTCATCTATAAATGAATTCTTCTATCAAATTTACCATCTCTTTCATATTTTTCTTAAATCTACTAATGCACCAATATATTTATAGCTTTATTCAATTCAAATTAGAACATTATCAATGTGTGTGTAAATACAAAATTGGAGATAAAGACTGGAAAAGAAGTCACAAACTTGTTGAGAAGTGGAAGAATGGTCCATAGGGAAAACAAAAAGGTTGAACTAAACTATAAAAGCATTATTTATGTCAATAAAAAGTGTGTTGTTATGGTTTTAGAGAAATTTAAAAACAAAAGAAGAGAGAGAATCAAGTAAGAGAGTAAAATAATATATGAGAGAGATAAAACACAATAATCCAATGATAGAACAAGTAAAAATTTAAGCAACATAAAAATATGTATCAATAAAAATTAATCAAAATTAATAATCAATAAACACACAAATACACTATTGAAAAATTCAGTCTCTATACAATGATGATTTTAAACATTTAGAACTACAAAAATAATTAGAACACTACCTTAAAAACAAAAAATCCATTTAAACAGATGATGTACTCATCCATCCACTCATCCATCTACAATTGATTGTTATCATATTTATTTTGATGCTTCTAAGTTATATTTGCACATTTAATTAGAGGTGCCAGAATAATCAACCCTCTTAACTTAAAATGAGAATACTCAACACACAAAACTGGTGGGGCCCACGTTTTTGACCAATCACATAATTAATAATAAAAACATTAATTTATTCTTATTTTTATTGGCCCAGAGCGTGGGCCCTACCAACTTTGTGCGTGCTGCTAAACCTCTGAAGAAATTTATCAACAGCTTCGCTTTTACATTTACATGATTTATAAGAGAAATTCTTTTTCATGGTTCATTGCATTTTTACCCAGATTTTAAAAAGTGGAATAAATTATTAAAGTGGGAGAGCTTCATGGATAAATTTATCCAGGACTTCACCTTTTTATGTTATTTCTAAGAGATATTCTTGACCACGCATATTTAACCACTATTTTCTTGCCATGCATTTCTAAGCAAAACAAAATATTATAGTGGCACAATTTATATTATAGTCGCAATTCAAATGTATGCGATTTGTTTGTGGAGTCTAAAACTGGCTTGGAAATTCTAAAATTACAATTCTGCAGCTGAAGTTTCCTTTTACAATTAAAGCGACGAGACAGCCTTGAATATAATGAAGTCCATAAGCTAATTTGAGTACTGGAACATTTCTCATAGATAAGCAAAGTATAGAAACTGTGAATACCACTGTCAGTACCCCATTTCGCCAATTCATTAAAATCTATCAATTCGACTTCACTGTTGTTGATTTTATACCACCCATCAGATTGATTACAACTGTATTTCGAACTGTGTATATAAACAATACAATGGCTGCTGCCATCTTCATATTCCACAAAGGGAGCGACTGCCACAGGTTTTATTATGTATCTCGATTTCAGTGTCACCGCCACAAGCTTGTATTTACAATTTGCACCTGCCTTTGGCTGCTCTATGTGTTTCCCGAGGTCCAGAATTGTGCAAATGTTAATTCCTTCTTTCACCAAATTATAGCCACGTACATTTAAAATTAAAGTATTGGGCAGAGGTGAGATGGTGGTTTTTGTTGCACAATATTGTTTACAATTGCATGATCTCCCTTCACTGCCAAAATTGAGGAGGTCGTTTACTGTAAAGAAATCTTTGCCGAAACGTTGCCCATTAAAATATGTTCCTTGAGCTGCCTTAAATTCCGAAAATTTCTTCCAATTTTCCAGATTTATGTCAATCATAAATCCTTTACTAGTGTGAGTATGGAGAAGAGTGTCACAGTCACAACAAATTACTTTCCTCGTGAACTCTCTGGTTAAGCTATTTTTCAAGCCCTTTACGCAGTCTTCTGCTGCGAGCTCTTCTAATATATGCCACAAAACATACACATGCTGCCCTCCTCCTCCTCTTCCTCCTTCCTCTTCTATAGGATAACAAACTTCTGGATACTTGGTATGTAAAAGAGTAGCCATCTGTATGGCCTCTTCCGAGCTCTTGCCTTGCTGCAGAAATAACTTATTGTTTTCTGGACGGTTCGTTCTCTCAAGAAACAATGAACGCAGAAACTTTGTGAAGGGAGCGTTGTCTGGTACAGAGTAACAAGCAGCGAGTACAGGTTTGAAGGCAATTCTGATACCTTCCATGGCCAGTATACATTGTAAAGCTACACATAAGTAGCAGGTGCCCTTCTTATTCGTAATTCCTCGGCATACAAATTTACCACACAGAGATTCGGCAGTCTCTTTTTCCAACTCTTGCACCATTTTCATGTATTCCGAATGCATTACAAACAGCGGCGCACTAACATAATTTCCCCACCGCTGTTTGTACCGAAGTCTTTAAATGGATTTGTGTACAACGCAATTTTTAAATAGGATTACGAGTTTTTTTATAAAGAAATTCTATAAATAGATTTCATCTTAAATAAATTTTCTAAATATAGGTACTGGACTGCAAATCGCGGTTATGTCTTATGTATCTTAATTTGACAGTTTCCGCGCGTTACATAGTATCATTATTCTTCATTCAGCATTGCCCTCGAATGCTAATAAGCGTCAAAGGCTAAGTAGGCATTATCCTTCCAAAAAAATTCATTGTTTCATCTGAATTTGTGTTTTCATCATTTAAAATTGAGTATTTGTATGTTAAGATGTAATAAAACATATATTTATTTACAATATTTTTATGATCAAATATTTGTGATTGGAAGTGTTTTCCAAGGGAAATTGTCTCTTTATATTTATTAATCATAAAATATAATTAAAATACTAATGTGGTTAATAATAAAATAGGTTAGTGGCAAGGCCTCAAGAGCACCCTAGGCAATAGTTTTAGTGGATGCCCTCCTCACAAATTTAGTTAATATTTTTTTCCCTAAAGTAAATAAATAAAATATGTTTATATTCTTATATTTTTAAATTTACTTCATGATTGTAATAAAATAATAATAAAAATATATTATTAAATTATCACATAAGGATGATAAATATTATGTGGATGGAAAGTATTAATCATAAGAGATGCTCAATTTTTTTTTAACTCCCATGGTTTTGTAGGCGTAGTATTTAAACCAAGCCTACGGATTCCCCCATAGCAAAATAATACAAATTTTCCCCAAAAAATTAAGAATAGAAAATCAAATACTTTTTTCCTTCAATTATACTCACCTCTACTAGATACACCAGTGACATTATAAAAAATACATTAACCTTCTTCTAAAAAAATTACACACGTACATAATCTGGAGCTACATTAGAGAATGAGTAATAATACCAACACAATCATATGTGCTTATAAATATGTGATATTTTCTCTTACTTGTAAAACTATTGCAATTTTTTTTTATGTGTATGTGTGAAATTTATGTTACTATACAATAATATCTATAAATGGGTTGATCAATATTAAATCTTCAGATAAATTATTCTAAATTTAAGTTATAAAATTAACCGACAAAGAAAGAAATTTCTAGATTCAGGCACCCTGTGATCACTTGGTGCCCTAGGCAATTGCCTAGTTTTCCTAATTAAGGCTTAATCCCCTCTAGTTCTTGGTTGGTATTCATAGTCCAAAAATATACATTCGTAAAAATTATTGTTAAAATTATCATTAAGTTATATCATTTTAAAATGACATATAATAAGATAAATTAATTACATGTAGCAACTCTTGACGATGGAGAGTGTCAATCATGAATGGGTGAAACAATAGTCAAGGAATTCAACTCCTCAACAACAAATTTGATAACACTCACTCAAGTTCTAATATATTCTACACAACCATCGACACTAAGACTCATTACCCAAGTAATTTAATATAACCACTACCATGAATAAATCAGCTCAAATGGAAGGTGATTACAACATATTTACCCTTAAGAAGGTTTTGAATTTTGTGCCCCCTCAAATGACGTGGTTTTGATTACGAGACTAATTGAAAAACTACCAAGGAAACCATCATTTTAATAAATCTAGACGTACTCCCATAAATCTAGACAACTAATTTAATAAAAAATTAAAATCTATTGTAAGAACATTGTTGATCAAATAGATAAACCAATAAATGAGAAAGATCAATCAAAGGAATCACGAAGAAACCATGAAAATATATGAGATAAAGGGGACTCAACTTGTCACCATATGTCGGACTAATTCTCGAATGATGAATAAGATGGAAAGGAAGATTACGGTATGTATAAGCTCTTTGTTTAATACTAGAAAGTGACAATCGAGGGACAAGATTGTATGGAATGGAACAGCAGTCTCCCAAGTGTTGGCATCTCTTCTAGTCACTAGTGTCTACGTAAATAAACAGGATTTGGATATTTTTGGGTCACTTAATGTCACTTCATGTGCATTGTAGGTCACATCAAATTTGTTACAAGTTACATATGTACTTGAAAAATAAACCCTAGATACCTCAATTATGCTAGATCTAGGTGTATGCCATGCCAATGATTTATCGTTGATTTCATGCTCACATGTTTTTACAGGATGTAAGTAAGATGGTGAAACAACGTGGGTGCGATTCATTGTATATTGTTAGAATTTATGTATGTTAAGAGAAGGAAATTTTCATGTATTGTTATGTTATAGTAAAGTTATTTATTGAAATTTGGCAATATGAATGAGATGCTAGTTTTAGGGGTGCTTTGGGAAATGTGCATGTAACTAAAGGTGTTATTTTGATTCATATTTACATATGGGAAAAAGAGAGGTTGGATGTGTGTGTGTGTGTGAAATAAAGCTGTAGAGAAAATTCCAAAATTTGTGAAGTATGAAAAGGTTTATAAGGAAGTTCCGTAATATTTTAAAAGTCAAGGTTTAAGGGGATGTTCATCCACACATGAGTGTTATCTTGATCCTCAAATTTTGTATTGTAAAAGTTGGATATGTATGTTAAATGAATTTGAATTTAAAATATTGTAGTGCATTTTCAAAGTTGTTCAATATATGATTAATTAATTAGTCATTGTATTCTTACCTTGTAAATGTAATAAAGAGATCTTAATGAAACAATCAACCTTAGTATAAGACTCGTGTATAACTACCTTTCTGAGTGAATCCTCTTAGTGTGGAGAACTAATATCTTAGGATAAACTTCAATCTATACACTCGATGTCATCCTTCTCGCATGATATTTCTAAACCCAAAAGAAATTGAAATTGTAAAATGAATATAATTTTTTTGCTCGATGGAACCTCCTAGTTTAGGTAAATAATACCCCTACTTTGTGTTATTGTCATGGTCGGTATGTTGAGCATTATCATCATGAACCTCGACAGATTAGGAACAACCTAGACAAACTTTATCTTGAGTAAGTAGAACTAACACCTCCTTAGTATCCTATTCGTCACGCAAATTCTTACAAAGTTAGAGAAATTTTCTCCATCATCGAATGAATTCCTTATGGGACCCAGACGACACAAATGGACCTAGTGAAATAGTTGTACTATGAATTAAACTCTTGTTAATGATCTCTTTAGTTCCTCACAGCTTAATTGTATTACATTGATACCGATAGTCTAGTGCCTTGGTCTTTTATGGAGGGTTTATAATGTAAATAAGTTTTCACACCTTAATCTGATCTATATTAGGGTGTAGAGCCCTAAGTGGAAATTTAAATTAAAGTAAACCTTTGTTGAATAGAAGGTTAGCTTGTGGGTAGAAAATGGTAAATAACTTCTTGCAAGAAAAATTGATTTGAAAGATGTTGACTTTAGAGAACCCAAGAAAATGGATTCTTCATCTCGTAATCCTTTTTATGCCCTTTTATGACATTAAGAATTAAAAAAATTCACATGCGGAATCGTAAAATGCGTAAACATGGATCTTACCTTGAGCACAAGTCACTTGTGGTTCATGTGTATTTTATAATGCTTCCAAAAGTGTACTTCTTCAAGATGTTAGGTAAGTACTTTCGTAACTCTTTTGTTATAAATTGATGCCAATAATGAGACTAGAGGGTAATGTAAGGGAAAAGCATATAAGAGTAAAATGATATTTGAAGTTAGGAATAGTCTCACTCTTAGATTCCTTATAAATCAATTAGATATTTTCTTGTGTTAAAAATAATATGAATTGCCTTGGTGAAATCAAAATTTGAGAAAAAAAAGATACATATAAACCTAAATACAATTTCTTGATGTGGAAATGTTGAATGGATTCAACAAGTTATCAAACTATTTTAACTAGGATAGGGAAATAAGGATACCATGATCAAAGAATGTTCGTGGAAAAATGTATCTTGAATCTAAATATCCTTTAAATCCTAAGTTTCTCCCTTGACATCACGTCGATTCTCTTGTGTGGAAAGGGTAAAAATTAAACTTTGAATAAACGGTTGAGAAGTATACTCAAAACTTAAGAATGAAATAATTTAAAACTTTGTATGCAATTTGAAATATGCCAAATAATTATTTAAGTTATGGAGATTGTCCCAAGAGATAAAGAGCCAACATAATTGGTTGAATCAAGTTGAATGTGAAATGAATTTAAGAATCTGTAGGTGGAAAAAAGATAAAATTATCCTTACACAATAATGTTCTTGGAATGTTCATCATAACTAAGATGTAATCATGGGAATGATGTGTTGTGGGTTTGCCAATCCTTGAGTCCCTTTTCTTGTGGTTGGGTTATGCTAACATTCATTCATTGGGGAAAGTGTGGCATTGACATGTATATGGTGTTGTCATTTGTATATGTGAGTTGATGTATTTTGTAATTGTCTAATGCATTATGGAGTTTCGTACTTGGAGCCCTTGTGGTGTTGTGTAGTGAGTAATGTAAGTAAAAAAAAGTTATCCTACTATTTTTACTGTTGTATTTGTGTGTGTAAAATGTGGGTGTTACACATCATTTCTATCAATGGATTCCTCATTAGTCCAAGAATAGAAACCTGAATCCCTCATTTCCTAAAATCCTTAATTACGAAATAAGAGCATTGATAAGGTGGACCCATTTAATGTTTTGGCTGGTATTATCATACTATTAGTGAATCTATTATTAATTATGGATTTGCCTTGGGAAGCTTCGGACGGGCACACAAATCGCCATCTAGGGGGCATGTCGGAGAGATTGGCTACCGAGAGGAGGTTTTAATGCACCCAGTTGAATAGCACCCGGTTTAAGTCTCGTGTCTACTCTTTCATCTCCTAGTGGAGTTATATCTTCTTATTTGATAATTCCACCTCGGTCTCGATCCTACTAATCTGTTGGATTCTCCTATTACACTCTCGAACTCCTAGGTATGAAATCCTTTTTTATCAATGTAATTTGACACATGATTTCCTATGGCTTATGACTTATGTTCTCAGTTGTTGTATCATTTCTTAATGGGTAAATTATTTTTTCCTATGATTCTATATTTTCACCAAGGATAGATGGGATTTTTATCACCAAATTCAATTAAACTGTTTCTTTAAGATTTCATTACAATTTTTAAATTCCTATTGGGATCACGATTGTCGTTAGACCAAAACCCATGAGTGTTAGTCTCTCGATACAATCACCAGAGTTAATGAATACATGGGAGGTGGTTAGTCCATGTCACGAATCCCATGGGGAGCACTGACAACTAGCCAACAAACCCCCTCAACATTACCCAAGGGGATTCAAACCCGTGACCCCTCACTTTGATACCATTTTTTGGGATCACGATTGTGGTTAAACAACACCCATGAACGTTAGTCTTTGATACAATCACTAGAGTTAATGAATCCACGAGAGGCGGTTAGTCCATGTCATGAATCCCACGAGGAGCCACCTGACAACTAGCCAATAATTACCCACATCCCATCACTTTCTTACGAAGTCTATCTTAGAGTTTCTGATGTATCCTAAATTTCTAGAAATCTCAACAAACTTTTCTCGCTACTAGATTTTTATAATCACCGAGGCATAGTGGGATTTCCATTTTATCACGTTTTCCATCTTACTTTAGTTTACACACTATTTTAAATGTAGAACTCCTTTTCCCATAATTTTTTTCTTGATCAGAGACATCACATGTAAGAAAACAAATTGAGCCAATGATTTGAATCCTCTTGAGACTTTTCTTAATAGGACTGTGTATGGAGTGCTTGTTGTTTGTCTTGGCAATTGTGTTTGGTATTTATCTTTGTCTATTGTTATGGGAATTGTCTTAGTCTCTCAAAAATTTTAATTGCATAAAACTTTAACTTTTAATGCAATATTGATTATATGAATATATATTGTTTGACAAATCAATGAAATGAAGTAGCGCTAGGTCTTGAATATATATAGAGGTTGCTTAAGGAGGTGGAAAGATGGTTTGAGTCTTTATTTTCTTGATTGCAATGAGAATTTTAAAGACCCGATAAGACTTGGCTTGTGCTAATTTTCTTTTCAGATTTCGTTTAATAATATTATTTAGAAAAATAATTATTAGGTCTCATTAGATACATAAGGAAATAATACGTAGATTCAACATTATTTTGATTGTTAACGTTAGAAATAAAAAGTTAAAAATCATTCAACAATTATTTACTCAATCAAAAGGTTATAAGTTATTTTCATTTGTGTATTTTGTAAATCAATTCTAACTTTAATTCACTCATAATTTTAGTGATTTGAAATAATTGTTTTCTAATTTTTATTTTCTTGTTGAGGCAAATTAATTTTTAATATTCCAATGTATTTATGATTCGTTTGGAGCCATTTCTTTGGGAGAACCTATTTCAAGTCAAATATTAACATTAATGGGTTTAATAAGCATGTATACAGAACATATATTTGAAACATGGTTGTAAACCAAAGTGAGAATCCTTTGAAACAATGTCAATCTGTTTCAATTTGCTTGGAAGCATTTTACAATACTGGGGATTTCTTTTGGCCCCAGTAAAGTTTGGTTTTGTTAAGGATTTAAGCAACGGTTGATATCCATTAGTTTTCCTGTTTTTCCTTTTTTTCTGGAATGGACTGGTAAATTTATTTCAGTTTAGAACCCATAAAATAATTTTGCATTTTCTTTTTCTTCTCTCGAATTCAAATAACAAAAGCAACATTGTTGAACCAAGTAATCATTTTTTAATTTTTAAGCAAAAATAGGCCATGGCACATCCATGTGAGTTTTCATCCTTTCAAAATCAACCGATACTTGGTTCTAATAAACCATTGCATGTTTGATTTCTTTTCTAATGGTTACGTTTTACTTTTTTAATTACCATTAGCAGATCTTATTTTTAAGCTTGAATTTATTTTTTCCCTCGTGCAAAAGTTGTGGTAGTACTAGCATCAATTTCTATTTGAGTAAAGAAATTGTCTGTTGCTCCTGTAGAAATCAACTGTCATGTGCAATATGCTAACAAAACTGACAAGAATTTTTTTTCTGGTTTACAGCTTTGGTTAGAGCCTGTAAAATAGGTTGCTAAGTTTTACTCCACAACTTTGTGGAAGTAAAACCAAGAATGTATTTGTTACAGAGGGTGCCTGTGCTCTTCATCTATTGGGTATATCAACATTATGTAACAATATCAAATTTCATTTATGGCACGATTTTGTGTATTTGAATGCTTATAAGTTGTTTCATGTTTTAAAATATTGTCTCATAAGTGGTTTGTAGAAAACGTTTCTACCATGAATTATGTATTATTGTGGTTAAAAGTATTTGAAGCTTTTGAATTGAGCTCCAAAGATTGGCTATAGGCATGATTACGCATTGGGCAACATATATGTAAGAGCACTAGGTTATTATGTGGAGTAATTTGTTACTTTCGTCTTTTGCAAATATAGACAAAATAATGGAACACGCTGCCATTCCCCTCCCTCAAACCCCTTTTCAATCACTCCTCATCTTCTCCCTCTTTTCGCTTTCTCAATTTGCAATTCTTCGCTTCATCCCTTTCGGCGTTTCCATCATACACTTCACATACAATTGCTAGTAAATATACATATTACCAATTTCAATAATTAGTTGTCACATCAGACATCGATGCGTATTGGCGGGGCATTTGATAGTTACCAAACATTAATGTTTCAATTAAATTTTATTACGATTTCCCTGTCCAATTGTATTTATCAGTATCATCCAATGCCGAATACTCTTCTTGTTCATCGTTGATGCATTTTTACCCAATTTTAAAAAACAGGATTAAAATATAACAGCGGTACATCTTCATAGACAAACGTATTCAGTACTTCACTTATTTTATCATTTCTAAGAGATATTAATGCATTTTTAGCCGCTACTTTCTTGCCGTCCATTTCTAAACAAATCAGAATATTACAGTTTATATGATGTAAGGACACACAATTTTCCTAGGCACAACTACAACTCCCTAACAGAAATGCTATTTGCGCAGTCTTCAACTGGCTGGAAATAATAAAATTACAGTTTTACATGGGAGCTCAAGCAACCAGACGCCCATGACCTTTGAGCAGAACATTTCTCGTAGATGAGCAAACAATAGTAACTGGCATACCCGTGACTGTTGCTTCTGTACAGCATGTCAAAAAGGATACCAATTCAACCTGTTGGTCGTCGATTTTATACCACCAATCATTGTAAGCCGATTGATTACAACTGTATTTAGAACTTTGTACATAAACAATACAATGGCTGGGAGTGGGACTCACTGCCACAGCGTTTACTATGCATTTCTCTCTCACTGTCACTGCCACAAGCTTGTATTTATAATTAGCCCCTGCCTTTGGCTGTTCCGTGTGTTCCTGAGCTCCAAATATTTCCCAAGAATAAACCACTGTTTGGCAAAATCCCCACTTATAATTAAACTTAAAGTGTTGGGTAGAGGCGAGATGGTGGTTTTTGTTCCACATTTTTGTTTACAGTTACACGATTTCCTTTCACTGCTGAAATTCAGGAGATCGTTTACTGTAATTAATTTTCTACCAGTTGATCTGCCCTGGCTTTTGAAGACACCATCAGCTTCCAGAAATTCCAAAATGTCTTCCAATCTTTCAGATTTATGTCAATAATAATTCCTTTAGTAGTGCCAGTATGGAGAAGAGTGCCACAGCCACAACAAATTACTTTCTTTTTCAGTTCCCTGCTTAAGCTCTTTTCCAAGCCCTTCACGCATCCTTCTGCTATCAGCTCTTCCAATACATGGCCAAAAACATATTCATGCAGTCCTCCTCTTTCAAAACAAACTTTGGGATACTTGGTATGTAAAAGAGTGGCAATATTTATGCTTTCCTCCGAGCTGTTGCCTTGTTGCAGAAATAACTTGTTTAATGGACGGTTCCTTCTCTCAAGAAACAATGTACGCAGTAACTTTGTCAATGGAGAATTGTCTGGTACAAAGTAACGCTGAGTAAGTAGAGGTTTGAATGCCTTTCTGCTAACTTCCATTGCCAATATACATTGCAAAGCTACACATAAGTAGCAGGTGCCCTCCTTATTCATAATTCCTCGACATGCAAATTTACCACGCGCAGAATGCGCAGTAGGCTTTCCCAAGTCTTGACCCATATTCGCCAATTCAGAAGGTGCCCAATGCATGACAAACAGAATTAAATACAAGAATTCCTTTTATACCCCACCCGAAGTCTTAAAATAAATTCCAGTACAGCAGATTAACGTTTTAGAAAAAATAAAAATAAAAAATCTAAAAATAGAATCATCACAAATAAACTTTCTAAATATAATGGACTGGAAATAGCGTGGGTTAAATCTTTTGCGTCTTAAATTTACGGTTTGGGTGCGTGTCACATGAACCTTGTATAACGCTTATTCATTCAAGATTGCCCAATGCCCTTCCTATTTTTTTCAGTGTTTCATCCGAATTTTCCTCCGTTTTTCAATTAAAGTTGAGTTTGTATATGTATAAAATCGATGTATACAATAAAAGTAATGACACTAAGGCTCCTTCCCAAAGCAATTTAGGAGAACCAATCCCATGCACATGCGAGCTCGAGCGGGAGGGCTACTCCATATCTCCACTTAAGGAGGTTGCGGACACAATGGACCTTTTAAATGAAGTAGTGGTGACTGTGAGACTAGTTAAGAGGAAGAGGCGAGCCATGTTAGTGTAAATTTTAAGCCGGAAGATTATTCATGGTGCGAGCAAGAGGAGTTCTTGCAAAAGTTTGAACATATATAGAGAATTTATACGGTTTACTTTTTAGAAATTTTACTTCAACTTTTATTTTCCAATCAATAATTTTTTGAAAAATGATATATTTTTATAAAATTTTACAGAATCTGTTAAATTCACAAATGGATAAATATTATAAGAGAAAATTCAATTTTTTTTTAACAGTTCACGTGCCATACATATATGCTTCATATTCTATCTAAAAATATTCGCGCACCCATTAGATGCTTCTCAAAAACAACAAATTTATTAAATTCAGTAAAGAATACTGTATTGTTAAAAAAATCTATGTTTCTTCTTTTTTTTTTTTTTTGGTATACTTCATCTTAAGATCGAATTCATTAGACTAGCCATACTTCAAATTTTTCTCACAATGTGTTCACAAGTTTACTTTTTTTTAAAAGAATAAATGATGCAGGAGCATCAACTCACCATTTTACATTTTGTAAATCATATAGGTCAATAAGCCTTGATTTTTGAAGGAAAATGCTATGAAATGGGTCATTGATAGGTTCTAGGGAGTATAGGAAATACAGTTAGATAATATGATGGTGTCTAAGTCTTCAAAATCCTTGAGTACACTTCATATTGTTTGGAAATGGTTTCCTTCCAAAATTATAGTTTGAAATGGTTTAGAAGATTGTCGAAGGAATTGGTTTTCTTTTTATCAAGAAGTTATGCTTAACAAGTTGTTATGAAGATTAGGAGTTCTATGCTAAAGGATAAGATCATATAAGACCATCTAAAGGTGAATAGAGTAGATAGATGGGTGGTAAAGAAGATTTGGTTGGAGTAGTTGCTGCTAGAAGGGTCTACAAGAAGAAGCCTGTAGTAAATTGTGTAAGAATTTTGATGTTTCTCTCAATAAAAGGGTGATTTCTTCAGGATATTGAGTCTTGAAATGTTTATAATGAATGTTTGCATGCTTGTTCAAGATGATTTTAGGACTGATATATGACTGTGAATCCATATTTGCATGATCAGTAGATGAGGAAAATAGAATTTTCTATGTTAAGAAGTCTGACAACAAGAAATATGAGTTATTTAGTACATTATAAACTATAGGTCTCTAAAGATTTAAGTTAGATGACAAAAAAACAGAAATTTTGGAGTTGTTATTTTTAAGCTTATTTCCCATGATAGAATGACTTGGGGTTTCTATACAAAACTCCATGTTATGTGAAATTTATGATGAATTTAAGATTATCAATGGTTGGACAATGTTTGTTGTGACAAAACAAATTTTGTGAACCCACTTAGAGTCTTTGGAACCCTAAGAAACACTTTAAAAGATGGAATCTTACTCTAAAATGTCTTTTGACAGGGGTTATAGGGTTGTGATCAAAACACGTAATCTTGATTTTCTAACAAAGTACACTGTGGAATATTGTAAATTTTTAAACTTATACGTAATTTAGAATTATCTAAATGGATCAAGAGTTTTTATGGTGATTGGATAAGGTCCAAATGTGTCAACAGGTAGTATAATCATAATTGGCTTAGATGATTAGGCTTAAAAAGTGTAGACACTAAATCATGCAATTTAAAAATTATTTAATCCCGTATCATACTACTATTTAGAGGGTTTTTAGTGAAGAAAGTACTATTTAAACCCCGTATTTGGCCATATTTCTTTATTTTATTTCATCATTCCCGAACTCCACCACACATATGCCTAGTCCATTTCATCACTTTCATGTTATTTAAACCTTGATGGGGTGCCCATGGCCACCCTAGTCCCACCATGGGTATTCCGATCCTTTTTCAACATTCCCACCACTTTTGGGCTCTTTCTAGCCATTTCAGTGTTCTTATCATTTTGGTGGTTGGTCATTTTAGGGTTAATGATGAAATTAGATCAAGAGAACCCTATAAATATAAAGTTATGAGACCATAATAATGGACTGACCACTAGTCATTACTACTATCCACCTAGAGTTACATCCATCTATTACATTGTGAGATCATTTGCATCCACATAGCTTCATCACAAGGCACAAGACTATAATATTTGCATCGCACTAAGCATAGGGGGATTTTATTTTATTCCATCCACTATCAATTACATTTTTCTACACACAGCTTAACTCGCTACATCACAAAGTTCACACATCACCACTACACATAAAATGTCATCATAAAGACTAGAAATAATACACACTATTCGACCATTTCCCAATGACACACTCTCATTTACGGTTCATTCTTGACTGCTGAGGGGGAAACCAAATGAACCCCAATGCATACATTTCCCTTCACTCTGGGGCTAATCCATCTTGCATTCCATTCCATCCATCCACATCATACTTGTATTTTATGTGTGATTTTAATCTTGCTTACTTTTTCTTGTTCATGATCTCTTTATTACATATGCTAGTTAGCTTACATGTATTTCATTTATCTATATCATCCACACATGTGCATTCACGTCCTTTTCTAGTTGTGATCGCTAATACATGTCTACTATACGTAGCATGAATTCTCACCTTCTACCCTTCCTACACTAGTCATCGGGGCATCCAAATTTGTCTCTCATAGGTGTTATTGTTTCATTTTGTACTTAGCAATTTACATTACTTGGTTATACACGCTCTTGAAATAATGTTTATATTTCTAATATACTAATGGGTGCTTGATGTGAAACATTTGTTATGCATGGATATTTTCTTCCATACTTGTTTGTTATATAATTTGCTATTGTTTGTTTCGTATGCAGGCCTTTCCCTATGTTTGGTGTGAACACATTTTTGTTGTTTGTGGTCATTATGGCCTTGAGTGTCTTGCAACACGATGAGTGATTTCCCATGTTTGCAACCCTCTTAGTGCATCTTACTTTGTCTATATGCATATTTACATTACTAATTTTCTTGGCATATGTTATCCAAATAACCCTCTTGACTATTTGGATGAATTTTACTTTCACTTTGGCTTTGATGCTTTACATTTCAGGTTGTGCACCCGTAGGATTGCTCATTTGGCACCAAATATATAGGATGCATTCCTTCTCATGCACTCCCCATGTCCTGCAATTCTTATGCGTGCCCCTCTCGTAGATGCCTTCTAAATTGGCTAAGTTTTGGGTCATCTTGTCACACACCCTATTTCCTTTCTCGCCATCGCATGCCCTTCCTCAATTAGATATTCGTGCCCGCTTTCATACTCTCCTTTCACATTACGCCTCCCTTCCATTTCCCCCTTTTTGCATCTTCCTCCCATGCGCTCAATTTCTTCTCATCCCGCACGCACCTTCTTTTCTATCCCCTCGTACCCTATGCATGTGCATCCTCTCTACTTTCCTCTCTTGCGCTTGGATCTTGTTACATAGCCCGCTTCCTTTCGCCTTATTTCCATGCGCCCTTACGCGCCTTCTTGTTTCTTCCTTCGCATTTTTCTCTCCTTCCATTTTCCATCTTCCATCTAGCAAGCAAGGTGTTCAATCGGGCTTAATCGGTTAAGTAGGAAAAGAGCTAAGCGGAAGCCTCCATGTGTCTCATCGATGCACCTTCAAAGGTAAATTCCAAAGCGGGGTCCCCAAATGAGCGTAGGCTTTCCACGTGTCTAGGGTCCGAAAAATTACACCGACCATTTAAAAAGTCTAAGAACCAGTGGAAGGTGCCACGTGTCAGCTCTGTAACTTCAGGGGTAGAATCCAAAGGAAGTCCCCAAATGAGCATAGGATCTCCATGTGCCTAGGATCTCGGAAAAGTTACACTGGCCGTTGAAAATTCAAAGAAAAGAAATAGAGCTAGAGAAAGGCGCCACATGTCAGTTCAGCACAACTTCAAAGGTAAGACCAAAAAGGAAGGTCCCAAACAAGTGCATGCTCTCCATGTGTCTTGGGTCTCATGTATGTTGCTGCTCGCCAAATATGAGGGACTTAGCCAAAAAATGAAGAAAGTAGACTAGGCCCACGAATGATGCCATATGTCCAATCGGCGCAACTTCAAGAGTGAAAGGAGGGGGTGAAATCTTAAGACGCATGGGGCTGCCATGTGGATCTTGCATGGATAGAATCTTTTAAATATTGTGAGCCCATGTTAAACGCCCGACCTTGACCTTTAGACAACCATATCTTTCAACTCAAAACTTGATTGAGCAAGAGAGGACTTTTTGGAAAGCTCTCGACATCTTCTACTCACCTACCACCATTAATAAAAAATACAGTCTGCCATTTTTTAGGCTGTCAGTTTCTCACCTACCGCCATAATGAAGTACGAGCCTCCTTTCTTGCCCAACAAGGAACAACACATGGAGGCACGGGTTTTTTTGCAATGGAACCCATCATTGAGGTAGGGGAATTCAATGCATTTTGGGGTGGTTGGAGTAGGTGAATTCAATGCAATCTTGGGGTGGTTGAAGTAGGATTCAAATTATTCTCTCCTTTCCCTCTCATTCTTCCTATATATTGTAAAGGAGGGGCATTTTTCTAGAGGTCTGGTCATTTTTTCTCTCTTGCCCCCTCTCTCTTTCTTCCCTAGGGTCAAATGTGGAGCTTAAGCCTCCTCTCATTGCTTTGTAATGGTGTTTTCTTTCCTCTTGCTCACTGATGATGTATTGTGTGAACTCATGGAGCAATAAAATATGTTTTTTGATGCATTTTATCCATCCTTCCTTATTTTATTGTCTCTTCTTACCTCTCATCATTAGTAGGGTACATTGTGAATACTTCTTATGTATATTGTAGGTTTTGAGAGTTGTGTTTAATAAGTTTGAAATGGTTTTTGTGTGAACTTTATCTTTCGTTTGTGATGCATCTTTTCCATTCTCTCCATTGCTCACCTCTCTCCATTTCATGCAGCTTAGATTTGTGATCGAAATCCCCTTTTCTTGGTGCTATCACCTCTGTAGTGTAGGATTTCTTTATTTTCATGCTCTCTCTCTCCGTATCTCCTTGTAATTGTTAGATTAGGAGTAGATAGTCACATTTCCTTCCTTAGAAGTAGTTTACCATTAGGATTAGGAAGAAGAAAAAACTTTCTTTTCGTGTCTATCTCAAGTAGCAAGTTCCACAACTTGGTGATAGTACCCATGTTATGCAATCACACCGAGAGTCTTAACCCATCTAGTTGTAGACATTCGGGGTGTTGTGATACGACATTAAGAGTTCTGCACACTGGTGGGATATGATTGAAGCATCTTACCACTTCATATCATCAAGTTGATGTGTTCTTGGTGAGATTCAGCCTTTGAAGGCACATGCAAAGCACATCTAATGACTCCATTTGGTCAACAACCCATTCTCTAAGTTGCAGAATTTCTTTCCATCCATTTCCACCCATTCTTCTTTCCACATCTTTCATCTTCTTCCATTCCATGAAGTTGTGCAATCATGACTTCATTCCCATCTTGGAATTCACACTTGTAGTAGTAGTGGTGCAATCCTCCTCTAATGTATTTCTCAACTCCTCCAGATCAGTGTTATGAGCAAATCCAAAATCACTATGGCTACCCCTATGAGCAGTACTAGGATCAGTTCGGCTATGGAACCTGCCAAGAGGGATATGCATGCAGTGAAATCAACTACATGGAGAATGCTGATTTGCAGGAGAAGATTCAAAAAATGGAGGCATGCATGGTACAATCAAGGGCCACATCTCAAATGAAAGCATTCAAAATTGGCTATAGGGCACCTTGTCCATGGGTTAGCCCTATGCCAAGACATTTCAACCCATAGGAGAAGCTTGACTTCATGGTTGAAATGTTTCCTCAACTTGCACAGTGGATTGAGGAGATAGAGGCCTACAAACTTGGTGCTAGAAACGGTCAATGGGTAAGTCCTACACCATAATCTAGTCATTTTATTTCCATTCCCAAGAAACACCATCTAAACTTGAGCTTCATTTTCTAAGCTTCCCATCTGTTGAATCTATTATTAAATTCCCTTCTCCATCTTCGAGTCTCCCATCCCATTTTAATTGTTATGCCCTTTTCCACTCCAAATTCAAGTCCCCTCCATAAGAGCAAAACATAATACCTTCCCCACTCGCCACTCCTCCTACTTTCCCGATTCCATGTTGGGAAGAAACTCAAGAATCTTGTTGAGGGGATCAGCAAGAAGAATATCCAAGAAAAGAATTAATCATTAGAAGCTTGGATCTTAGATTCGGGATTAATAACATACCATCGACGGTTAAGCCCTGGAGGAGGCTGAGGTCAAGCCACAAGTGGTGGAGGCTTCAGTTATAGCACAAGCAAGGGAAGAAGTAGGTACTCCAAATCCAAAAGAGGAGGAGTGCATTCTAGTTTTGGAGGAGAACCATACAGTTCTAGAGGTTTCAAGTATAGAGTGGGCCATGTAAGAACCTTCAGTTCTTCCTCCCACTTCATCCCCTTCAAAATCTAATGTCGAAGAAGAGTTTGAGCTTTCAGACCTCATGTTTGAAGATGAGGGGAACCATGGTGAGAAATTTTCAGATTAAGAGGACGCCATGGAGGAGGTCAAGCACATGCAGCAGGACAATGAGGAGGCATATTATCTCGTCTGATATGGAGGATTTCTTTGATGGTGAGGAGACCGAAGAGATCACATAATTTTATCCTCCATCATCTTCCTTATAAGCACATGAGTCCACTTCCATGGAAGAGAACACTCAATTAAAGTAGCCTGCATTTCACAATGGCCCTCTAGAACCAAGGTTGGAGGATCATAATCTTCCATGTTCTTCTTAGGAGGAGGAAGGAAAAGAGCACAAGGATTCCATCTCTCCCACACCATCCACCCAGAAGGATCAAAGGAAGACTCCATTTTTAGAGTTAAATTTCGAGCAATGGGAAAAATTCATGGATCGACCATGCCTAATCAAGTACTTAGCTTCATTGGAGCCAAGGAGAAGCCAAAACCGGTCATGCCCACTTCAGGGCATGAGGATGAGTATCAAAGCACCAAGGGTCACCATCAACACCTCCAAGAGTCCAATGTTAATTAGCTTGAGGAGGTATTTTTGATTGATGTTGATACTTTGGTTATTTGGGTGGAGGATTGGCCTCTTGTCAATTATTCACTCATTATAACAGCCATGATCAACACCAAATCATATACATGGCTGCCTATTTTGAGAAAGGGAAGCTACTTCTCCCTTCCAGTTGCAGGATTTGTTTGAGTTCCCTTTGCTTCCAGTTAGTGTAGAGTAGGTAGGTTTTCTTTCAGCAGAATAAGTGCTTTCACACACTCTACATATCCCACTTGGGGTGTGTATGATTTTTAGTTTTGTACATAGCGGTGTTGAATTATTTTATTGCTCCATGGTTGTATCATTGTTCCATTTGATGTGTCTCTAATGTGAATATTGTAGCTATCCATTTCAGGGACAGTGAATGCTCTAGGTCAAGATATTTTTCTACTCTTAGAAGTCTCATCTTCAAGATTTTCTTATGAAAATTGAGAGTGTGGACAATGGAGCAAGTTCAGGGTCACCAAGTGTAAGTAGTCAAGTTCAAGTTTTAAGGGAAAGATCAGTATTAGGCTATCATTCATGACTCCATGCCGATGGATACTTTTAAGGTTACTGGTCTCTTCATATAGCAGGAAGATGGCCTTGAAAGTCACCAAATTGTTATCCAAATAACCCTCTCGACTATTTGGATGACTTTTACTTTCATTCTTGCTCTAATGCTTTACATTTTAGGTTGTGCACCCATAAGATTTCTCATTTGGCACCATTTTTATAGGTTGTAGTCCTTCCGTGCACTCCCCTACCATGTAATTCTTCCACGTACCACCCTCTCGGAGATGCTTTCCAAACTGGCTAAGTTCTAGGTCATCTTATCGCGTGCCTTCTTTCCTTTCTACCATTGTGCACCCTTCCTCAATTGGATATTCGTGCCCCGCTTCCATACTCTCCTTTCACATTCTGCTCCCCTTCCCATTTACCCCCTTTCACATCTTCCTCCTCTACACCTAATATCTTCTCTTCCTCCCGTGCGCGCGCGCCTTATTTTCTCGTCCCTCGCACCCTATGCACGCTCATCCTCTCTGCTTTCCTCTATCACGCTTTACATATTTCTCTGCGTGCCCTACTTCCTTTTCACCTTCTTTCCACGCGCCCTTTCTCACCTTCATGTTTCTTCCTTCACATTCTACTCTCCTTCCATTTTCCATCTTCCATCTAGCAGAAGTGTTCAATCAAGGCCTGAATTGGTTAAGTATGAAATTAATCTAGCGGAATCCTCCACATATTTCATCGATGCACCCTCGGAGGAACAGAGAAACGGGGAGACAAATATGGACCCATATGTGATCTTCGACCCAGCAATGTTTAAAAATGACAACAAAAGGAAGGCAGAGAAATCTCGTGGCATGACATAGGGAAAATAAAATGTGACAGAGGTCAGAAATCTATGGATTTCAAAGGAAAATGGGGTGAGACAAATTTGAGCACCAACATTGGCTCCGACTGAGATGGACACTCCTACAAATGCCACAAGATCAAAGGTAGACCAGGTTCCCAAAATATCCATGGGCAATGATTTAGCTCGCAGAGAAAAGAAACAAAGACATCTCAAAAATGAATAGAGAAACTAACAAAAATAGGTCACTAGGGACCAAGATGAGGAAAAACACAAAAGACGGAAACAAACAACCGACTATACACTGTACAAAATATTTTTACCTTGATTACGGGAATCAATCCAAGAAATGCTTCAAATGCCTTCCATTAACAAAAAGTTTGTGAAATTCACCATCCAAGTCCTTCAAGAAGAAGGTATGTTCACTAATTCTAATATCAATGGAGTAAGGGCCCATCAATAATGAGTCAAATTTTTCATGCTTGTCGTTATCTTCATGCCTACTATCCTATAGTAGCACAAGATATCCAATATTGAAAACTCTAGGAGTGACCTTCTTGTTAAACAATTTCTTCATCTTTTCTCTAAACTTTATATGCCTCTCGTGAGATGCCCTCCTCTCTTCATCAAGCTCAACAATCTAGTTAATGCCAACATCATAAGGACTTACTTCTTGATCTTCTAGTTATTGAATGAACTGATATGAGGAAAATTGCACATACAAGGGTAGTAGGGCCTGAGTTCCATACACCAACTCAAATGGACTCTTTCCAAAGGGTTCTTTTAATAAAGATTCTATCATCCCGCATGACAAACTTCAACCTGTTCACCCCATTTTCTCTTGTTCAACTCCAAGGTTCTTCTCGATAATCTTCAACAAGTTCTTATTATTGGACTCAACTTGTTCATTTCCTTGGGGATTGTAATTAGAGGAATATTTCAAGTTTATCTCATATTCTTTGCACATTACCACCGGAGATTTAGCTTTGAAACTCATGGCATTGTCACCACAATTTTGACCGGTACTCCAAACCTACAAATGATATAGTTTAGCACAAAGTCCATGATAATTTGGTGTGTATCCTTATTGGTGGGGATTTCTTCCACCCATTCGGTAAAGTAATCAGTGGATAAAAGAATCAACTTATGGCAAGCACCTAAAGGGTCTGAAATCTCACCAATGAAATCCATTCCCATTGCTTAAATGGGGCTTCAATTGATATAGGTCAGCAGAGGCAGGAGCCCAAGCTTTCGGTCTTCCAGAGAAACACCGGCAACTCTAACATTTTCTAACCAACAAGGTTGTATCCTTAAAGAGAGTTGAAAACCAATAACTAGCCCTCGGGATCTTGTGTGTTGTGACTCTTGCAGCAAGATTTTCCCCACAAACTCCTCCATGGAGATCAACAACTATCTTGGGGGCTTCATCTTTAGTAATGCACCTTAAGAGGACTCGTCTAGGTTCTTCCATGCCAACCCATAATCGTAATGACATACCTCCGGGAAGCCAACTTAAGAGCTCTTTTCTGGTTCTTACTTAAATACTCGGTGGTAGTTTAAATGTCCGAGATAGAAAATCACATCCTTGTACTACTCAAGACTCATCAACTTTTCGTAAACACCCACCCTTTCTTCTTCTACCTCATTTACCTCAATAGTTTGCAAGTTACTCTCACCATAAGTTTAGCCAACCTCAATCCTCTCATCAACTTCATGGTTTAGATATCCATGTCATATTCTTACAACTTGTTCACCCATATACATATTTTTCTTGAGAACTCCATCTCTCGAAAACATGTCCTTCACCATGGTGTGGGAAACATAAACAACAACTTTTTAACTTAGAATGTAAGGCCTAAAACCTTTGTTGATTTTACCAAGGAAAATTCATGCTTCTTCATAATAGTGTATTTCAGTTCATCCCCCTGCAATGCCTTACTTGAAAAGGAAATTGGCCTTTAATCCCCTTCATCATCCTTATGCAGTAGAATAGAAGCAATAGTGTTTTCTAAAGAAAAGGAAAACATTTGGAAAGGCTTCTTATAGTCCTGGAGCTACTAAAACAGGGGCATGATTCAATGTCTCTTTGATTCCATTGAAATCTTGATGGCAAGATCCTCCCATTTGATGACCTAATCCTTCTTTATCATGGAAGTGATTGGAATGGTCAACTCAAAGAAAAGTTGGATATGAATCTTCGATGAAGTTTATCTACCCAAAGAAGGACTAAATTCCCTTCTTAGTTCTTAGAATTGGGACCTTCATCGATGCCCTCTAACCTTTACGGATTAATCATCACCTCTTCCTATGACACGATGTGACCAAGAAACTTTGCTTTTTACACTCCAAAATGGCATTTCTTTGAATTGAGTGAGATGCCATATTCTCTACATCTTATCAAAGATATTTTCTAAGTGCAGCAAGTGATCATCTCTCTTCTAGAAGACACTTTGTTACATCATCTTTGTAAACAACAATAAACTCATTGATGGAACTAGCAAAAGCAACATCCATTGATCTTTGAAAAGTGGCTCCAGCATTCATCAGACTAAAGGGCATCCTGACATACACATATGTTCCCCAAGGAGTAGTAAAGGTTGTCTTGATCCTTTCTCGATTCCTTCATCACAACTTGATTATAACCAGAGAAACCATCTAAGGTAGAGAGAAAATCGTAACCATTCACTAACTCAGTAGCATGTGTTCCATGTTTGCTAAAGGATAATTATCCTTCATTGATGCTCTATTTAGATTCCTAAAATCTACACACAACCTGATGTCACCATTCTTCTTTCTTACTAGCACTAGGTTTGCAACCCAAGAAGAATACCTTGTCATTTGAATAATCCCTCCATTTCTTAGCTTCTTCAGTTCTTCTTACATTTTAAGAGATAGAACTAGATTGATTGGCCTTTGTTTCTCGCATGAATGGATTTGCATTATACTCCAATGGAATCTCATGTCAAACAGTCCTCTATGTATGCTTTTAATTAAGAAGAAGTCCAAGCCATGCAATCTTGGTATTTCTTCAACAATTGAATATATGACTACTTTTCCTCCTTTTTGAGATTTCTGCCTAACCAAATCCTCCTTATTTTCTCCTTTGTGCCAAGACCATGCTCCTCAACATCCCTTGAGGCTCTTATATGTCTATTAAATATGCAATCAACATTATAAAATTTTGACTCAAGAGCGATCATCCCTCTAGGAATGGTATTGGTCTTTAGTTGGATGATGACCTTGCAAATAAGGTTTCTTTTCCTCCGATACAAACATCATCGGCTCCTAATCAATGCATTGATCGTAAAAACTCCCCTTGTTTTTCATAAATCTTCTAACTTGAGCATCATCATCAAAACCTACCAGCTTTTAATATTGTCGTGACAGAGGGTCTTGTCAACACCTCAACATCATATTCACAATATGGGGACATTGTACAATTATCAAACCGAGATCCCAACACTACAAGCTTTTCTAGAAAATCATTGAACTTTCTGTCATGATGCATAATGTTGAATGAATCAAACATCTCAATGAAATCCCAAACTACATGCTTATTGTTTCATTCGCTGATTCTTTGTGGCATATAGTTTTCTGACTTGTTTGACAAATAACTTTGAATATCCCTTAATAATAATGTCCTTGACACCATATTTCCAAGCAATTCTTAAACCTAACAATAGTGCCTCATACTCAACAATGTTGTTAGTGCACTCAAAATTAATCTTGAAGGAGAAAACACACTTTTCCTGGCTTAGAGAAAGTACAACAACACCAAAGCACCATTTCAAAATTTGGAACAAGATCCATCAAAAAGTAGAGTCCAAGGAGAGCCTACTGCTCAAGATACTTACATTTTTTAATCATGTGCTCCTTTCCATCAACAAATCCCACAAAATTATCGTCATCAACACTTGTGTACAATACTTCATAGGATGCATTGTTGGGGTCTTCAATAAGGTGCAACATTTTCTTCTCTCCATACAACCTAACAAGGCGCCCTCAATTGCGATGGTGGCATAAGACATGTCCATTTGATCACTTCCACCAACACTTGCAGCCCATTTTCTTGACAACATCATACCTCACTTGGCTAGGAAGTCAACAATGAAACATCAAGTTTTAAATTTTACTTGGATAAGCTACAAGCTACACCACCAAACCCTTCACACATCCCACAACTAGCACTTCTCTAGAGTCCATGGAAATGCACTTCCCATATGTTGGTGTTACCTTAATATTCAGCTCATTCATGACTTCTAGAGGCATGACATTGCATGATGCCCCTGAGTTAAACATATAGTTATGGAGCAGCCTATCCTTGATGATCAAAGTGGTGAAGAATGGATCCACATTCAGCGGAGAATCCACCAAGGATGTCCCCAAATAGATCTCGGTGGTTCACCTAGTTCCTCCAAGACTTGGTGGTGTCTCGACTCTTCAATGACTGGAGCGTTCTCCACAATGTTTACATTTCTGCCTAAGAGATTTTTCTCTTCTTTCAATCCAAAATACTCCAATGCCCTCTTTTTGTGCTTAGGAATCCTAAGAAACTCAACAATTGGAAAAAATAATTTGATTTTACTTAAAACTTGGGTAATGTCATATGGGACATTCTTGGGAAAGGCAATATTGGAAGGAAAGCTAATACACTCATTTGGTGGTACATGATTTTTGACAGCTTGGGCATGAGGAGGGGTATGATTTTTGCTTCCAACTGCAGGGCCTTTGGCAGATGCATCTTTCTTAGGAACCTCTTTAGGAATGTTTGAAAGTAAGGGAGCTTTTGGCTTGGCTTGAGGCCATGTCCCTTTGACAACCTTACTTCTTGTGTTATATTCCTTCTCTCGAGAAACAACAACATTCATCAATAACTATCTATCATCCTTAAATGGGATTCCTCCATCATACTTCTTTATCATTAAAGCCATTAAATATTCAAAGTTGTTATTGGGCAACTCAAAAGATTGTACATTATCTACTTATAAAGTATGAGAGGGAGGAAGAAAAGGTACCCTATGAATGCAGTCCCAAAAAGTGGCAGCAGTCCAAGCACTTATTAATTAAGCTCGTGGAGCAACCCATCATGCGATACATCATCATCATTATCCTCATGAGCTCCTTCTTCTTCTTGTTGATATTCTTCACAAGGAGCATGGGGCATGAAACATTTGTCACACCAATCAATGACCTTTATTTCTTCCATAACAACAACTATGACAACCAAGGGATCAGGAACCATTCTATTTTCCCTTCCTTAGGGTTGCCTATTTCTAAATCCAACAGGTCCCTTTCCTCTGTCATCAGATCTTTGATGATTTGTAAATTTGCCTTGGCCTTGTTGTTTGTTTGTCCTTATGAGATCTACCCAATTCCTTTCTCAACATGGCTAGTTTTTAGGAAATTTCATTGAAACCCCTTCCAAAGTCTTCACAACCTCCTCCAAATCAACAACCTTACTATTTTGAGGCTTTTCTTGGTTAACTAGATTCACACCATCCTCTTAGGAGGTTTTCCAATTACGTAGATATTATTCTCTATTTGCAGAGCCATAGTGAATGCTTGCCTCAAATTGATAGGGTTCTTGTCCCTCAAGTAGTAAGCAGCCTTTTTATCAAATGCATCTAAGTATTTGATCAAACATGATTCATCACATGGCCTCAAGCTAACAAGAAATATTCTCAAAGTCTTATTAAACCTTGTGTTGAAATCATGTACTAGACTCATTGGGATTCTTCTTGATGTTTTCAAACTTTGATAAGAAGAAACCTAGGTCAATCTTATCACCATATTGCAATCTAAATTCATTTTTCATTTCATTCCAAGAATCCATAGAGTTATTTGGAAATGCTTTATACTAATCCCTTGCATCCTCTTATAAAGTGTGAACAAACAATTTAATGTATACATCTTCATGTTCAATCTCAAAGTCTTCCATCATATTGAGAAAAAGCTTTAGATGTTGATCACCAGTTATAGCATTGTTTCCTTAGAACTTTGGTAATTTGTTCCTTACATCTTGAGGTACTGCATTTGGATAACCAGCCATTCCCACAAAATTTATAGGTCCAAAGGTGTTTACAACAAATGGAGGTCTAGGGTTGAGCCATATTGATTCAAGGAGGTGATCTTGGGGAGAAACAAATTGATAAGGGGTAGGGGGTCTTTGAAATACAAGAGTATAGCTTTCAAAATGGACACCCTCTAAAGGCCTAGCTTCTTGGAAATCCCTATCAACTTCTGAAAAGACAAGGGCAAAATGGGAAGAAAACCTTTCAAAATAAAATGAAGGCCCTTCTCCAGTTGGAGAATTCAATTCCACAAAGAGGCTACCTGATTCAGAAGCACTTGAATGACAATCTTCAATGATAGGCTGGTCACTTTCATGAATGGGGATCTCTCTTCTTGATTTCTAATCTCCCACAACTCTCCGTGATCTTCTTCCTTCGACCTTACTTTTCCTAACTCAGAAACAATGTCCTAAAGAGGATCCCTAGCAAAGAAAGATCTTCTTCCTTCAAGTTTTGCAAATATTAGTAACAAATATTTCTTTGATAGAGTTTTGAGACACTAGTCCTTATCAAAACCAAATCAACAGGTGTTGCCACTAAGTATTTCCACCTTAGTTGTGAAAATGCACTAAAATATGATCTCACAAATGTCTTAGCACTAGAAATTGGAAATAAAAATCTTACCTTCCTTTACCAAAATTTATCACTCGAATACTATTACGAAAATTGTAGAGGTTAGAAGAGTCATGATATAGCACACTGGTGGTCTCAGTATGAACCGTAGTCCCCAAAATGGTGAAAATCAGGTTTTGGAACCCAAATCGATTCTCCCTCAAAGTCTAAGCAGCATCACAGGTATTGACAGGAAGTTTAAAGATATAGATCATAATAAGTCATTTTGTAGCCGGGGATGGGATCTAACTAGCCTTTTATCACTCAGATGTGGAGAAATGGATAACACCCTCAAGAGGATTTGATCTATCCTCACTACTTTATGGTTGTGCCTTTCAACCAGGGTGAGAGGACCCTTCTGTAGTGAGTTTTTTATGGAGGAGATGGAGATATCCTTCTCTGTGAATTTATGAATGAGACCTTGGAGAAAATATTATCAATGCAACAAAATCTAACTCTCACGAGTTGTCACCCTAGATAGTGGAGATATTTTCTAGACAAGGTTCAGGCTATTAAAGACATTAGGAATCCTGATTGTTCTACATGTTTTGGTAATAGAGATTATGCATTTGTATACACACATGAAAAACATGAGTAGTATATGTAGGATTTGGAAGTTTTTTTAATGATTTTTTGTGGGAGGTGAGGCATGATGGACTTGATTTTCAAAATGTTTGAGAGATTCTACAAAATGGAATCCTAAACCAACAAAATGATAGAGAACAACTAAAATGTTTCTTTATCCAGAATACATGCTTCAATGGAGGCCCAAATTTACACCTTTTCACACAATCTATGAGATCCTATCATGAAATCTCGAGTTAGAAAACCCAACAAAGCATCAAGATCTAAGACAAATCATGCCTAAGGTACACCCAAAGGCTTACAGATAATCTTTGTCAAAATAGATGAAAGAAAAGTGATTTTAAATCATTTATTTCACTCCCAAATGAAATCTCTCTGAGAAATGAAATTGTAGATGCCACTAAATTGTCACAAGGATTGACACCTATGTGATTGAATCAAATTTTAATACAAGATTGCAACAAAAACAAGAAAAACTACTCACATACATTTAGAGATGAAACAGATACATTTTTCTCAAGATCAACACAGAATAACTCAAATTTGGTTAAATTTATCAGCAGGGGAAAGTTTCTAGAACAATCTCAGAGATTTTCAATGGTTGTACACTCGCAATGACCTTAACATGATCAAATTTAAAACAAAAGAGACATACAAGCTTCTCATACGGATTCCCGTAAAATATGGGCTTTATCAAGATTTTTTTAATTAGAAAAATTAGTCCCGAACCCTAACACTCCAACGATTTGCATGTTAAATTTGTACCATTTATAACATTTACAATAGACTCCTTTTCCCCCAAAAAATCTAGACTTTGAGTGCTACCAGTTCTTGTCATGATCATGATCGCGATTCCCTGAGTCAGATCTACAAAAAGTCACCAGGTCCTCAGGGGGCATAGATCTCTTCAAAATCTCCCGCATTCAACTCCTTCCTCTAGAAAATCACTCTTCCTTCTATTCACCAACCACTTCCACCCCTAATCTTGTCAAATTTGGTTCCTTGCATGCTCGGGAGAAAAAAATGGAAAATTATATCGAGCCCGATAGTCAGACCATTTTAATAGCAAAAGATGTCTCCAGATCTTTCCCACCAAACTTAAATATCAAAATTAACTCTCCTCTCTATTTGGCATGTAGGAAATACTAAGAAATCATGAAGACTCACACTTCTAGGAGCTTTTCAGTAAAAATGGGGGAAAATCAGATTTAGACACACAGTTGCCATTGATCTCCACTTTGAACTTGGGCCGTCCACGTGGAAGATTCAAAAATGGGCTCGGGGCTTCCTTTTGACTTTTTACGACCCTTTGAAAAAATGTAAAAATTTCACATTTTGCTCCACACCTCCGCCCTTGAGAAATGAGCCTGAAACATGTCCTAAGGTGTGTCCTAAAGGAACCACGAATAAATTCCACCATTTGACCTTCCTTTTTGGAAAAAGGAAAAATTTTCCAAGTTTCCCCAACTCCACCCTTCCGCTTCTAGTTTCTAATGTGGTTCCCAACGAACCATGCTCCCCTTTATACATTTAAATCCTTTCTCCTAAGAGGAAAATTTTCCAAATTTCCCCTGAGAGTCCACACCTCCGTTGTTGACTGAGCAAGCTTTGACCTTTCTCCATTGGGCCCATGGGCTATTTTGATGATTTTAGTCATTTGAATACAAGAGGAAAAAAATCTAAGTTTCCCCAATGGTCCGCCTCCCCACCCCTTTTGACTTGAAACAAACTTTGATTGATCCTTTTTCGGGCTTGTGGGCCATTTTGATGTTTTAATCCTTTTGAGAATAAGAGGAAAAATTCTAAGTTTCCCCGATAGGTCTACCTCCCCATCCATCTTGAATTTTCAAACTGCCATGTGTCACAATTGCGCACCTTGAGATGGTCCCCAAAATTTGAGACCTTGAATGAGCGTGAGCTCACAATGTGTCCTAGCTGGGAAAAATTTGTTTGAAGGCTTGAATCTCAGCGGAGGATGCCATGTCTCAGGATCTGTGGTAGTCTCCTTTGGCCATTGAAAAGTCCAAGCAAAATGCAAAGTGAGCGGAGGCCTCCAAGTGTCCTCCTAGCACTTCTTTAAAATGGAACTTAAAGGCCAATCCCTAAACATGCGTGGTTCCTCCACGTGTCCCAGACCTCAACAACCTTTTTTTTGAAAAAATACTAAGAATGGGAAGACCCAAAGAAATACTCCATGTCTCTATCCCACCAAACCAAAAAGAGAATCTTCAAATGAGCGTCATTCCTCCACGTGGACAAATTTTAAGTTGAGGCTATTCATAGAATTTTTTAAGTACCCAACCGATCCGCATCTAACCAAAAGAAGACACTTTTCTGTCGATCCAAGGATGGAAATTTGATTGGGAGAAATGCCTATCAAATTGTAAAATACAGAAAAATGACCATTTGAGCCTGGAAATGAAATTTTCTTGAAGGAAAGAGAATTTAGAAATTTTACAAGGCTCAAATACGTTCCTCAGAGCTACATCCATTAATCTTTCTTCAATCATTTAGGGAAAAAACGACAAGGATATCAAATCTTGAACTGTGGAGAATGGAAAGAATGGGAGAGCCCGAGTTTTTTTATGAATAGAGAACGGGAGACCCAAATTACATACCTTTTCAAGGGAACAAAGAAATGAGGAGACAAATATGGACCCATTTGTGATCTTCACCCAGAACAAATTGAAAATGGAAACAAAAGGAAGGTATACAAATCTTAGGCATGACACAGAAAATAAAATGTGACAAAAGTCGTAAATCGATGGATTTCAAAGGTAAAATGGGGCAAGACAACTTTGAGCACCAATATCTCCCACACAAGCCATGGGATATTACTCAAAAGTAAATTACAACTACTGAAGTAAGAGGTACATATGCATGAAAAAGAAAATAGAGGAGTATGAATGAACCCATCATTGCCTTAAGGTTTCTTTCATTTTAGTTGATGCATCTCCAGCTCCAGCTTTGCTCCATCTTCATCCTCGCTCCTTAGCAAAAGGCATTGTACCTAAAAACAAAAAGAATAAAAATGTCATTTTTTGAGCTCAGGGTTGATCCATATTCCTATACTATCCAAATTCATGTAGGTGGATCTCTTAACAACATGAGGTATAAATTACATGAAGATCAAAGAAAAAATGATAAAAACTATTGTGTGGTAGCATACAAGACTTATTCACTCATAAATAAGAAAGAGAAAGAAAACTATGAAATGAAAGAGAGGACAAAAGCCTATTATTTTCTAACCAGTTTGTCTAAATGTGTAGATACATGTAAGAAGAAAGAAGTGATACATTTTGTAACTTGAAATAGAAAAGTTCATTCATTTCAATTCAAACTAAAGGCTGAAGTTAACTTGAAAGATAAGATTATAGCTGAAACTAAATAAGAAGTTAATATTAGAAATTTTTGACAGGGCTTTGCCATGTAAAATGGAAATTTTACATCTTTCCATCATGTTATTCCAAACTAATACATGATTTAAAAGCTATATATAAATCAAATAGTAATGTAGAAAACAGATAATGGATGGCATGATTAAAGATAACAGTTATCAGATTTCAGCCCAACAACAAGCCATGAATCATCTAAATAAAATATTACAGTGCCAGATTAATTTACAAGTGCACACTTTAAGATTGCATGAGAATAGATACAAAAATACTACATAATTGCTATAATACTAATGATTCATTAATCTATAAAATCATAACAGTCATGCAATCAAAGGAAATTTCAAGATGCAATGTTGATACAAAATCCACATGGTTGCAGTACAAGTGCAATTACAAGTTACAAAAAGAGATATACAGTCACACATATATCCAGAAAATTATGAATTCTCAAAATAGTTGAACACAAATGTTAAGTATGAAGTTCACATAGCTCATTTTCAACATGGCTAATAGTGTATTTCAAAGATCCAACATTTACACTCATCATGATAATTGAGGGAAGGCAAGTATATGTTTTAGGTGTTGAAAGCTATAAGAAGGCCAGTAAGTGCTAGAAAATACAAAGACAGATTTCGAAAGAGAACCAGCAACTACAGGAACATATATGAAATACAACAGTGGCAGTATTAGAGCTTCAGAGGCCAAAGACAAATTATGAATCTCATCACAATCACCCAGGGAGTGGATGCACACCATGCAAACCCTCCATAATGGTGGCAAGGTGAATGACCCAAGTACAAACTCAGGAATCAACTCATGAGACAGGCTAAGAAAGAAACTCAACAACATAGAATGTAAATATCAGCTGGAGAACCATCTCAAAGCTAAGACTTAGAATTCAAGTTGTGATAAATCTGTGCTAAGAAATATAGAACAACAGACTGAAAACATAATAGTAAAGGCAGAAGGGAAATGTGCCATACAAAAATACAAAGAACGGTAAAGAAGTACAAACAAAGTGGCAAATGAAGGAAAAATATCAACTTATGTGCTTGCAGCCAAGCATTATTAAAATATAGAAAGAATGTTCGAAGGGCAAAGTACAAATTCAAATGGGGCTCAAGAACAATTTTACGAGTCTATTCATCAAAGAGTTATCACCAAGGCTGAGAAAACGACAAGTTCAGAACCAAAGTGCATATACCCAACGACACATTGTCTTCCTCAAGGTGGAATACCGGTATTCAAGTAAAAAAAAAAGTATCTATAAACTAAAGTCGATATAAATGGTCACTGGCCAAAAAGATCATTTATTTTCCTATAGCTGCGGGAATATTCTCACAAAGCTACAGAATTTGACAGGGACTCAGAGTGTCAAATACCACTACATCGCTAGAAAATCAGATAGTAGTGAGAGTGAAACACATGAATTACATATACCATATAGATCACTTTAAATTTTTCAAGCCAAAACGGAGCTGGGTTTCACGATGCCATACAATAACAAGGAAAATGGTGAGAATCAAACACAGATCTGAGTTGAAGTAAGCACGAAAACTATAAGTGAGAGATTACACTCAGGAAGAGTTTATGTACAGAAGAATCATGCCCACATGGCCATTAAAAACAATTCTCTAAGTTATAGGTTCATTGACATTTTTATACAACAGTGAAAGGAAAATATTGAATGAATCACTTACTCAAGAAAATGGAAACCTCTGTAGTGAGGGAAACTTTATCCAAGCCTCCATAGAAGATCATTCAGAGTCTCTCAAATAGTCCGACCAACATCATAGAAGGGAAATGACTCAGATAAACCATGGGCTCAATAATGGTGGTCATGAGCTTCATAGCATCCACGTTTTCCAAGCGTAAACACCATTTTTCAGATTTAGAACTCCATTAAAGTTAAAATGGCTACAGAAATAATAGAGTTTATCTCAGATTCGAGCTCAAAAGGAAGAAAATGGTGGAGAGTTACAAGTATTTGAAGTCGTGCAGAGTTTAGAAGAACGAACCTTTCAGAGAAAACTGAGCTCAAAGGATTTAACCGTAGTGGAAAACTCCAAATAGAGTCTACAAAAATGACCGAGGTTTCCCTTCTCTTGCAGAAGGTTCTCCCTAATTGAAATGTAGATAATGCAAGGAACCTATAAAATGTTTTTCATTTATTTTAAATGTAGATACCAAAGGATCCATAATTCCATAAATGAGTCTAGTAGTCGAAAATAACATAATCTGAGCATAGAGGGAAATAGGGTTGAGACTCCCATAGTTTTAGTCTATCACCATTCAATAGAGAAAACAATACAAAAAGATCCAAATTCGATTCAGAGACAAGTGCATGCCAAGTCAAATGATCATGAACCCATTATGGGTATTAGTAGATCTAAGTGTTTCGACCACTTACCTGAAAACAAAAGGTAAACAACTTCGTAGATACAAGCCATCTCGAAACCCTCTCCTCAGAGAAGGAAACATGGAAAAATTGAAAAAGAGAACACTCAAGTCTTGAGCTCAAAACCCATAATGGTGAAGCATAATAACTCAAAAAACCAGATGTCGAGCAGATTGAAATTCATACAAATACGTGCATTCAAATGGCAGAACTAGGCTCAAGAAAGTTTCAACAATGGCAGTGAATGAAAAATTTTCTAGGGCTTTGCCTAGAAAATGGAAATGTAAGTGAATCGATTAATCACGGTCAATTTGTATTGTACTCATCGAGCTAAACACCATGCAAACCTAACTCAATTCAAGTTAACAAATCCACGGTCGAGAAGATCACAAAGACACAAGATCAACATCTACAGTGGAATTTTCCAAGATAAATGCCAACCCGAGAAAGATTGACGGTTCATACCAGTTAATACCAAGATTAATGGTGGAGAGTTAACCACGATTCACCTATCATCAACTAGATTTAGATTTATCAATGGTCCAATATTAAATAAGGATGGATAAAACCGATTGAGATTCCATAAAACCAACGATTGAGATCACATCATGCAAAAGATCGATGGTTCATAATCTTGTTCCCAATTCAATACAGTTAAACCTCAAAATCATTTCCACCAACAAAATTTTGAGGGTTAGACCATCGTGGAGAGGGGGCCAGCCCTATTATCAAATAATCATTCTACCATTTGACCTTTCTAAAGGTCACAAATTAAATAATTACCACCGAAGTTTCAAATCAAATGAGGCCAAGGAGTGGTCATTTAACAATGGATGGTGGAAAGGGGCCAACCCTCATCATTATTTGAAAATTCATTTCTTTCGACCTTCTAAGGTCAAAACCTTAATATCACAAAGAACCAAAAGATGACAACATCATGATATGGTATGCAAATCAAGATAAAGGGGTTGATATTGGTGGCCAAAGTGAGGAAGTGTTTCAAAAGTTTCTTTATTTCAACCATGATATTATGCCAAGTCAACGAAGGAGGAAAGGTGTGCACAAAATACATGGGAATATGAACAAAACAAAGGTATTTTATTTGTAGATGATGTATTTAAAAGGTGGAAAAAGGGATCATGTTATCATACTTGAAGACAAAGTGAATGTCAACATCAGAAAGGTGGTCCCCATGCATTGGGTGATTTTGTATATTATTGTAAATAATGAATTATTTTTACTCATAGAGGGAGATCAAATTTTGCATAATCCAAGAGGGAGTTTTAAATACTATTTTTGCAATTACAAGTGGATCAAATGGTGGCCAAGAACAAGGCTGCATTAATGCCTATTTGTCAAGCAAGGTTTATTATTATTATTCACTTTAACTTTATTAATCAATAAAGGAAAAAGTTGTAATCAAGGCTATTAATGCCTCTTTGTAAATGCTTATTATTATTCCTTTATAGTTTTAGTCTATTTTTAAGAAGGGTGGGATGAATAATTTTTACTATATATTGTGTGCAATTGCAAAAAGCACAAGGGGAGGAATTTTAGACACAGGAGTGATGAAGCAAATTTTGCTAGTTTTTCCTATGAATGAGAAGTATATTCTTCCTTTCCAATTATTTAGCCTTGTGTATGTTTTATTAATCCTTGTGAATGGTTAATTCCTTGATTAATCATCTTACCCTATTGCAAATTATGTAATTTTTGCATGTGTAACTTAGCAATATTGTTGTGATACTTTCCCTCTATACATCAAAGTGTTTGCCCTAATATTCTATAGAAATCTATTGGCTTGTGCATCTAGAATTCATTCTCATATCAATTGTGCATGTACTTAGTCAAAGACTTCACAAAATTTCATGTATCACCCCAATTTTCAAAATCCATTTTCAGTCATCTTTACCTCAAACCCCGGAAAAATAGTTTAGGATGCGTTAATAAGGAACCAACCTTGATACTCGAGACTCACCTCAAAATAGGTATACCCATAGACCTCAAGAGTTTCCATTGTATCTATGAAAGAGAGAGATCAATTTCGTAAGCTTACAACACATGTAGCCATCTCTTTATAGGGTGCACTTTCGAGAGATAACACAACTATGATTGGATTTTTAATTTTAATAGGGTTTAATATTTTAAAAATGATAAATAAAGTCTTTCATTGAATGAAGCAGTTGAAGGTAAAATCTCAGTAAACATCCAGGGAAAAATATGCATATCTTCCAATGTACTTAACCATTTCTTGCAAAATTACAGTCATTGGAAAGGTGATTTTGGATCCACAGTTTAGGATCATCAAATTTCAGATTTTAGGGGTTTTGAACCTCTAAAATGGCCTAGATGAAATGGTAGGTGAGGTCATTAATAAAGGTTGGTGAGGAGTAGGATTCATCATGAGTCTATAGGGCCTAGACTAGAAATGAGGTGCAATCATAGTAGATTGCTTCAAGTAAAAGACATGCCATTAGTGAGAATGTAGATTTTGAATATCAAAATGCACTCATTACATGATTAAACAATGTTTTTGGAGGATTTTTGGGAAAATTTAGGATTAAGTTTTCTCTCTCCTCCTTTGCAAATTCTCTTCTATAAATTGTAAAGAGGGGCATTCTTCTAATGTTGGATAAATTTTCTATTCACCCTCCCTTATTATCTTGTCTGTAAGTGAATTTTGTGGAGTTTAAACCTCCCATTCAATTTGTAGTGAAATTTTTTACACTCTTGGCCATTGTAATGCACTGTATCAAATTTGTGGAGCAATAATATAAGTTTGTGGATGAATTTTAACCCTCTTTTGTGTTCATTTATTTCTTCTGATATCTCATTGCAATATTTTTATATCTGTGCATGGTTATTGTATTACATGTTTAATGGTTAGTGGATTCTCATCAGTGGATTGATCTATGGTGTATTTTCATCCTTCTTAATCTGATTGTTGTTTCCATCTCCATGTAGAGAAAGTGTTCAACATTCCTTTTGCTGCATCACCTATGTTAGTTTAGGTTTAATTTCTTATAATATTCTTAACCATGTCTCCTTGGAAAGTTAGAGTAGGTTTTATAGAAAATACTCTACAATTTGTTGTGTCTATCAGAATAGAGGAATAGGATCCAACCTTCATCCTGGAGAGAGCTTTCCCGATTGCAAAGTCCAACACTTTGGGAAAATCTCCATGTTATGCAATCACACCGATGATCTTAATCCTTTGAATTACAAATATTCATGGGTGTTGTGATTACACATCAACACTAACCAATGAGAGTGAAGGACAAAGGTCCTCCATCGACACTTGTGATGGTGAAAACACATGACTATGCTCTAATAGTGGTGGTATAGTAGAAAGACGGTGTGATGGTGAATGAAGTCTATGTACATGTGAGGGATGGATGTATGAAGAAGGTGGTGGCATTAAAAATGCATTGGTGATGGAGATAAACATGATGATGAACACAAAGATGATGAAGACTCATGTGGAATAAATTGACATGGTGATCATCGTTGAGATGTCATAGCTATCCTACGGATGTTCCTATACCAAAGTGTGTAGGACTAATAAAGTGATGCGGTCATGTAGATAACATGTGAGAAGGTGAGCTAGGAGTAGATTGTTCTTTGAGAACATAGAATGTTACATGCTAGAAGGTATAGATGGTGTGTTAGTTACTATGTGAGGAGATGGAAACCATTGAGCAGATGGAGGAACACCGTCAATAATAATGATTTTTTTTTAATAAACTTAAGTTACAAATGATCACAGAGATGATAGATTTCAAGCGATGAATCAAATTGAGACCAAGAATAATTTCACATCCATCATTTGTGTTTCTAATGAGGAAAGGCATGAGAAGTGTAAGAAGACTCAACTTTGAAATGAAACTAAACAATGCCAAAGGGTTTTTTGAAATGGTATTTGATTTGTAATGGAGGATAACTGATAGCCCTTAGAAGGGAAATACAACATGCACTAATGGCTCATGATGGGTCAACCTTGTGTTATTAATAGAGGTCGAACCAATAGATGCACAGATATATAAATGATTGGAAGTAAAATTTTCATCATAATCATTATAAGAGAATAATATTGTTCATGGCGAAGAGTCAATACATGCAACTAAGAAATCCAAATATCTTAATATAGGAGGCGGTCATACGTCATATGTATGATTGGAAGAAGAGTTGGATGTATTCTTGTTATGGTGTTGTGATATGGTATTAAAGAGCCTAATTTTACCCTTATCGTTGTTCAATGCAGAGTTAGTAGACTTTAGAAACCCTAGTTTTTATCATCAATTAGATTTTGGATGATTGTACGGAGTTTGAAACATATTTTTGTTGAATGCACCACACATCCATGGTAATGAAAACATATATTTTCACCGTAGTTCCTCCCTTTCCGTTGTGTTGGATCTAACTCTAGTAGTGGGTGAAGAGTAATAAGGTTGCTCTCAATAAGTTGTTTCAATATAAGATACATAGCCATGGAAATATTGTTAAATTTGTGTAATTTTTTTAATGATTGAAACTCCCTAATAGGAGTGACAACATTAACAATAATTTGAGTGTATGTGGGTTTAAATGTAGAGGTTTTTAATGGTTTCTTGTTCAAAATAGAGTGGAATACAAAGTTTGTTCTTGATACTTGATTTTTTTGTGGATAGGATTTTAGTCTCACAAAACATAAGAGTATGAAAAATCTGATCAAATGAGGGAGAGGTATCAAAGAGAACACTCTCTTGTAGAGTCAGTGATATATTTTTAATGAACAAGTCTTAAAGTTTAGATTCAACAAGTGCATTTATCATTTTAGCTAGATTGTTCTTATGTCTCAAAACTTAGTTGACTATATGTTCATTTGGGTCTTGTTTATGTTGTGCTAGTTGGGCATAAGATATCTTAGAATAAATATAGATGGAGAAATGAGTAATAAAGGTATCAACTAGGTTTATGAAGGAAGTTATGTAGTCAACATGTAAATTATAGAAATGGTGCATCACATAATCATGGAGACTATGAGGAAAACACTTAGCTAAAAGTATATGATCATCAACGAAGTCAAGACAAGTGACATGAAATGATTGAATGTTTTCTTGTGGTTCCCTATGCCCATTAAAAATAAGAATCTTAGAGGTGATAAAACTAGGAGAAGCAGAAAAATAGTGATAGTAGGTGCGAATGAAGGATGCAATAACAAGATAGAATCTAAATATGGTGAGGTATGTGAATTGGCCCTTTTGTAATCTATTATCCCAAATTCACCCCTCGAGGTAATTTGGATAACTTGCATGATTTCCTCATGATGGAGCAAGCATAAATGATGGAAGGACAAAAAAAGGATTTTGGGGGTCCTTTGGCTCTTCTCTATCTTCCATGTCTAAGAAAAATTCAAGGAGATAGAAAAAATTGCAAAATCCAAAATGCGGCTTGCTATTATATTGTAGAAAATTTGGGTATTTATGTCCCGGGTAGTCCACGGGATATCGAGACAGATGGGACCTAAAAAGCTGAAATGGATGATTTGCGAAGGAATTAGCAAAATCGGGTCAAAATGTCCTAGGCCACTCACGGGACACTAGGATGTGCGGGACCGCATGGCTGAAATCACCAATTTAAAAAAGGTGCGGATAAATCGAAAAAAATTCCCATGGTTCCCATAGGATGTCTAGATGGTGGGGACGTGTATCGCCTAAAAATCCACATGCGCTTCAAATCGGTGAAGTTGGATATTTTTGGCCCAGCCGCACAGGTATGCGCAGGACATGAGTTGCCCAAAAAACTGACTTGTTTGATTTTCAAAGAGGTTCAAGTGTGATGCAGGTGAAGTGGAGGTTTTCAGCCGAAGTCACACAAGGGACATCTAGGACACCAAGTTCTGAAATAGCCGAAATAGCCGCATGCAAAGGAAAACAATGGAAATCAGATCCCGAACTTCAAATGGCTATAAATTTTGACCCCGAGCTCTGATTTTCATGAAATTTGAACTTTTGGAATGAGCACAAGGTCCTCTATGCTTTGAAAAATTAAATTTTCATTCTTGTTAAATGAGAAAATAACTTCCTACACTCAAAAGGCCATAAATTTTGTAATTCTCAATGAAAACACACAAAATTGGTACCATTGGAATCATGGTTCTGAGCCCAATGTATAGAAATCACAAAATTAGGAATTGATGGTGATTTTTTAGAAAATGTTCCCATTTCGAATACTTTTTTTATTTGGTAGCTGAGATGCATTAATGAAATATGGGTTGACATATTTCACTGCTGCAAGTTATGGGAAAGTATGGGGGAGATTTTTCAAGAAACATACCATCATTTCACTTCATTTATGACATCTTGCAAGTGGTTAAATGACATATTTCACTTCAAAATGCTATAAATAAGAGTGTTGGGCTCATTGTAAAGGGGGATAGTTTTGAGTAGCAAAACTCTGTCAAAATTGTTTTATGAAGCCAATGTGTTGTAGGCCCTTGTAGTGGACTCCTTGCATGGTGATCCAAGCCCTTATTCTATAATAGATTGGATTGTGCATATCAATGAAGCAATAGATGTAAGTTTGTGGATGTATCTTCCCCTATTGTGTTTGTTTGCATTCCTCTTGCCCTTTCAATCTCATTGCATATATATTGTGTCTATCTTATGCTCTTGTAGGGATCCATTATCATTGTGTATGTATGAAATTTTGTTGTGAATGCATTTATTGGACTATGGAGAACTATAATCACCTCTTCTAGCATGCATTTTCTTCTAATTTTCACATATTGGAAGACTATTCTTCCACTCTCTTTTTGTGGTGTATAACCACTTTAGTGTAGGCTCTATTTTCATGCACTCTCTCTCCCTGGTCTCTTAGAAATTTAGATTAGGATAGATAGTTTATCCTGCATTAGAGTAGATTATGGAAGGTAGTTTAGGAGCATGAACAAAATTTCTCTAGAGGTCTATTTCAAGTAGTAAGTCCCACAACCTGGAGATAGTACCCATGTTATTCAATCACACTGTGAGCTCAAGCACACACATTTGTACAAACCATAGGGTGTTGTGATTTGGTGATAACAATAACTTAAAAATTTAAATTGAAAGTCATGATATAGAGAATTTAAGTTTTGGTTACTAACAAATGAAACATGTCGAGACATGAGAACCTAAAGGAAGTGCAAAGTGATTTGTAGGAGTAGGCAAAAACTTGGGAATAATAGAAATAGGACAAAGAGTAGAAGCATGTGGTTATGTTGCAAAAACATGGGTATGATTGTAGAAGTAGTGAGTTTGGCCAAGCTAGTAACTTCCTCATGAGAAACATGTAACAAGAAAATCTAGATCTTGGGATACTCAACAAGGTGATCATTTATGGCCTTAAGATTAGATTTACTAACCACACCATGAGAGTGATCCATGGAAAAGGAGAAAAACCCTAAACTAATAAGGTAAGAAGGAAGACCCTAGAATCATGAATGATCAAGTTAGGTTCAAAAAATTATTAACAAAAACTTGAGATAATAGATGCTAGTTAATCTAATTTAGGAGGACATAAAAATGCAAAGTAAAGAAGCATATAAATGAATTAAAAAACTAATGTAATAAAAGTAAAACCCTAATGTGCAAGAGAGAAGAGGAGAAAATCAGTGAGTAGAATATGCTTGTAATACTATCTCACAAATATAATTAGTGAATATAGAGGCACAAACAACTGTTCAAAATCTCTAAAAACAAAGGATATAGAGTATTGGCTAGATTGGAGAGCCGGAGAGGGACTAAGGTACCCACGGTACGTGTGGTCTCGAAAAATAGGTGCAATCGGTTTGTGCAAAATCTCATAAACTAAATATCACATGGTTGGGAGGTGGTGGAACCCTTGCTATCTATCACATTAGATTTACATTCCCGTAAAATACATATCCAATAATTAAAGATGATGTAAAGACCTAAAAATACCAAAAGAAGTATCAAAACCATTGAAAAAGAAAGATACAAATGAAAGGTCATACGACCTCACTACCACAATAGTGGGCTTCCTAACTAAGTGTCAGCACTAAATTTCAAACCCAAATATAGTTGTGTTGAGTGCATGCATAATGTTCTCTAGGTGATCTTGTGTCATTCACACTTTTATGGAGAAATCACATCACCCCTAATTTCTCACAAGTTAATAGTTGAGGCAATCAAGTGTGATTCATCAAACATGGAGTTATCCCAAAGTGTGGGTATTTACAATCGGAATAACCCAAAGAAGGTTGGCTTCTTGTCCTCTCCTAGTGTAACTACTCCAAAGTGCGAGAGTTGTAATTTTATCCCTAATTTAAAGTTTTCCAAGGAGATAGAGTTAGACAAAATACATTTAAATTATCTAAGGGAAGGTGATGCACCAAAAAGGATGTGAACACCCGCACAATAAACAAACACTAACAAAACCATGCAATGAAAACAACAAAAATACACAATAACCTTGCATGTAATGAAAGAACATAAATATGAAATAAAACAAATGAGAGGATTTGAAATAGCCACAAATATAATTTTATTGCTCTCAAAATTGATACAATATATCACATTCAAGCTCGAGGCACATATTTTACATGATAATATCCAATAGGGAGTTTTGGAATCTAATTGAATATTTCAAATTTTTCAACATCGAGTCCATACCCGTGAAGAAGAATGAAGCGACAAATAGACTTACAACCATTGGAGAAACTTTTGATGTGGTGGATAGTATCAAATGAGACAAAACATAGCCATATATCCATGTGATTGTCAAGACCAGTAGTTACAGAAAATAACACAAATTTGAAGGTGTTTGAGAACAACCAACATATTGTCAACTTCTTGCAAGAAGAGGTTCAATTCTTGTCTAGGAATCGGGATAAATTAGAGCATTAGTACGTGGGATCAAGTAGTACAGTTACATAGAAACAAGCTTCCCAAACACTTCGTGACATTAGAATCCATTCTCAATCCTAATGAGTATTTTTGTAAAGAGAAGGCTAATACAAAATTCAAATGGGAGGATTCAAAACCAATTTTAGTAGTGGAAGGAAAACGCTCCAAATTGGAAAAGTGGCTACTAAGCAGGAAAAATTAGATTTCACATCTTTACCAATAATTTCAAGATGTCTTCGCTTGGAGATATGAATACCTAAAAGGATTTAATCCTAAGGTGGTACAACAAATAATAGAACTTGATTCAGATGTTAAACCCATCAAGAAAAAGTAGAGACTAGTCAATCCACACATTAAGCCTCTCATGAAGAAAGAGATAAATAAGTTAATAGAGGCACACATTATATTTCCAATCAAGCACTCAAGATGGGTTGCAAATTTGGTTCCGGTCATGAATAAGAATGGAAAAATCAAGTTTTGCGTGGCTTTTTGAAACCTAAATAGGGCATCTCTCAAATATTGTTATCCGTTCCCTTTAATGGAGAAAATTCTTGCAGGTGGTAGATGGTTCGAAGATATTTTCCTTCCTAGGAGGATATGTAGGATATAATCGTAAAAGAAGAGGACCAATTGAAGACAAATTTCACCACAAAATGGGGCACCTATGCCTACAGGAAAATGCCATTTGGATTGTTAAATTTCGTAAACCATTTTCTAAATGGAAATGGATATGGCATTCAAAGGGTTGGCCAACAAAATAATGCTAGTGTATCTTGATGATATCACCGTGTTCTCTGAAAATAGAGTATATCACCACCTTCATCTAAGATAGGTATTTCAAGGTGTAGGATATTTGGGGTATCATTAAATCCCAAAAATGCATATTCCTTGTTCACGAAGGGAAGCTTCTAGGAAAAATTGTATCAAAGGAAAGATTTAAAATTGTCCTAGAAAGAGTTGAAGCAATTCGAGAATTTCCCTTGCCATGTCACAAGAAGGCCCTTCAAATATTCTTAGGAAGGATCAACTTTGTACCAAATATTTCCACTCTTGTGAATCCAATAATATAGATGTTGAAGAAGAGCATAGAATTTAAGTGGATAGTTGATAGTGAAGAAAGTTTTAAGGCTATCAAAGAGGCTATATCTCAAACTCTAAATCTCATTAATCCGTAACTCTATCCAAGGACTTCATTTTCTATACCTTTGGTAGTTTGGACACGATTTTTGCAATCCTAGTGCAGCAGACAAAGAGGGATTTGAATAACCAATTTCCTTCTTTAGTCAAGGTTTGGAAGAATATAAAGTTAGGTACTTGTACGAAATAAATGCAACACATGACCTTCTTCGCAACCGAATTCCCAAGGTTGTGTTGAGATAGCTGGTGTAGAATAAAAAAAATGTGTGTGTGTTGTGATGGATAATCTAATGAGTTAGTGTTATATCTTTGAGACACAATAAGGGATTTATGAATCTAAGTTAAATAATGCTCTCCTAACTTGAAGTGGCATGATTGATCTATCCAATATGATAGCTTCTCAAAAACTCCAATCAATATCGAGCTCTGCCAAGATTCTATTCATTGGTTGTTGAACACATGGAAATTGATCTATGGGCATCTTGTATAGATTTCTAGAAAGGTCATGTAAGTAAGAATGAGAGGTGTAGAGAAGGCTGCAAGGATTATGGATGATTTTCTATTTTGGTCCGTAGAAGGTCTTAGCCTAATCGGTTGCTATGTTCAATAATTAAAGTTTTGGAATGATATTCGGTGGAAGTGGTGATGATCTAAATACTAATGATCGCAAATCAATGTTGATATCTAATTGGTTAGTAGGCCCATTGGGTTATGGGACCTAAGGATCACAACTAAAAACTCATGGAGGTTGTGGCCCTATTATGGTCATGCGCATAATCAAACCCTATTTCCAGGAGCATTCTAATAATCATAGGCTTGATTAAAAGTGATTTTTAGTATGTTTAATCATTCTATTTTCTCGAGAGAATGAAACGAGGCATGTGTAATATTGTCAAAACATAAACTTGTATCAATATCTCGTTATCAAATCCATCCTGTTGGGTTGTGGGACCAGAGGATCATAACCATATGTATTTTCATGTTGTCAGGCCATTGATGGTCATACGAATGAAATTGAAATGATCTTGATAAAACAAACTAACTATAAAAGGAAATCTAATCTATGTTTTTGGCATTTTCACAATATATCAGAGCAAAACAATGAAATCAAACTAATCTAATAAAATTAAATGTTTTTTTATCTTTTCTAGTTTTTAAGCAATGTGTTCTAATCTAATAAACAAACTAAAGACAAGTAATCAGCCGGATGTATCTGGTTACTTGTGTGAATATGTGAATCTAAATCTAAAAAAAAAACCTAATCTAATCAAAACCCTTAAAACCCTACCTCAAAGAATGAAGAACAAATCATGAACCCGAAAAGAGATATTTTTCCCCACAAATTCCTTGGTAATGTCAAAGAGAAAACTTTGTAATGATCTGATCTACTTGTAATTAGCTAATCATTGAAATGAAAAATTTTACTACTCTATTTGATATGCAACTAAAACTAATGATTCGAAACTAACAATTTGGCAAATGAAGCAAACAAACAAGTAAATCCAACTTGTATAAACAAAAGCTTTGGAAAATCTAGTTGTATATTGTTTTCCCTCGCTTGTTCCTTTATTTCTTTGTGTGTTCATGAGTCCAAGGAATTGGGAATGCAAGAACAAAATGAAAGAAGACACTTGAGCAATGGTAGCTTGAAGGAAGACTAGACTAGCAATGCAAGTAGAAGAGAGATAGCATAATATATTTGTTCTTCACTATACAATTCCTAGCAGGATTATGGTAGCAATACTATGAAAGATACACAAAAATTCTTAGGCCTTTTTCTTTAACTCAACCATGAAATATATAATAATTATGGCTGGATGTGCCTTCATGCACAAGGCAAGAAGAGGAAGTTCCAACTAACTAAAGCACATGCAAAAATAGAAGAGAGAAGGAGAACCAAACAATCAAAACTATTTTTAGAAAAATCGGTTCACAAACGCATCCTAAAAGTGAAGTTAAGTGAATTGTCGCATGTTAAAAACATACATGAAGGAATCTAGAAAACGTGTTCAGACCGCCGCCTTCACTGGGTAGTAGTTTCGAACTGCCACCTAGCGGGTGGTGGCGGTCCTAACACTAAAGGCCAAAACATGCATAAAATGAAGTAGGAAGCTGGAAAAAGCATGGAAAAGCTATGTAAGGATGTTTAGGCTACAAATATACACTACATATGGGTTTTTGAGCTCAGACATTTCTAAAAGAATGTGAATCATCATTGGGAAATTTTTAACCATTTTCTGATAATGTAGGACATGCAAGTTTGGGTGCGTACACATTTCCCCCTTGGAGAAGTGTCTAAGCCATGAAAAGGTGTAAAATGTAGAGTTCGAGTATGGTGTTTCTGAAATGGGAGTTAGAAGTTATACTTGAGACGTCCATGTGTCGAAACATCACCATCCAAGATCCTAATACCTGTGAGAGGGAAAGAATACTATAGGTGTAAACAGACAAAATGTCAAAACACAAACACTAAATCAAAATGACAAGAGGACTTACCATTTGTGAGGGGATATAAAGATATACCTATGCCAACACTCTATCCCTGTAAACAAATACACTCAAAACGAGGTCAAAATATCATATATATATCAAAAAACTCATTTGATAATTCATTTATGCACATTCAACTCGGTGATTTTTGAGTTGTGGACCCATGGTGACCATTTTCGAAGAGAATACAGCCAAAACAACTATTACGAGATCGTGATCATGCCTCCACAAGTGAGAGATCGACCAACACGTTCTAAGGTTGGTTTTTTTCACTTTTACATTTTCAAACCTAAAATGTAAAAGTGTTGCAAAGTTTACCTAGGGAGGATTATTTTCAAAATTTGTTGTCTTAAATGAGTCTCTTAAAGGGGGTGCCCATAAGGTAGTCTTTTGTTTTTCCTGAAATGGTCATTTTTTGTGTTTTTGAGAATTTTTAGGGTTAAAGATGTTTTCGAATTGATCTAGGACTTCCACCCTAAGCAAGGTGGGGGACACATGACAACTTCCCTACAAAGGAGATGGTCCTAGAACCGCGCTCTGCACCGGGTGGCGGTTCTAGACGTAATGACCAAATTTCATTAACCCGATTTTTTTGTATTTTTGATGTTTTTTCATGTTTTTGATGAGCTTATCTTTTTATATACATTATTAACTTGGTTTTTTATTTTGTTTTAGTGAATTCAAAATAAGGAAAAGTACATCGCTTGAGTCATGAGCCACCGTGATTAGGTCTTGGTGATTTTGGACTCAGTTTACCCTAGGTTGAGAGGGACACTCTCTAGAGGGCCAGGGATATGGAGGATTGCACGATACCCCATGTCACTCCTACTATTCACATCCTGTGTGAGTTATTTTCTTATTGGGATACAGACGGGAACACTTTCCAATTTCTAGGAATTAGGGGTGAGTGGACCATCACCTTAGAGGATGTGTACCACATTCTTAGACTCCCAATACTTGGGAGGAGATTGATCCTGGAGATAGTAGTATCCAGAGCCGTGATGACTCTATCGGCTACTTATATGGGGATGTCATGGTATCTTTCAGTTTGAAGAAGGGGGTCAAGGTTCGATCCATTCCTACTACTCCCATCCCCACTATCTACAAGGCCATCATGGGTATCTTGGCCTCATGGTTAATCAGGGACAAGGGAGGTGACACACTACTCTATTGTTGGGCTCCCATTATTACTTAGATTGAGGCACATGGTCGTATTTATGCTTGGGGAGAAGACATATTGGGGACCACATATCATGACCTATACAGGGTCATCAAGCTGTAGGGCTAGTCATTGAGCCACCCTACCTTAGTCATGAGTTGGGTGTATGAGCACATTTCCCCTTATGGAAGGGGAATATTAGTGTTGGATCTAAGGGGATCACGCACCTAGGTGGATAGGGATGTCAGTACTTTGGACCCCACACCATCTAGTGGCTTCTTTGACCATGACAGACATGGTTGCCACACCTTACTAGGACATGGTAGGACTGTTGGGGCAAGAGGTGACCATAGTGGTGGCTTGCTCTACCACAAAGTAGTTAGTTGAGAGGGAAGGGAGAGTTTGAGATCCACCCATTTGACCGGGTCCCTCAATAGTTTTTCCTCCCCTATGAGGTTATGCTTCCTCCAGTGGCACTGGTATATAGGACTGTTTAGGAGGCCCTAAAAGGACCTAAAGGGGACCCTTTCTAAACTATGGTTACTCCCTAGTAACCACCATAATTAGGTGTGTTTTCTATGCTCGATGAGCACCTAGTGATCCCCGAGCACCTTTACTCCAGATTGCATCTTCTCCAACTCACAACAAAATGAAGAATCAACCTTTAGATGTAGACTCGATTCGAGAGGACTACATAGGAGATGAGATAGAGGAGGAGTTGTCCAAAGAGGTTTCAATGGATGAGGGGTCGGGAAGTGAGATTGGTAGGGCAGCCCACATTAAGGAGGAGAGTGATTCCCAATGGCATGACACTCAGAATATTCTAAGAGAGTCACATGAGGAAGTGAGTGCGGAGAGAGAGAGAGAGAGAGAGAGAGAGAGAGAGAGAGAGAGAGAGAGAGAGATACCTTGGTCTCAGAGACATCACTTCCTCAAGATGGAGAGGGAGATGATGAGTCTATGATAGGATAGTTTCTTGCCTCTAGCTATGGGGAGGTGCCATAGCCACTAGTAGTAGTAGAAACAACCACTGATCTGACCTTGATGCCTAGAGATCCGAATATATTAACACTCTTCTCTCGACTTTGTTAGTTGGAAATGCCTGTTGGTACTTTTTTCACTTGTTCTTTTTTGGAATTTTATAACTCACCATTTGAGTGGTGATATCTTATTAGATGTGTGTGCTTGGAAACCCTATTGATCCCCTCGAGGAAGACCCAAGACGAGATGACTAAGGATTCAAAGTGCAGGTAGTATCAACCGGAAGACATAATAATGTATTTACACTTATCTAGAGAGTAGTGGAGGTAATGACCTCCCTTTTTACTAAAGTGGCTAGGTATGAGGCAAACCGATTGATTGATGAGGTGGAGCCACTCTCGTAGTGAGAACATGGCCAGCGACCATCACCATGAGCACTCACACCACTCAGTTCATTCTCGTCATTGTCAAAGCCACATGAGTCTCGGATGTGGTCATGCACCATATGAGGGATTATAGAGGTATTACACGCCGTTGTTCCTTTTATTTCTTTCATGCAATGTTTTCGATCATTATATGATTGTTTTTGTATATTTCAAGCTCATTGAGAGTGTTTTGACCACGCTTAGTGAGTGATGGAATTGTATACAAAATTAACTCACCATGATATATACAAACTCTTATTTTTGGTTTAGTAATCCATTATATCTAAGTTGACTTTTTTTGGATTCTCTCACTTCGTACTCTAGATGTTTAGAATTTCTTCTTTTTATACTTTCGAATGTATGCAAAGTGGATGTGAATGATAATAAAATGATTTCCTTTTTTTATAATGCTGATATATGGTAATGCAAACACATTGTGAAGTTGAACATTAGTTTTCTTAAATAACTTTTTGTACTTCATATTGTTTTGGAAAAAAATTGTTATACAAAGTGATATGATAAGTGAATAAATTTCCCCACTCCTAACCCCATGAAACCAGTAAGATGCAAGGTCTTAACACCAAGAGAAAGGGCACAAGTTATGAAATTTGTTAATGGTAATGATTAAAGAAAGACAAGGATTTGACAAAAACAAATTAATACACTAAAACCTCACTCTAATAAATTTTCTTCATATTTTAGAATGTGAATTGATTTCTAGTTTATCTAGACTTACATCCGTAGATGGCCACGTGGTTGATAAAATCTAGTTTGAGGTTTTAAACCCTTTTGGAATTTTTGACATCTAATTCACTTTGTTTTGATTTATGATTTCACAATATTTAAACGAATTGTTTCTAACTTTCAAGTTTCTAAAGAGACCCTTTATAATTTTCCCAATACTACCAAGAAGAAGTATGGGATCATCACCATACACAAGGCATAGGTGAGTAAGGGAATTTATCTCCTTTCCCAACACTACATAACTAGTAAGAAATGCAGCTCAACACTTTGAAGGTTTGTAGGGAAAATAAATGTGTAAAATAAAATTTTCTATGGATTTCGCGTGTGACTTATTTATCTAATAAAAATGGATAGAATTTTTTTATTTCCAAGGAGATGTTATATTTCGCCCAGATTATTACACTTCGAAACACCGAATAAAATAATATTGCACTAAATTAAAAACTGCCTAGATCTTTTATTCATTGTTTGAGAATACATTATATAGATCAATTGATCTCCTACAAAGGAGGAGTCAATACCAATCATGAATCCCCCTTATCTCTCCATAATCCACATATCTCTCAAGCATTATTCTCTCCTATAGAATCTCTCACACCCCTATCTATGAGTTGTGCATTACAACTATTTGCACACTCATGTATTATTTAAATAATAAATAATACAAATATTCAAACTATATGTTCACACTATGAACAAATATTTCCTAACATTCACCCCCTTAGTGTGAACATGGGTGAGTTTTATCTAGCACCTACTCATGTTCTACAATCTGATGGTTTTCAAAGAGTACCATCAACTCCAATAGGTTTTCTAGTGGAACCATTAACCACTTTGTATGTGATTTTCTAAGAGATTCAAAACTCTCAAATTGGTTTTCTAGTGGACCACCAACCACTCTCATAGCAGCATACATGTTTCCCCACCCACATTTTACAAAAGAGAACAAAATATAGGAAAATATGTTCCTAACTATGAACAAGAATTATTCATTTGTTCTTTATTTACTACCACACATGCTGAAATTAAATACACCAAACACAACTAAAAAAACATGGCCACCAAAGTAATATTGCGGCCTCATCGATGGTGCCTGACGAGAGGTCACTAAAATGCCTCCTTCCTCCATTTCCTCTAGCCTCCATTGTGATACTGCTAACTCAGGTGAATTTGTCTTTGAGGCTCATTTACAATTCTATTGGGTGTCAGTTTCAACCGATAATGCACCCCCTCACTATGGACGTCGCGTACAAGTGAAAATGCATCCGATTTTTGACAAGTGAGGAATTTTTTTTTACTTTTTAGTTTTTGGACTTTTTGATACTGACTTAGAATCAACACAATGTCAACAATTCTTTACTTTGACCACCTTAATTTTGATGAAATTAAATTTTGATATTGACGACATTTGACACTATGACCGACTTAACAATAAACACAACAATTAAAAAGTAATATTTAATTACTTTTTATACATTGACTCCTTATAGACACAAAGGAAAAATAAAAAATGACCACTAGATATAAAATTTTAAATTACAAATTACAAATATTTAATTAAATAATAAACAACTAACATAGACTATTGACTTTTTTTTAAATAGATGAAAGTATAAACATAAACATAAACTAACTAGAAACTTTTACAATAACTTACAATTGACACACATTAACCTAAAAGACCACAAAAAAATAGACTGACTAAAATTTGACAAAAAAATACCTATATGAAATAAAACGTGAATATCTATTGAAATAGATGCTTGTATGGAAGTTTGCTTGCATGTACCTTTGACAGTGGTGTGAAATGTCTCAAGAAAAAGAATCCATGATCTGTATAGCATTGAAACAGTTGGGAGGATGTTATAGTGAATGAAATCCACACTTTCTAGGATCTAAGGATCATGAATGAATTCTTCAAAAAGCTATCACCCACAAGGAAGAAGAATAACATCACTGCCCCAATGCATTCTTCACACCATCAAAACCACCTGATTTTTTTTTTTTTTCTCAAAAAATACGATCTGGGTTGATCTAAAATTTTGATAGTATTGTTAGAGAATGTATATCTTCAAACCCAATAAATCTTACAAAAACCCAAAATATAAAAAAATAATTATGAACATATTTGTAAACGGGTTTAGCTAATTTTTCAAATACGTTTTTCATTCACAAGACAAAGGAACACAACTCTGCCCCTTCAGTGATATTAAAACTCCAGCATTCTCCCATCACTGATTTATCTCACTCTAAAATCAGATGATATTTTTCGCCCAGATTATTACACTTCAAAACACCAAATAAAATAATATTGCACTAAATTAAAAACATTCGGGATATTTTATTCATTGTTTGAGAATACATTATATAGATCAATTGATCTCCTACAAAGGAGGATTCAATACCAATCATGAATCCCCCTTATCTCTCCATAATCCACATATCTCTCAAGCATTATTCTCTCCTATAGAATCTCTCACACCCCTATCTATGAGTTGTGCATTACAACTATTTGCACACTCATGTATTATTTAAATAATAAATAATACAAATATTCAAACTATATGTTCACACTATGAACAAATATTTCTAACAGTGTTTATGGGATAGATGTGACACCATGAAGCATCTAGAATAGACTATAGGTAAAGACACCTAATCTAGAGAGAGACTATAAGCAAAACCAAGTATAGAGGCCTTGGTATGGTTACTATCAAAGAATTTTCTTATCTTGCTTAATTGATGAAATTATTTGGAAATAATTGATGACACCGTGAGATTTATAAAGGTATGATTTGAACATTTTGCCAATATTTTTATAAGTTTTTGGGAATTTATATAAGAATAAGTCCCTTGATCACAAATTTTACAAAATGATTGGCAGATGAAAATTTACATATGAAAATGCTAATGAATCATACATAATACATCTTCAGTGAAGAGAGTTCATAGATTTGTTAAATTCCTCACCCTCTAGTGTACATAGGAGAAATGCCCCATTTTTGTAAACTTCTATTACTCAATATGGACCCAACCACCTAGGTCTGAATTTCCTTCCTTCCTCGGTCTTTTTGTCTATTTGGATTTTAATTCTTAACCAAATCTCCCTCAAATATTTCACGATTATAGAATTTTTTATTGTATTCGAGCCATCCTATCAGCGTAAACGCTATGTCATTGTTTAGCATTGAGTCTAGCCTCATCAAGACTTTCTAGCTAAGAGAGTTGTGCTTCTTGATAGCCTTTTTCTCCCATAATTCCTTGCAATGATATATGGAGACTAGGTATTTCGACTTCAAGTGGTAAAACTACTTCTACACTACATACAAAAGAAAAGTGGGTTTCCCCTGTCAAGGCGTTCTTACCTATATCGGATAGGCCAACAAGGCTAGAAAAATCTTTAAATGCCAACCTAAATTGTTTCCCTCGATGGTCTTAAGGAGAATGTACTTTAATGTCTTGTTCGTAGCCTCAACCTATCCATTGGCTTGAGGATAATAAAGAGAGGTCATGTGGTGACTTATTTTGAGTTTCTCACATAGTTCACATACCTTGTCATTTTTAAAGGATGTGCCATTATCCGAGATAATGACTTGTGGGACCCCTTACCTATAAATAATTTGGTTTAGAATGAACTTTGTGATTATTGATCTAGGCACAAAGTGGTAAGAGGTATGACTTCCACCCATTTGGTAATGTACTTCATGGCCGTGATTATGAAGTTATGACCATTTATTGATAGGGAGAAAATTTCCTATCAAACCCAATCCCCATGTGGAAAAGGGAAATGGTGTTACAATTAGTTATAGATCCTATGATGGTATTGTTGATGGTGAATCACAAAGACTCTGTAACTCGATGGGTTGAGAGTCTCGGTGCGATTGACATAACATGGAGCTTTTCCCAAGTGTGGGACCTTGTGAATCGGGAAAGCTCTCCTGATGAAGGCCGGTTCCTATTCCTCCGTGCGATGCACACATAAAAATGCAGAGGGTTTACTCAAAAACATAATCTAACTTTCCAGGGAGATAGGGTAAGAAGATGCATAACATAAACCTAAACTAACAAAGGTGATGCACCGAGGAATGAAGAACACTGTCTTGCCAATAAACACAAACCATTAAAATGCAATGCGAGATCATGCACAGATAACCAAATTTGAACTGAAAGATCGGGAGGATGCAAATGAATACAAAGAGGGTTGATAATCATCCACAAGCATGCATTACTTGCTCCAAAGATTGATACAATACACTACAAAATGTCAAGAGACAAAGTTACATTACGCTTTAGATGGGAGGTTTGAACTCCACAAATTCACTCGCCAAAGAGAAGAAGGGAGGGGCAAAACAAGAATGTCCAACCTTTAGAAAGAATCCTCCTTACAATTTATAGGAAGAATGAGATAGGGAAGAGAGAGGAATTAAAATATACCCCAACCACCTCTAGGTTGCATTTAATTCATCTCATTATGGTGGTAGGTGAGAACCCTAGCAAACCCAAAAAGTGGCGAACTATATTTTGCATTTTTAAGAATTTTTTCCACCCAATTAAAGATATCTAGTCATAGTTGGACAGAGGACCTCGTAAGATTTCCGAAAAGTCCAACCTTGCGTTAATCTGAGCTCCCTGTGAAAAGTTATGGCCTTCTCAATATCTCGGGTCGTGGTTCTGCTTCCTATCAGCGCTCAAAATGTCATGGTCGCTCCGAAGGTGTGCCTGGTGCATCCATCCTTATGTTGACATACCCTTAAATGTGCCAAGGCATGAATTTTTCCATGTCGACACTCTGTCATTCACCCTCTATGTGTGCCAAGGCGCGACTTTTGGCATGTCGACACTTTGTTTCATGCGCCCTCTACGTGCATCAAGGTGCAAATTTTGGCATGTCGACACTCGTGTCATGCACCCTCTATGTGCACCAAGGTGTGAATTTTTGCATGTTGACACCTCTTCTTTGTGCACCTCTTACCCGCACCTTGGCATAACTTTTTACATGTCGACACCTCTTGTTGTGCGCCTCTTACCCCAGCCTAAGTGATAAATGCCTGGGTCCGAGTTTCTTTTATTTCCATATTCTTCCGTTTGTCTATATCTACCCGGGGAAGACATATACAACTGAGGTATGTGGATCTCATGGGATAAATATTGACATTTATGGCACATGCGCACAAAATCTACCATGTCATGCTCTCAATAGGCCAAAAATATCATCGATGTATTTTCCGAGAAGTGGTGTGGCATTGAAGTGATCTCCACATAATCCGCTATGTGATTCATAAAGAATTTTTTCATATTCTTCCTCGTCAATGCATCTTAGAAACATTCCATCAAAGGCTCTATGATAGAGCACTTGCTCTAAGATGACATACTTCGCAGTTATTATACGCAAAACCTCTTGTTTGCTTGGGAGGTTTCCTCTTACTCGGATATGTATGGTCCACTATGAAATTAATGATATTAGTGTACCATGGACACGTAGAAATGGGTGGCTTAGTTTCAACAAAATACACACAATCGTCGGAAAGTCTAAATTTACTAGATTACCTCCATCTAATTGGTTATCGTCCATCTATCTTGATTTTTCCTTTAACATAATTATGATTAACAAATGTTAACTCAAGCTAGCCCATCGAGTTATTCAAAGATCCAACCTTCTTAGATAAGGATCTGTCGACATTAAAATTTTCCTCCATAATTTCTATTTTATTATGTATGTATTAGGAATAGGATGTTGTTAAGTATGATTAGTAGTGGCGTCTGATAGAAGATAACGGCGATGTAATAAAGTCAAAGTACAATAGGAATGTTGTAGTAAAAAGTAAATATTTATCGTAAGTGGTCCCGGTAATGTTAAAATCTCAAAGTTAGGGTAAGTAGATAAGTAGGGTCTACATGATTTAGAATTAGAAATATTATATTTGTAATAAGGACAAAGAGTGATGTCATAAATATTTTGCGTATTTTATTTGTGGAAAAGTCTAAAAGGTGGAACCCATGTGAGATGATAAGGTTTATCTTATCTTAGAAGATAAGCCTACATGTAAAGGAAAGAGTTTAGGCATGGAATATGATTGGCCAAAGAGATTTTCTATCCTATCTTAGAGATAGAGTGGATAAGCTTGAATTCCTATAAATAAAGAGGCCACCCCCTCATTTAATATAGAAGGAAGTAGTGAGAAATATTGTATGAGTAAAGTGTGTAAAGGAAGCCATTATTTTAAAGGTGTGTTAAAGAAGCCATTAAGAGGTGTAATTGTGAAGTTTCTCCCATAGTTATTGTTGAAGGAAAGTAAAGTCATAAACTTGAAGTACCTCATGGGTGAGATTGTAACAATTTCATGTTGATATTATAATTTACACTTATATTTCAGATTTATCATCATTCTTTCTTATCATAGTCTATGGTATTCTTGTGTTATGTTTGTTGTTGTGTTTCCGTTTCCATCCACCAAACTAAAAGCATGCATTAGTAAATAATCATAGCATGAGGAGTTCCTTCGTAAAGAATTATCATAGTGCTTGGATTGGTGATGACATTTTGTTCCGTTCTTCAGGGACCATTCCTCGTTGGTGGATTTTCCGGGAGATATTCCCACTTAGTCGAAATCATTTGGAGGGTAACCTTGCTTTTATCATGCATAGTAGTTACCATGCTAAAGTCACTTTTACCATGAATAGTATTTACCACAAGAACTTTACTTTTTACCGTCAATAGTATTTACCACAAGTAACTTCACTTTTTATTTGTGAATAGTGTTTACCACAAGAAAGTCATTTTTACCGCAGTAAGTCAAGTTTTACCATAGTTTACCGTGGTCATTTCTATTTTACTGTAGAAAGGTGTAAAGTCACTTTCTATTATAGTGATTCCAATTATTTGTGCACATAATTCTTGTTGATTGTACTTGTGGGTTGGTATTTCACTATGGTTATTTTTGAAAATGGGGAAGATTCTTATTTTTTCAGCCCAATCTAATGAAGATGCTTCCTCTTTCATTCAAGAGTTTAAATGATCTTGTATTTGTAATGGCCTCATAAGAAGGGAACAATGGACTAATTTTTCCTACCTTTTTGGATGGTTCAGCCCTTAGGTGGTTTGAAACACTAGGTGATAATGTGAAAAATTCATGGGATTTATTAACTGAAAGTTTTCTTGAAGAATTTGGTGAACAAAAATATGCAGATCTCATGATCGATATCACAAAGCTATCCCAAGGAGAGAAGGAGAAGATAAGGGATTATCATGCTCGTGTTCTAGAGATAAGGAGGAAGCTCGATGTCCCGATCCGAAGGAAGGATTAGTGGATGGGTTGATGAATGGCGTGGATAATCTCCTCTATAAGCACTTCATTCTTGGGATGAAGCCGAGAGATCAAAAACAAGTGAAGTATGACTTCCCATCTACCATTGAACAAGAAAAGGAGATTGCAACAAGGCAAGAAGAAAGCATGGAAGAGGAGCCCAAAGAAATAATTGCTAAAGTAGAGCCTACACCAAAGCACCTTTGGTCCGAATCCACAACCACTCTCGGTGAGCACAAATCTTTCTCCCCAGTACATCTACCGAGTATGAAGATTTTCTCGTAAGATGGGCCAATTAACTATTAATCTTCTTCAAGGAAAAGAATTTAGTTCTCAGGGAGGAGATAGAGGTCCAAAAAGAAATATTTCTGAAGTTGTGTGTTATGGTTGTTATAAAAAGGGTCATTATAAGTATAATTGTCCAAATAGAGCTTCTACATCCGGTACAAGAGATAATGATAAAGGAAAATCACATGTGAATTCTTTTGATGTAGTAGATAAGAGTATAAATAATGAAGTAGATTTGTTTGTAATAAAAATAAATAAAGAAAAGGATAACCAAGATGGAAATGATCCAAAGAAGATGAAAGGAGAAACTAGTAAGAAACATAGGAGAAGAAAGTTGGGTGTGCATGATTTTCTAATTTCATAGGGGCAAGGACCATACTCCATCTTAGAAGATCTATCCAAAAGGCCTACAAATATTACATATGGTCAACTCTTGGCTCTATTTCCGAGAAGAGGCGGAGCTGCGTGAAGTGGACTCAATGTTAATGAAGGAAGGAGGTTGAGGTCCGTATTTTAGAGGTAGAGGTGGATCCCTATGCTCCACAAGCCGAGGTATTATGTAATGGTATTTCAATTCATGATGTCTTAGTTGATGGAGGTGCTGTAGTCAATGTAATGACCGAGTCTCGTAATGAATATGTTGGGTTTAAAATTGATCGCCTCAACACTTATGTTAAGGTCATTAAATAAGGGAAAACTAAACTAGAAGGTGTTGTTTCAAATGTGGCAATATCTATTATGGGTGTTCTATTTTGTGGTAGACTTTCAGTGATGAAAAATGGTACTTGTTGTGTACCCAATGTTGTTAGGGAAGACCATGGCTAAGGAGAGTTCATGCAAGAAACTACTGGAATGAATGCTTCATGACACTTGACGAGAGAGAGAGGTGAAGATAAAGGTGATCCATCAAGCATCATAAGGTAGTAACCTATGGATTCAAGTGATAAAATTGATGATTGGACATCCTCCGATTACTCTAGTACTAGTGAAGTGAACACAAAAGTTGAAGAAAGTGAGGTTGATGTTTCAATCATGGATATCCTTCCAAGTCACACCGACTCATGAACCCATAATATTATCTCAAGAAGAAATTGTTGATCGTCTCCAAAAAATAAAGATTGGTGATGATGTGATGGAGAGTGAGAAGGAATCCTACCTCCACTCTTTCAAGGTACATATACCTATTCACTTTTGATTACAAGGAACTCGTTAAGTAAGTTGGGTAGAACATTCTATTAAGCTAGTAGATGGTGCTAAGCCCATAAAGCAAATGCCATATAGAATGAATCCTAATTTTTCCAAGATTGTAAAAAGAAGAAATAGATAAGTTGCTTAATGCAGGATTCATATTTTCTGTGGAGAATTTAGAATGGGTTTCTCCCATTGTGATCTCAATAAAAAGAATGGGAAGCTACACATTTGTGTTGATTATAGGAATCTCAATAAGACAACAAAAAAGATCATTACCCTCTTCCATTCTCAAATCGTATCTTGGACAAAGTAGTTGCACATGAGTGTTATAGTTTTCTTTGATGGATATAGAGGATACAACCAAGTTCGTATAGCAGAAAGATCAGCTGAAGACCATGTTCACCACTCCTTGGGGAATGTTTGCTTATAGAGTTATGCCTTTTGGGTTGTGTAATGCTCCGGCAACATTCCAACGCTTGATGAATAGGGTGTTTGAACCCTACATTGGGAACTTTATCAGAGTATTTCTGGATTATTTTTACATCTATGGGAGCAAGATGGACCACCTACACTAGATGGAGACATCATTTCAAAGGTTAGATGAAGCACAAGCCTCACTAAACCCTACAAAGTGTGTCTTTGGATGTTCTAAAGGTGTTTTATTAGGGCATGTTATATTCAAAGATGGTATTAGTATTGATCCTGATAAAGTTTCAAAAATCAAAGAGTTACCATTTCCTATGAATAGAAGAAATAAGGCGCATGAAGCTTTTGAACAACTGAAGGAAGCCTTGGTGTCTTCACCTGTTTTAAAGAATATAGATTGGAGCAAGCCATTCATTGTGTATATTGATGCCTCATTCATATGATCCGCACTAGAAGTACTCGAGCTAAAAAGGATGAAAATGGGAATGATCATCCAGTTTACTTTGGGAGAAGACAAATGAGCAATGCTGAGGTAAATTATACTGTAATTGAAAAAGAGGCTCTAGCTATCATTTTTGCTATAAAGAAGTTTAGAAATTACTTGCTAGGGCAGAAATTTATAGTTATAACAGATCATCAGGCTCTAAAATATATTGTAAATAAGCCTAACCCATCAGGGAGGATAGCAAGATGGATAATTTTTCTACAAGAATTTGAATTTGATATTATAGATAGGCCAAGAAAGAAGCATGTCAATGCAGATGCACTCTCTCGAGCCTATGATGGTTTAGGTTCATCTTGTGATGATGATGATTTCCCAGATGCAACATTGTTATCCCTTGACACAATCCCTAGTGAATACATAGATATTTGGAATTATCTAAATGAATTCAAGTTTCCTGATGGTGCCAATGCAAAGACTAAGAGGAAGATTACTCAAGCCAGTCATCCATATTCTATTATGCATGGAGTATTATTTCGAATAGGACTTGATGGACGTGATCAAGAGGGTAGTTGAATATGATCAACGAAGTAGTTGATAGAAGAATTCCACAATGGTACATGTGGAGGACACTTCTCTGGACAACTTATAACAAGAAGGATCTTGGATGTAGGTTATCACTGGCCCACTCTTTTTAGAGATTGTTATAATTATTGTAAGACATGTGATATTTGTCAAACACATGGTAACCATAAGACTTCATCAACACCATTATGCTTTATTCTTCCACTTGGTCCCTTTGAAAAGTGGGGAATAGATATTGTAGGTCCACTTCCAACTACCCCACGCCAAAATAAGTATATTTTAGTTTGCCACAGATTATTTAACCAAGTGGGTTGAAGTTAGGCCATTGAAAAAAACTTCCATGGATGAAGTGAAAGGTTCATATATGAACGCATTATCACCAGATTTGGTTGTCCATTAGAAATTGTAATGATCAAGGAAGCCACTTCATTAATGAGGTGGTAGAATCCTTAGTCAACAAGTTTTCTATTAAGCATATGAAGGAAATAACATAAAATCCAAGCACAAATGGATAGGTGGAATGAACAAATTTTGTGTTGTGTCAAATTCTAGCAAAAGATGCAAATTACATGTACATAAGTGGGATAAAAGGATTCATGCAAAGATTGTGGGAATATAGGGCAACATCAAATTCCACAACATGATACTCCCCATTTTAGTTAGTTTATGGCATTGATCCAGCTTCTTCCTATTGAGTTTGATATTCCCACTCTTGTGAGAATTATGAAAATGAAAGGATGGATGAAAGTGATTCAGTAAAAGAAAGGTTGGTGCATCTTCATTTGCTAGAGGAAATGAGGGAAATAGCGAATGATACAAGCTATAAGAAGAAAATGAAGTAGAAGAAATACTTTGATCAAAAGATCCATTGGTCTCCATTTCATGTGAATGACTTGGTTCTAGTATATGATTCCAAATACAAAAAAAGAAGGTAGAGAAAATTTCTTCCCAAATGGATGGGGCCCTACAAAATAGTAGTTGTGCATGAAAATGGTACATATCGACTGGAGGAATTGGATGGCACCCCATTACGAAATGGGTCAACCATGACAAGTTAAAGATTTTCCAAGCACCATAATAGTCTACTCCGAGGACGGAGTAGAAGCTAGAAGGGGAAAATGTCGACATTAAAATTTTCCTCCGTAATTTCTATTTTATTATGTATGTATTAGGAATAGGATGTTGTTAAGTATGATTAGTAGTGGTGTCTGATAGAAGATAATGGCACGGTCGATGCAAGACGGTGCCAATAAATTAGAGTATGGTAATAAAAAGTACAATAGGAATGTTGTGGTAAAAGTAAATATTTGTCATAAGTGGTCCGGTAATGTTAAAATGTCAAAGTTTGGGTAAGTAGAGAAGTAGGGTCTACATGATTAGAATTAGAAATATTATATTTATAATAAGGACAAAGAGTGATGTCATAAATATTTTGTGTATTTTATTTGTGGAAAAGTCTAAAAAGGTGGAACCCATGTGAGATGATATGGTTTATCTTATCTTAAAGATAAGCCTACATGTAAAGGCAAGAGTTTAGGCATGGAATATGATCGGCCAAAGAGATTTCTATCCTATCTTAGAGATAGGGTGGATAAGCTTGAATTCCTATAAATAAAGAGGCCACCCTCATTTAACATAGAAGGAAGTAGTGAGAAATATTGTATGAGTAAGTGTGTAAAGGAAGCCATCATTTTGAAGGTGTGTTAAAGAAGCCATTAAGAGGTATAATTGTGAAGTTTCTCCCATAGTTATTGTTGGAAGGAAGTAAAGTCAATAACACTTGAAGTACCTTATGGGTGAGATTGTAACAATTTCATGTTGATATTATAATTTATACTTATATTTCAGATTTATCATCATTCCTTCTTATCATAGTCTATGGTATTCTTGTGTTATGTTTGTTGTTGTGTTTCCATTCCATCCACAAAAATAAAAGCTCATGGCATTAGTAAATAATCATAGCATGAGGAGTTTCCAAAGAAAGAATTATCATAGTGCCGGATTGGTGATGACAGATCCTTTCCCGAGAAACATCCGTAGGTGATTTGATTTAACAATAACCCTTGTTTCTTGGTTTAGCATGTAATGTCTTAAGTTTTTTTTCATGAAGACTATAGCAAGGCATTCCTTCTTCACTTGTGTATAACATGTCTCATAATCAAGAAGTGTCTGACTAATGAAATAGACTACATGCTCTCTTTTATCATCATCTTCTTGAGCCAACATATAGGTTAATGAGATATTTGTATCTCATGAATACATGATCAAAGAGTGATCTGACCTAGGCATCATGCCTGTGGGAGGAGACAACAAGAACTATTTAACCAACTCAAATGCCTCATTGCATTCTTCTATCCAATCAATGCTACAATCCTTTTCAAAAAATTTTGATTGGGTGAACAACAAAGGTCAAATCAAGGATAAACCTTTGGATTGCACTAATTTTTCAACAAAATATATGATGTCGACTCATCTCGACGGTGGAGTCATTTCCAAAATAGCTTAGATTTTGGCTAGGTCCACATCAATCCCTCGTGAAGATATGATGTATCCCAAAAGCTTTCCTCCTATTACACCGAACACACATTTTTTTGGATTCAATGTGATGCTTTATTCAATTAAGAGAGAAAGGATGATATGAAGCACCTTTGGGTGATTACAACATTTTCTAGCCTTTGCCAAAAGGTCATCCACATAGTATTCCACAATCTTGTGTATAAGATAATGAAATATATAAGTCATCACTTGTTGATACATGGTACTAGCGTTCTTAAGCCCAAATGGTATAACATCATAATAATAAATTCCCCTAGGAGTTATGAACATAGTTTTTGCCTGATCTTCCTCAAAGATTCTGATTTGATTATACCCAAAAACCCATTCATTAGAGATAACAACTCAAAACCAGATGTTACGTTGACAATAACATCAATGGATGGTAATGGGAAATCATCCAGTGAACAAGCCTTTTTATATATTGAAATTCTATAAAAATACAAATCTTTCCATTCTTTTTTCGGACGGAGACGATATTAGAAACCCACTATGAATAGTCAATTGGCTTGATGAACCCTACCAAGGAGTTTCATCACTTCTTCCTTCATCATGAGGGTTACCATTAGCTTCATGGGCCTTGAATTTTACTTAATTGGCTTAACGCATCTAGCTTGGTGACAACATTGTGCACTACAATGTGTGATGTAATTCCCATCATTTCCTTGTAGCTAAAAAAAAATATCTTTGATGTTATTTGAGGATACGAATATGTATTTCAACTTCCTTAGGATTTAAAGAGGATCCTAGTTTCAATATTTTTGGTTCTTCCTCGGTCCCGATGTTTATATCGATCATTCCCTTGATTAAGGAGGCATTTCCTTCCTCAAAATCAGGTGGGGCCGGAGGAAACTCTAAATCCCCCTCTTCTCCTACCTCATAAATTTTGAGTTCCTTCCTAGGGGAAGATTCTATCATGGGATTTCAAAAATAGGAAGAAGAGTTCGGAATTAGGTAAAGATGAACCTCGCGATGAGTAAGATGTAATTTTGTAAGAGTATTTAGATATCCCAGAGTTACTTTGTCAACATCAACATGATATGTAATGACATACTCACTCTCAGTTTCTATGTATGTCAACATTGGATTTATCAGTGTCTTACAAACCAAAGCCTCAACACAACCGAGACCATGAAGTTTCTATCTTCCAACTTATTTCTTGGAATAAATTGAGAAGTGGAATTTGTTATTGAGTCTATGAGGAGGTTCTACTCTTTTGGAATTGCTTCAATTGATATGAATTCCAACCTCTTTGTTAGATTCAACACTGCGGTTTTGTAGAGTTGTAAATGCTCCTCTCTAGTATTATATAGGTCAAATATCTTATTTACAAGTTGTGAATCACCCACCACCCTAATATTAATAGCACCCATCCTTTTCACTATAATGAGACCAAGTAGAAGGGCTTCATATTCAGCCCCATTATTTGTACATTAAATTTTTAACTTGAAGGACAAAGGAAAAATACTTCCCTTGGGAGAGGTAAGAATCACACCTGCCCGACACCAAAACGACACTTGGCTCCATCAAAATGGAGATTCCAACAGTTACTTGGAAAAATGGATGTTGGATCATCCTTTGCGTCCTCTTCTTTTACCTCAGTTACTTCAACCATAAAAACTTCATCTGCTGGAAGAGAACCGAGTCCTAAAGTATGTCCCATACCCATAGAATCGAAAGGAAGGAGGATAGGTAAATCCTTCTCCAATAGCTCAAAAATATTTTTGTGGTTCCCAACGAAACTATCTCTATGATGACAGTTTCATCTTTGACTATCGAATGCCTTCGATCAAACTCGTGACTTTTAATTACGCTACAGAACCATATTTTCCTCTGGTACTAAGCTTGTAGATTTATTTAACTAATTTATAGGAAGCTCAAACTCAAAGTGGATCCTTGGCCTCTTTTTCAAGTTAGCTAGGTGTATGTCAAAGGGTTTTGGATCACCCTACGCCACAAATACCTTCCCTAAATGTAGGAACCTGACTTCCTAAAACAAAGTGGAGGGAATCACCTTCATGCAATGATGAATATCCAAGGATCATATTATAGTTGGTTTCCACATCTATAATATAAAACTTGGTTAAAATTATCTTAGGCCCAAGGGTGATTGGAAACACTATAGTTTCGATCGATATTGCTTTGAGGCTATCATAGCCTCTCAACGTATTTACCATTAAAGAGAAATTTGTCTCCTCAGTAACCTATCTTTTTAAGGAAAGAGAAGGGGACTACGCTAATTACTTCCTCATTATCAATCATCATACACTTTACATATTTATTGTAAATCCAAAACTTGTAAAAACAATGTTAGATCACCTCTATGAGCTATTTCAACATCCGTGGGCATCTTACTGATGTCAAATATGAATCTAACATCTCTTTTAGGCTGCCCTAGAGGATAGACATCAAATTCCACATGGTTTATCTACACTTCTAGAGGAGGGACAACATTAATCAAATGGCCAAGACCTAGCTCTTCTAATAGAGTGGCTCTATGTATACGGGAATTATTCAATAGATACAAGAAAGGAATGTGAGATAAGGTATAGGTTAGATCATTGATCAAGTCATAATATCCTACTAGATTGCATAATGTATCACAAATGTCATCTAATATAGTTGGGTAGATTGGGACCGGTTGGGAAGAATAATCTTTAGCTCTAGTGCTAGTGTTAATCTAAGGTTCAGTGTCAAACTCCACCAACCCCACAATTTTCATTTGTTGGAGACCATCGAAATGAGGTGTCACTTGTACGCTTGTGAAGTTGAGGCTTTGTGATCATGGATCCCTATTATAATACCTTTTTTTGAACCATTGGGATCTATTATACCATCCTTTGTATGCGTGGGGAGAGGATCATTAAATATTCTGAGTGGTGTGTTATGTGGAGATACCGGTCCCATGTAGGTTTTTGAGTTGGCATTGTTGGGTTTGCCAAAAACATGTCAACAAATAACTATCTTTGATCCTCTGGAAAATGTTGTAGAAACTATTTACAAATGCAACATGTTCTTGCTTGATGCTCACAAACCCTATGGAAACCAAAATATAAATCAGATTATAATATTGAGGCCTTTGGTTTGCACCTTATTGTGATCCAAAATTACGGTTATTGTTAAACTCTTTATTGTTATAGTTAAAATTTAGGAACCCTTTCCCTTGGTTTTAGAATTGGTTCCGATACCCGCCTGGGTATTGGTTAGGGCCTTGGGTTTTCATTTCTCCCGATTACGAGGTTATTATTGTTATTGTTATTTTTGTTGATGGTTAAAATATATAGCGTTGACTAAGGGCGAGAAGTTGTTGTTTCTCTAATTGTTACCATTGTTTTTATTTGTACTATTCATATTGGGAGGGCTAACAACATTAGGCTTCTTGAGTTAGTTAGTGACACCATCCGTCGTGACCCCACAGTTCTTATTAAGGACCTTCGACCCTTGATTATTGTTTGAGCTATTAGAGTAACTAGGGTTATTTTGGTTAAGGATGATTAACCTTCCATTTTCTCCGTAAGTCTTATGACCACTATCAATGGCTATTTGGTCAATTCAAGAGAACCCTCTAACACCTCTTCATATATCCTTAGCAAGAACTTTTGAAATTCTTCTTTTGTCTCCCTATTAAGGGAGTGGAGGAACGAATCAAAAGCTATGTCTCGATCCATATTTGGATTTATTGTGGAGGAGTAGAGAACCCGTTGCCACCTCTAAATGAATTGGGTCATGACTTGTGTTCTTTCTTTGATATGAAGGAATTCCCTGATTCTTGTTCTCAATAGTTTTTCATATCAAAATCCTTAATAAATTTTGATACGAGTTTCTTGAAGGAGTGTATTGAAGCCTCTACTATCCTATAGCACCAATCGAGAATAATACCTTCTAGTGTCTTAGGGAAAATATTCGTAACAACTTCATCCCATGGGAGAATCTCTCGAATGGCAATTGCATAAGATTTGATGTGGGAATTAGGATCACCCTCCCCTTTGAATTTAGGAAAATCAAGAAAGGGTCTTGGGAGCATGGCTATCTAGATGGAGAAGTCTAAAGTCTCCTTAATATATTCATAATAGGTTCCCATTGCGTACGTTTCCACCATTGAAGATCCTTGATGGGGAGGTGGAGGTTGCATCGGTTATTGAAATGGAATAGAGAAAAATTTGTTAGGGTGTATGGAATCCCCTCCAGCTATCCATACGGACCTAGATAAGTGTACATATCCCTCTATGGAGATTTAGAATACATTTTTACATATTGGGGTTGATTACTTTGATATGGAATCGAAGGTACGAAGCAAGGGAATAATGCATTTCTAGCTGGTATGGCATTTGAGAACACACTTCTGGATAGTTCCTATTGTAGATATCCATATGTGGCGTGAGGGGGCATACCCAAGGTGCCCATCCTAGTCAATAAATCTCTAGGGTTTGGAGTACCCGTATAAACTAGAGGATTCTACATAATAGGTATTTGTCCATAATTCTGCAGATAGGGAGAAGTTATTTCTTTCCCTGCATATAAACTTTGAGTATTTTGGGCTCTATCTCCTTGAATTTGTTTACCAATGCCGAGATGACTTATCTCGTTGATGGGCAAAGTGCTTTATGTAATTTATTTTTAACTCTTGAGGTTGTTGAGGAGTGTGGTATCCTACTATGAATTGTTCACTATGCTGCCACCCCTCGTTAGCAATATTTTCAGTTGGTGGAGGGGTAGTGTTATTATTTTAGAGAAGAACATCATCTTTCCTTGAAACCTATCGAAATCTCAATTCATATTCTAGAAGTGTTGTTCACTCATATCATATTGTGCTAAGTATTCCTCATCTAGATGCGAGAGTTGGTCCGATTGCATGTTAATAGGCTATCGAAATAATACCCAAGGAGATGAAGTTGCTTCCCCAAGAAATTCATGTTGTTTGAACTTGATTGTTCGTGAGGATATGTCTACGCGATCTAGTAAAGTTCCTCAAAACATACAAAGGAACTAACATTGGTTCCCTGAAGAAGAGGGTTTTGAGTAGCTGAGTGGTTGTCTGCCCACGTTGAGAGTGAAGGTGATTATATTGGTATACCTATTTGGTAGTTGTACATGTCAAAACCCAGGATGGGTTGACTTGCATACTCATCAGTATCCCGACATATTTGGGGGGTATATGAATAGCCATAGAATAAAGGATGGACAAAAAAAGAGGAAACGTTTAGAGACTCTTCACGCCACGTTCATAAATTTGTATGAAAGAAAATCAACATACAACCTTCTTCGCACTTGACTTCTCGAGGTTGTCTTGAGACAACCGGTGTAAAATAGAAAAATATGTGTATGTGTGGTGGTGATGGATAATCTAATGAGGCAACCTTAAATATTTTTCACAGAATAACGGGATTTGTGAATCTAAGGCAAAAAATACTCTCCTCACCTGAAGTGGCATGATTTATTAACCCAATATGATAGATGCTCGAGACTCTAGTCAATATCAAGCTCTATCAAGATTCAATTCACTTGGTTTTTGAACACACGAAAAAATATTTTTGGGCATCTTATATAGATTTCCGTAAAGGTCATGGAAGTAAGAATGAGAGGTGTAGTGAAGTAGTAGGGATTCTAGACAATTTTTCATTCTGGTCTAGAAGGTCTTAGCATGATTGGTTGTTATGTTGAATAATGAAAGTTGCGTAATGATATCAGGTGGAAGTGGTGATGATCTAAATACTGATGCACGTAAACCAAAGTGTCAATATCCAATTGGTTAGCAAGCCCATTTGGTGTTTTGGAGAACGAAGCGTGTGTTTGTAAGACTCATAACCATAAACTTGTATCAAGATATCTATTATCAACTCCGACTCATTGGGTTGTGGGAAAAAGGATCACAATCGTATGTCTTTTCTTGTTGTAGGTTGTTGATGGTCATACGAGAATGAAATCAAATTGATCTTGATAAAAAAACTAACTATGAAAGGAAATCTAATCCATGTTTTTGGCATTTTCACAATATATCGTAGAACAAAAATGAAATCTAACTAATCTAATAAAAGTAAATTTTTTTATCTTATCTAATTTTTAAGAAATGCATTCTAATATAATAAACAAACTAAAGACAAGTAATTAGCTACATGTAGCTGGTTACTTCTGCAAATATGTGAATCTATATCTAAAAAAAGAACCTAATCTAATCAAAACTCTTCAAACACTACCTCATGGGTGAAAAACAAATAATCACCCCGAAAAGAGCCATTATTCCACACAACTTCCTAAGTAATGCTAAAGAGCAAAATTTCTAATGATTTGATCTACTTATAATTGCCTAATCAATTGAAATGAACAATTTTACTACTCTATTTGATATGCAACTCAAAATAATGATTCCAACATGACAATTTGGCAAATGAAGTAAAAAAACAAGTAACTCCAACATGGATAAATAAGATTTTTAGAAAATCCAACAGTATCTATGTTTGTCCGCTCGCTTTTTCCTAACTTTCTTTGTGTGTTCATTTGAGTCCAAGGAATTGGGAAATGCAAGAACAACAGTAGAAGAAGATGCTTGAGCAATGGCAACTTGAAGGTAGTTTGGTTACAATGAAAGTAGAAGAGAGATAACACAAGATATCTTAGCTTGGCTATGCAATTCTAGCATGATTGTTGTAGCAATACTATACAAGATACACAAAAATTCTCATGCCTTTTTCTTGAACACAAACATGAAATATAGAAGAATTGGGATTGGGATGTTCCTTCATGCACAAGGCAAGAAGAGGTAGTTCCAACTAACTAAAGAACATGCAAAAATAGAAGAAAGAAGGAGAATGAAATAATCAAACTATTTTTAGACAAATAGTTTCACAAATGCATCCTAAAAGTGAAGTTAAGTGAATCATCGCATGTTAAAAACATGCATGACGGAATCGGAAAATCACTTGGATCTCTCGCCTTGACTAGGTAAGGTGTTTTAGAACCACCGCCTAGGCAAGGCAAGGGTCCCGCACTAAAGGCCAAAACATGTATGAAATGAAGCGAATCTTGAAAAAGCATAGAAAATATATGTAAGGACTTTAGGCTATAAATATGCATTGAGATGGGTTTTGAGCTCGAACATCTTTTGAAAGGATGTGAATCATCATTGGGGACTTTTGTAACCATTTTTGGACAATGTAGCACATGCAATTTTTGGTGCATACAATACTCCTTCATCGAGAAACATGTTCTCATTGTAATCAATAACTTAAATAAATTCAAGCCCCTACTCTCAAACAAATAGATTCAGTTGTTGGGGTCCCATACAGGAGTCAAGGAATTCCTTCTAAACAAGGATTTGAATGATAAATTTGTAGGATGGATCACCCGTGTCATGGAATATGACATTGAAATTAAAGTCACTAAGTTGGTCCATGGAAAGGGATTATGTGAATAACTAGCTTCTAGTGAACATGATGAAGCAAGTGATGGAAAAGAAATTGTGTTGGTACTACAGGATGATCAGGAGAAAACAAATGATAATGTGCCCACTCCTTGTTGGACTCAAAATATGATACATTTCCTACAAATAGGATTATGCCCCTTAAATGAGTAAATCCAAGTAGATATACTTCAGATTACAAGTCATTCCATATGTGCTTATTGATGGTGTTTTGTTTAAGAAGGACATCAATGACATTCTATTGAGGTTTATTAGAACGAATAAAATTGAAAGAGTGTTACAAGAGTTTCACGATGGATAGGTCGAGGTCATTTTTCCATGGGTAACATCTCTCAACATAATGAAGGCAGAGATACTATTGGCCCACAATGTTTAGTGAGTGTTATGCTTAGATTAAGAAATGTAAAAATGTGTGTTCTTCACAAGAAAGGAAAGGTTAGAATAACTTCCATTGCACCCAATTTCATTTAACCACCCCATTCATGTAATTGGGATTGGACTTCATTGGGGTCATCAATCCAAATTCAATCCAAGGCCACAAGTAGATACGATAAACAAAAACTATTTCACCAAGTGGGCCGAGGTGATAACACTCAAGGAAGGAAACCAGTCAAGCATACAAGACTTTTACAAGGGATAATGACTAGGTTCTGGAGTACATTCCATTATCATAAAGTAGACAATGCATTTCAATTTCTAGGTTAGAATATCACATAATAGCTAATGTCAGAATGGGATATACTTGAGCACCTCTTCAAACTATTACCCCTAGGGTAACAAACAAGCATATTCCATAAACAAGAAATTTATAAGAATCATCATAAGGAATCTAGATGAAAATTAGAGGACATGGCATACCAAGCTCAAGTCATCCTTGTGGGCTAAAAAGATCACACCGAAGGTGTCAATAGGTAAGTCCCCTTACAAGTTAGTATAGAAGAAATAATTAGTTATGCTTATATCACTTGAGTTACCGTATTGGAACTCATGAAAAAACTTGAAGCTATCCGAGTTCAAGCCTATGGAAGCCGGGTGTGTGCGAGATGATGGAATTTAAGGAGATAACGAGCATGTCATGCAAACCATGGAAAAGGATCAGGCCATGATCAAGAAGAAATTTGATAAGAAGGACAAGGAAAGAACCTTCCAGGAAGGGGAATTGATTTTGAAATGGGATGCAAATCGAGAAAAACAAGGAAAGCATTTCAAGTTTGATGCCATTTGGAGTGGCCCCTACATGGTCACAGGATGTAAAACTAACAATGTCTTCCATCGATCTACTTTGGAGGGAGTGGAAATTCAAATTCTATTTAACACAATATATCTCAAACATTGCTACTAAGAAAGAAAATTCTCACCCTTATACATACTAGCCTAGGAATTTTAATTCCTCTTAGTGCATATGCACATTGTCTTGTTGTATTTTAGGTTTCAATTTCCTAAGTTCCTTCGGCACGATTTTCTTGCTATGAGCTTGTATCGTTATGCATTCAAAGTGCCTCTTAAGTCAATGTTACAACATGGAAGAATTTCATACTTGTGGGAAATAATTGCTAATTTCAAAGGAAAGTAAATGCATATCAACTAAAATCAGGTTTCAGGATAGTCCATTCCAGGAATAGGTGAAAACTCTAGGTCAAGACAATTTTCTACTCTAACAAACCTCATCTTCATTATTTCCTTATTAACATTGAGAGTGCGAGCAATTGGGAGAAAGTTTCAAGTACAAGATTAGTTCAAGATATCATTTATGAATCCATGCCCAATGCACACTTCAAGGCAACTAATATTTCACCTAAGCAGTAGGTAACCCCACGAGTCATTAATTTGTTATCCAATTTTTCCCCTCAGGAAAAAATGGACAAAAATGACCTTAATGAGAGAAAATGAAGGATTGATCCGGCTAGGGGAGATCATGTTTCAAGATTGGTCAAATAAGAGAAGCAAGTCGAGATCATTACATAAGGAATTCGGGAAACGAGAAGCTCGGATTTTGAATTTTGTACTTCGGAGGTGGGGTCATTCGAAGGTAGGCAAAAGGAAAATTTGGGACTCCGTAAAATGAGCGTGAAAAAGACAGTGGAAATTCTAAAACCTGAAATCTGAGTTTTGGAAGTTTAATGAGCTTGCAATGAGTAGTGTTGTGCATCGGAGGGGTAAAAGTTTGAAACTTTAAGTCCAAAATTTAGACTTTAGGGTTTCAAATCTTTTGAGATACACAATGACCAGATGGATGAATAACCCCCAAAACATGAAGTCCCAAACCCTAAAACCCAAAATCTACAAAACTCCCAAAAATGCAAAGGTCCAAAACTCCGAAACCCAAATTTCAGAATTCAAGGTTTCGGCATTTTGGAACCTTGTACCCCAATGTAAAAAAGCACAACTTGAAGTCTGAAATGCGAAGTCTGAATTTTGGACTTTGGGGTTTCAGTGTTTCAGAGGTTTCACAAACTCAAGTAGATGAACAATAACCCAAAATCCAAAATAAAAACCCAAAATTCTAAATCTCGAGAGTCTAAAATTTCATATTTCATAGGGCGCAATGCAAGTTCATAGTCCAAAAGGCAGATCAACCACTTGCATTTATTACGTAATGCCAACCTCGTCTTCGATGGCCATAAATTTTTACTAGGATCTGGGATTTTCACAAAATAGATATTTTTGAAAGCTCTCGGTGTCTTATGGGCATAGGTGCCCCATTTGGTGGTGAAAGTTGTCTTGAATCGGTCCTCTTATTTTACCATTATCTCGATTATATCCTAAATATCCATCTAGGAGGGAAAATATCTCTGAACTCGCTACCACCTTTAAGATTTTTTCCATTGAAAGGAGTGGATAATGGTCTTTGAGATATATCATGTTCAAGTCTCAAAATCCACGCACAAACTTGTTTCCCCATTATTCCCCCGACTAGAACCAAATTTACAACTCAACTTGAGTGCTTGATTGGAAATATAATGATTTCCTCTATTATCTTGCTTAGCTCTTTCTTAATGAGAGGCCTAATGTGTGGATGGACTGGTATACACTTTTTCCCGATGGGTTTAGCATCCGGATTTAGTTCTATTATATGTTATGCCAACTTAGTATTAAATCCTTTCAATTCCTCATAGCTTCAAGTGAAGACGTCTAGAATTTCTTGGCAAAGCTATTTGAAATGTGATTTTCTTGCTTAGTAGCTAATTTTCCAATTTTGAGTGCTTTTCCTACCCCTACCGAAACTGGTTTGAATCCTCCCTCGACTCAGACTTGTATGTTGGCCTTCTCTTTCAAACTAGTCATTAGGATTGAAAATGGATTCCAATGTCATGAAGCCCTTGGGAAGCTTTTTTCCCAACTCTACTACTTTATCCTTGTATCTTTGCTGCTCTCGTTTATCATTACTCCTAGGTGAGAATTTAGCCTCTTCTTCCAATAAGTTGACGATCTATTGGTGACTCTCAAACACCTACCGCTTTTGTTATTATCTAGAACTTTTGGCCAAACAATCACATGGATATGTGACTACGCTTTGTCTCTTTTGATACTATCCACCACATAATAAGTTTCTATAATTTGGATTCAAGTCTATTTGTGGCTTCACTCTTCTTCTAGTTATGGACTTGATGTTGAAAGCTTTAAAATACTTAATTATGTGCCAAACCCTATTTTTGTAGCTCTTAAATACTTAATTCTTCATAGCATGTTTTCCTTTGACTTGGTTAACAATCATCTCGCTATATCTCGAAACACCCGTAAGTTCTTTATGCTTCTTTTCCTATCCCAATGAATTCCATGAATATAAGCCTCATATTCGATGTGTTGTTTGAACATGCAAACTCAAATCAAAGTTGAATAATACTTGATGTTTTGTGGTGAAACCAACATCAGCACCCCCTCTAGCACATTGTTTTCTTCTTGAACCATCAAAAAGTAGTCATCATACTTCATTGTCATCCTTATTTTCTAGCTTGATGATATTAGGAATGGGTGAATTTTCTTCATGTACACAATTTACACCGAATTCATATTCTTTGATTGCCTTGTATGGATCAAATGCATGGATTTTGTTTTCCCATTCATCCAAAGTTAAATCTACAATTCCTTCAACTTTGGTACCTCTTTTCAAATCATTTGAGCACTCTTCCTAATAAAAGGCTAAGTAGCTTGCATTGATAGGACTAGGCATTTGGGCTCAATGTGAAATTTTTCAATTGGCTCTTACCGATTATAGTATTAGCTCTATATTTTGTTCTCGAATAGCATGTGGATCTAATCTGTAGATAGATATCCACCAATTTTTTTTTGAAGTCTCATGATAGAATCAACGTAAAGAGTGGTGGAAGGTCAATTACGTATACATCTTGCAAGAAGATCTGTGACATTACGAAAAACATGTAGTGTTAAAATCAACCCTTTGATAATCTCAACCATTCCTAATGTTTTTCCATCTAGTTGCACTACTCCTTTCAGCATGGGATCATACTTTAGACCCAATTGATATGTTATTTTCTTCAACATCATAGAGCTACTTTCCCTCGAATCGATCATGCATTTGTGTACCAAGTGGTTGTCACCAATCAATGACATATAGAACTATGGAGGCTTCAAATTATTACTTGTTTGACATCCATCTTGTTACATTGCATTAGTGAGAAATTTCTCCTCTCTTTGATTTGATCCATTTGAGGCGCATTTAATTGGCCATTACATCTTGTAACAAATCTCATTGTCCTAGGATTGTTAGTGACTACCCTTGAAATTATCACATTTGTTTTCCTCATCCGATCGATGATGCTAAAAGGGGATGGATTATATTTTTTTCCTTACTTGGTACAAATTTCTCTTGCACATGGGTTGGTGCTTGACTACAAAGAAAGGGTGCCTTAGGTTAATTTGATACATTTGGGGCTATACTTCTATTATTACCACCTTTGGTGTGAGAGTGGGTTGAGAAATAATAGGGTTAGATGATTGTACTTCCTCAATGTTCCTCTTCATTGATCGTGTGTTAAGCAGCCACGCCCTAGAAAGGAGGTTGATTAACTACACAAAAATTCTTATGTTTTCCAATTGATCAATGAAGTTTCCATTAGAAGTGCCTCTTGATGGGTTTCGCGTTGTTCAATTCCTCTTCACTTGGTTCTTGGGATGCGCACCGACGACGGTTTGTAGCATTAGAGCCTAATTTAGTGCACCATTGAAACACATTGATTTATCATGAGGTCAATTTCAGGTGTAACATCACTCATACTCCCATGCCATGTTGTTTTGTGTTCAAACCAAGGCTCTTGATGTTGAAACTACAATTGGATCATATGGTAAGAATGGCCAGTAGCCCGAGGTTGTCTTTCATTCATGTTTTGATTTTTAGTTTGAGATGGTGGTCTATTTTGCTAATATGAGGGCCTAGCTTGATATTGAGTTTGAGGATGATATGGTCTAGAACACTAAGCTTGTTTTCTGTTGATAGTCACTATCTCATTTCCTAGGTTCTTTAACTTCTTTCTTGTAATTCCTTGGAAGTGCTTATTGATTTGAAGAAGTAGTTTGATTTTTATCAATTATTCCAATAAAGACAAATTATCTTCCCTCTCTTCAAATTGGTTACAAAGATTTGAACACAAAATTAATTCCCCCTCGACTCAAATTCCTAAATGGACCCTAATGTTAGGCTCCTAAACCATCTCTTCAAATTGGTTACAAATATTTACCCTTCAAAGAGGAGTCTAATAATTTGAAATATTTACCCTGCGAGGAGTCTAATAATTTGACCGCGATCCATTTCATTGATTTTGTGAATCACACAAACACCGGTGATGTCAATAGGGGTTGTATGGTTTTATCCTATGGAATAGGGAATGTTTTTCAATGTTGCAACTGGAATTGGATTTTGAGCATTTAGGGAAAGTGGAATACTACCCGTGAAATTGAAAAAGGGATTAGGTGGTCACCGATGCGGTTCTGCTAATGTGGCATTATGATTGTTCCGAGGATTCTAGTTGATTGGGGAAAAGGTCTATTAGGTGGTGTAGACAAAATATTGTTAGGTGGAGATGGTGATATGTGTGGTCTTCTTCCTCTCCTTACTCTTCCTGGTGATAATTGCAAGTAGACAAATAGTTCCTCTTCTCGAGTATCAAACCTAGTTCAAACTTTTCTCATGTACTTGGGTAACATGGGCTCTTTACACCATTAAATTTTATCCCTTCGAAGTTGCCGATGTGTTGGGGAATGAGCCTCTAAAGGCTATATTTTTCTAAGTCACACATAAAACTTGTGAGAATGAGAATAAAATATTTGAAGGACCTATGTATTTGATCATCTTGAGGTTGAAAATTGTTTTGAAAAGATAGTTCTAAAAGCCCACAAATGTAATATTTGTAATGTTCAGACCCCAAATCTTATGTTCGAGAACCCCAAAATATTGAAACCCATAATTCTCAAATTCTGACATGTCTGAAATCCTGAAATTTTGAAATCTTGAGATGTTTGAAAACCTGAAACCCAAAATTTTAAAAACTCCATAATTTTAAAAATCAAAGTTTAAAAAACCTAAAAATATCCTTTTGAATATTAGCCCCCGATCTATCAACTGGTGAAGTTTGGACTTGTTTTGAGAAAGCTAAGCCCTTGAAAATTGATTTCCAAGTTCATCTTGAGAGGTGAAATGTCCAAAATTTGAAATTTTAGTTTTCTAAGTCCAAATTTCTTGAAAATGCATTTAAAGATTTTGGAACGACTTCCTTGTCCCATCGGCATGCCAAAACTATTATGTCTAGTCGCAAGGTGTCTTAAGATTTATGGTTTGATAATGAGACACCTCTCAAAGGTTGGAAAAATATAATTCTAGTGAGGTTCCACCGGTGTGCCAAGATTGTTATGTGGTTGCATGGTGGCTTAGGATTTGTGGTTTGATAAGTAGACACCTCTCGAAAGATGAGAAAAATCTAACTCATGTGAGGTCCCACCGAGCGTGCCAAAACTATTATGTGTGGACACATGGTGGCTTAAGATTTGTGGTTTTATATTGAGACTCCTCTGAAAGATGAGAAAAATACAACTCATGTGAGGTCCCACCGAAGCATGCCAAAATCGTTATGGTGAAATCACAACAACCCTGATTGCTTGCAAGTGAATGGTTGATCTAGTCAGTGTGATTCGTCAAACATGGAGTTATCCCAGAGTGTGGGACTTTGTAATCAGGATAACCCTCCAAAGAAGGCCAACTTCCTGTCATATCCTAGTGCCAACTACTCCATAGTGTAGAGAGTTACAATTTTAGCACTAATATAAAGTTTTCCCAAGGAGATAGATTTAGAGAAAATGCATGAAATTAAAACCTACTTTAAGGGAAGGTGATGCAAAAATAAGGATGTTGAAGAATCTACACAATAAACACAAAGACTACCGAGAACCATATAATGAAAACAACAACAATACATAATAACTTTGCATGCAATTAAATATCGAAAGATGAAATAAAACATGAAAGAGGGTTTGAAAAAACCAAATTATTATTTTTTATTACTCTCATAATTGATACAATACATCACATTCAATCTTAAAGGCACATATTTTACATTACAATATCTAGTAGGGAGCTCAGATTTACAAAAAAATAGGACTTTTTGGAAAGCTCTCAGTGTCCCTACACAACAGTGACTAGTTTTCTTAATTTTAGTAAGACTAAGTTTTTCAAAATGTGAAAATAAAATCCACCATTTTAGGGAATGTTTCCATATTTCTCACCTACGAAAATGATTACCAATGGGATTATTCTCTTCCCCAACAAGGCAAATTACATGGAGGTATGGGTTTTGCAGTGGCACCCATCATTGTTATAGGTGATTTTAATGCATTTTTGGGTGGTTGAAGCAAGATTTCAAATTCCTCTCTCTCCCTTCTCTCACTCATAATATATATTGTAAGGAGGGGCTCATTTAAAAAAATTTGACACCTTCTACATTCCCTCCCTTCTTCTTCATCTTGTTTGTAAGAGATTTTGTGGATATTCTAAACCTCCCTACTAGATATTGTAATGCAAAATATGTGCATCCGAGCTTAAATGTGATGTTTTGTATCAATTTAGAGAGCAATAAAATAAGATTTTTTAAAAATTTCAAATGCTCTTGTATGTTCTATTACATCTTTCTAATCTTTCATTGCATGCAAGGTTATTGTGTATTATTGTTTTCATTGTGCAAGTTGTTCAACATCCTTCTTAGTGCATCACCTTCCCTTACAATAGGTTTTAATTTTCATGCATTTTATCTAACTCTATCTCCTTGGGAAAACTTTACATTAGGGATAAAATTTCAACTCTCTACATTTTGGAGTAGTTAGCACTAGGATAGGACACGAAGCTTGCCTTCTCCGAAGGGATATCCAGATCGCAAAGTCCCACACTTTGGGATAGCTACTTGTATGGTGAATCACATAGATTTCCTCAACCATTCACTTGTGAGCAATCAGGGGTGATGTTATTTCACCATAACACATACTTATTAAAGTAGCAACCAATAACTTAATGTAGAAAATGTAATAGAATGTGTGCATGGAATAGAATATAATCCCTTCCCTTATGAAGTGTGTGATGAAGATGTCCTATCCTTATGCCTTAATGATGGAGCTATGTGGATGTAAGTGATCTCTAATGAAATAGATGGAGGCAACTCTAGATGGATGATAGTAGTGAATGATGCTAGGTCTCTAATTATGGTCTCATAACTTTATATTTATAGGGTTCTCTTGATCTAATTTCGTAGTTAACCCCAAAATGGTCGATCAAAAAAAAGATAAGGAGCTAAATGGCTAGAAAGATCCCAAAAAGTTTTGGAAAAGTGTGAAAATGACCGGGGCACCCCTGTTGGGACTACGACACCCACAGGGAACCTAGAATAATATGAGTGCCCCAATGAAGGATAAAATAACTAGAGGTGACTAAGCCGATTGGGAATGTGGATGTAAAGGGTCAATAATGATGAAATAAAATAAACTAAAATGACTAAAATTTTGGGGTTAATTAGTACTTTCTTCACTCAAGAACATTCTAAATAGAAGTATGAAACGAGGATAAATAATGTCTAAATTGCATGATTATGTGACTACAAGTCCTTGCTTGCTCATCGAGGTAATTGTCAAACAAACTTAATCATTTATATTGACTACATGTCTATAAAATTCGCCAATATTCAAAGTGAACCTCATTGAAAACTCCATTTGGTGGTTGGATTGAATGGTGTGCACAAGTGATTATATTTTATACCCACCTTTGAACTCTTAATGTTAGGTGTTAGTAATATGACCATTATTGTTGTTATTTTAAGAATCAACGAATATAAATTATTTATAAAAAAATAAATAGAGAATTACAAATGAAAGGAAAAATAAAAAAATAAGAAAATTTTAAAAATTAATAAATAGAGAGCACATGAAGGGGCAAATTGTGCAAATGGGATTACGGTTTCTTGTTTTTGTTTCCATTATTGTTCCCTCCTATGTTTAGGGAAGGAATTACGAAAGGTTTGGATGTGTCGCTTCCATGAAGAGGGCGATAGAAATGCTAGGAAAATATTGTTTTAGTGCTCTATTATTGTTTGGATATTTACCACTAGGTAAATATTATTCACTATTTTTATTATCATTTGGTTGATACAAAGACGTCAAAGTTATTAAGTTGTTACATTATTGTTTTATAACAATAATGTTTATTATTATTTGTTATACCCGTAACATTTATTTATGGGTCATTTTTTGTTAGTACTTCCTATTAATTAGGAAGTTAGTTTGTTATATCTATGGCTATATAATAGCCATCCACATATTGTAAAATTGTAACATCATTGGGATTAACAGAATATACATTTTTTGATTGTGAAAAATTGATTTATTCTCTAGATGTGGTATCAGATAATTTCTATTCCTGCGCATGCAATTAAAGTTTGATAGTGATCTAGGGGCAACTGCTATGTTTTATTGCCCCCAACAATGGAGCTTTATGTTTTGAGTCGTTGATATTTAGATTAATTTTGTATGCGCTTCAGCACAGATTTAGAGTTTTTATTGCCCCAATTATGGAAGCTCGTCAGGGAAATATGTTGTAGATTAGAATAGTGTGAGCAGGTTGCAATATGAAGGAGCAGTCATTATTCTTTATTACTCTTTTGAATGTTTGTAGCTTGTAGAAGTTTCAGACAATCTGAAAAATCCATCATGAAGAATAGGTCGTAATTTTTAATTTACGATCTGGGTGTCTACAATTTTTAATGGGTTTGATGGTGAAGGTCTAAGGAAAATACAATAAAAATTTCAGTAAAACCCACATCATAACTTATGAGAAAAGTTAAAAATACGACACATGTATGAGGATCAATCATCTAAGGCACAAAGCTGCTTAATCATATTATAGATTGATGCTAACATATTATTCAAATATTACGGTGGAAGAAGATATATTTACAGTCACACTACAGTGATTCAGTTTGTATTGGTCGGGTTTTAGATTGCAACTCATTTCACATTTCCAACTCAAGGGACTTGCATTGGGACTCCTTATCTCCAGTTTGTTTCAATGTCATTGCCTTCTCAACACTCTTATATATGCAGCACCTGTCATGAATATTTTTCATCGTATGACATTCAGAACTGATTTGGAAAAGAAATATCAGACTCGTGCACAATCATATGTAATCAACCTCGTGTCAAAATATTTTCCTCAACACCAGATAAGTCTCCGAAAGATCTGCAAAATTAATTATTTTAGTGAGTCAAGTTTTTGATGAGTCGACTTCATAATGTAACATGTCGACCTGAGTAATACATTTTTTAATTGTCATTATTTTTGGTGTCAAAATAAATTTAGTGGAGTCATGTCCATTTTATTAATAAATTCTATGCAAAGTGTCCTAGTTGTATTTAATTCATGTTAACAAAATTTGTTTTGTGAATAGTGTTTAGTATTGTTGTTGTTTATGTCAAAATCGTCAATTTGGTGGTCAATAGAGTTATTGTCAAAGTTCATTATAATTCATTGTGAAGATAGTGTCAATTGTCAAATAAGATTCAAGGTCAAAATCATTGTTAGTAGTTAAGTTGTCAAGATTGTGTCATTGTAAAAGTCTCCATATTTGAGTCAAAGTCTTCTTGTCAATATATTTTTGAGTTTGTTATTGAGTCACGTTAATTTGAGTCACGTCAATTTATATTGTAGTGTCCTTGTTAAAAAGTCATAAAAATAGTCATTGTAAAATTTCTTAAAAAATTACCTCATGGACGCATTTTTTGTGTTACCCGACGTCCGGAAAATAAAGTGTTTCACATTACGGGAGTATTACTATACCAATAATACATTGTGGAAGCAATTGAGTGACATCATCATATTTGGTGAGTAAGCAACATTATTAACTAGAGGATGGAGGCAACGGAGAATGGAGGACAAGCAGCATCCTCTTGTCATCCACAAGCGATGAGGCCGCACAACGAGGTTATGGCATTTTGTTTCACCGTGTTTTATTTCAGTTACAAAGTACATGTCATTATTCATTTTCACTTTGTAGTATGCCCCTATTGTAATAAAGTGATCAATTTTTCCTATGTTAATTCCTTGATGTGAAGATATTGTGGAAATATGAAAGCACAAGGAAAAAGTAGCATCATGTTTCTTGAAGAGGATGAGTAGGGGCTCATACCTGGAACAAGGGTTCCTTTTTGGTGGACAAGGGTCCATTTTTGTCGAATGTGTTTTTGTACCATGAATAGGGGTTCATTTCGGATGAACAGGGTTCATACCAAGGTTGTTGGTCAAACCTTTGCAAAACTATCAATGAGCGAAGATTATGAGCACGCACGAGTGACAAGTCACAGAGGAAGTGTGATTTTTTTTCTCCCGTTTTTGCACTAAGCGGGTGAATGTTAGGAAAATATTGTTTTATTGCTCCATTATTGTTTGGATATTTATCGTTGCATAAATATTATTCAAGTATTTGTTGTTACCGTATGGTTAATACGATAGGTCAGATTTCTAAGTTGTTACATTATTGTTTTATAACAATAATGTTTATTATTATTTGTTATACCTGTAACATTTATTTATGGGTCATTTTTTGTTAGTACTTCCTATTAATTACATATTGTAAAAAATGTAACTGCAATAGGATTGACATAAATATTTTTTTTGTGTTGTGGAAGTCTGATTTATTCTCTATAAAAAAAAATTGTAAACAAATGCAAATTGACAGATGTATAGCTACCTTCCACTACCTTTCTCAACATTCTCCCATGATTACACCAAAATAAGAGATGGAAACAACGTATGGGAACAATCCAAAAATTAATGGAGACGGTTTAGGGGCATATCTTCTATTCCAAGAGTTGGCAGACATTTAAGCAAGATGTGGAATCATTTAAGGCTCACACACAGTAGGGGCGAATCGTCTCACAATTTCCTAAAAGAAACGAGGTCTCATTGGCTTCAAACGAGGAAGTGGCGGGAAATTTTTTGTATGTGTCTTTATTAAGGGTGCTAACCAATAGGTATGCAAAAGGTGGATGCATTCTCTACATGCCCCATGGAGACCAGGTTCCTAGGAGCATGCCCTAATCGAGTAAGCTTCATTTGTGATGTTTTTAGCATTTCCCGGGTAGATTTTATTGTGGACATGGACTGCCTTCCCAAAACCCCTTTTTCGCGTGGATTTGGACTGTTGTTAGGTGATGGTATTGCACAAAATGAGTTAATCTAAAAGGCCATGGAACTTTCAAACAAGTATATGTGTATGGCCAAAAGCTACAACCATTGTCAGCATCCTTCCCACCTATGCAAAATGGGAGATTTGGAACAGGTCAAAGAACCATGTTTAAGCCCTGACTTGCCCATTCTACAGTTTACGTGGTTAGTTGTTACTTCTATTTGCAATTAGAATTTGAATTCAATATTTCTTAGTATTTTCTTTGCGTGGATGCAATGGTTTTTTTACTGGAATGTATGTGGTAAATGGTTTATCATTGGCTAATTGACATGCTACAAATTTGGGATATACTGTTGGTAGTTGACATGGATGTGTGGAAGTTGACTAATTAATGTGATTCACCATCATGAAGAATTCTATTTTGCAACTATTGCGACCGTGCTTTCTAAAAATTGTGCTTCCAAAAAAAGTGTGGGGAAACTTAATTCATCCATCATTCACAAAAATTTTGGTTTGATAGGCATGTTCGCATGTTGAAATATTACGCAATGCAAGTAAACTAGTTATCAAATTGTTTTTAGGGACTCAAAGCTTGTGCATGTCAATTGGCTTGGAGCATCTCCTTTGTCACCTCATTACTCACAAACATAGTTTTCTCCTTATTCTAACATATTTTCATATTTATGGTTTTCCTTCATAGTGCTAGTGAAATTCTTAATTAAATGAAAAGTATTGTTATGGTTGATAAAATTATTGGTTGCATATAATGGATATATTTACCTTGCATCATGTAGAAATCATACGACCCCTTTAAGTTCAAGCTACACTCTCAAACCATGTCATGTGAAACATAGAACTTTTGGATGATAGAAATGGATAATCGTATCCACCTAGTTAGAGAATTAAACTTGACTTCCATTAAATCATGTAATTTTTTCACCTTGCTAAAATTTAATAAAAATATATTTCAACGAAGTGCAAAACACCACTCCAAACCCCATACTGGGTAATTTATAGAACGATCATGTTCATTGGTGATATGAGATGTCATATCAATCTCTATCATGACCTTACATGATTGTTTAACCTTGTTTCATTGCCTGTCCGAGAGCCTAATCAACTATTTTACCGATTTACGTGAAAATTCAAATTGTAACCATCAAAATCTAAAATAAATGAATATTTCTTCAAACTTTAATTTTTTTCTCTTGATAAGACTTTGTATCAAAATAAAGGAAAATTTAATAGAGAAAATATATCATAGATTAAACAAGGGTATGTTGTCTACATAAATGCTAAAAAAATGCTTCTAATTAATGAATAAAAAGTAACTCCCTTTATTAATTGGTCAATATTTCAACCTTGCTAAAATATGTAGTAAATAAGACAAGGCTAGCAATCACATATAACGTTGTAGGATAAACAAGAGGGATTTTAATATTTAATTTGAGTTATATACGACATTTTAATAAGGTATTTTATCAAATAATTTGTGCCCATTATAAATGTACCTCCACATAATATTAGATGCTTGTGAGCATAGTTGCGATAATAATATTTTTGGTGGATCTCGGTGTTATATTGTAATGTTCTTATTGTAACACACTTTGGAAAGATATTGGAAAATTTTGTTAAGTTCAACCCTACAACTATCAAATATAATTTTTTTCTTACAAACCTCCAAGGCTCTTTCATCAAGACAATTTGTACATTAAGAAAAATGATTTTGTTCCACATAACTACAGTTCTTTGAGTTATTTTTTAGATACATATTACACATTTCAATAATTAGGTGTTAACAAGTTGTACATCGACATCGACGGTATTGGCCCATTATTCGATAGCTACTAAAGATTCATGTCCCAATTAAGCTTTTTTATGATTTCCCTATCCAAGTGTAGCTATCAAGATCATCCAATACTAAATACTCTTAAGAGAATCTTATTCATGGTTTTGTAATGTCCCTTTTCCCAAATTCGAAGGCATAATTGGATCTTCCGGATATCCCTCCTCTTTGGTCAAATTGAAGAAGATAAGGAGGAAGTTTATAATATGTTTTTTATTATTTTATGAATATTTAAAATTGTATTAGTGAAGACTAAATGGGTCGACCTTCTTATTAAGGTGTAATGAATGGTCATAAGGGAGCATGCAAATGTGTCTTTTCTATTTTGGCATCAAGATGGAAAAGTATAAATAGGGGAGTAAGGGTAGCCATTTGAATATCAAATATCATTTGTAAAACCATATTTTGAGAGTGAACTCTCATTTCTCTCCACTTGGGACAAAAACCCCTTGTGAGGTCCATTGTGAGGGACGAAAACCTCTCACTTTTGACTTAAAACAATTTATAATTGCAGATTATTATTATATTGAAGATCAAATTGTGCCAAATCTGATTTATGTCATTTATTCCAAAAGTGTGACTTGTTCTAGTGAGATTTCTGAATTATTGGATGATATTAGCATCATATAAAATTAATATTGCAAGTTTGAATTGCATTATAAAGGCCAAATTTGAATTTTCATGGATCTCTATGCACATTTAATGGTTAAATCAAATTATTTATGGTTGCTGCAATTTCTAAATTATCAGGATATTTCCAGCAGACTATTTTTCGTTGCCTGAGTCGATTTGGCTCTAGAAAATTAAAAATTAATATATCTTTCATGAGGAAATATTTTACTATAATTTACAACAATTTTCATGTTGATTTCAATCACTAATTTTGAATTCTAATCTACCGCAAATTAATTCCAGAATTTTGAATATTTTGATAAAACCCTCAAAAAGGGTTATTACAGTGGTATCAAAGCATGGATTCTCTAAGGACTGGGGTTTCGAAAATCAAGAAGGTAGAAAATATCTTTAAGGAGTATCAAGCTCTTCCAGAAGACATCCGGAATGCCCTACCATTTTCAGAATTCATAAAATGGAAATATGATATTCCAGATTTGTGCCACGGAAGGAAAAGAACCAGGAAGAATAATTCAGCCCCTACCTCCATTTTAGCTCCAGATAGTCAACATAGTGAAGTAAGTATTGATCATTGCTTGACGAATAATGATGATGTCTGGAAGAATGAAGAGAAGCATGTGCCTGAAGGTGATGTGAATGGCCATAAAGACCTCCCTCAAAATATAAGTGACACCAACGATAAAGATGAAAGAAAAGGTGGTGAACAAGAAGTGGTGGTGTTAAGAACGGATGAAACCCGTTTCAAAAGAAAAATATATATAAGGCATCCCGTTGATCCAATTGTAGCAGTACACAATAAGGAACCCAAAAATGAAGAATCAAACTTGGGAAAGAGCCACCAAGATATCCCGAGTACTTGTGAACAAGGTATGAAGGAAGAAGAAATGGACAAAAGTTTTGTTGAAGGCTTGAGGATAGAATATAATTCAGATTTTTTACCCTCTAGCTTGCCATCATGCAAAGTTGATCACCATAATTATTTTGATTCAAATATGGGCAGAATATGATGCACATTGAGTGGTAAGGAGTACTCACATCCTTTCCATGCATGTAACAATACAAGTACAAGAGTTGATAACCATCTCTCCAAGATCCATGGTCTGTATGCTAACGTAACCATTCCCTCTTTCAATTTGGTTAGCCATCCTCTTGATATTCTTATGTTGAAAAGAGTAATTTGGAGTAGTGTTGATAATAGCCCTTTAAGGCCATGGAAATGGGAGGAAAAATCTCATATAGAACAAGATGGAGGAGCTGGACTATACCTAACAACAGCAAAAAGGGGGCCAATTAAAGAAGATATCAGCCTTATGAAAGCACAAGGACATGAGGGAATTGACAAGCAAGCATCAAGCGAAGAGAGGATGAAGGTAAGCACCCGGAAAGTGGAAGATCATGAAGGTAAATTTTTCTTGAAATATTTCTTGCATGATGATTCAGAATTTATGAGTATTGTGGGTAGAAATTGCCATGGAATTATTTCAATCTGCTTATGTATCAATTCAGATATTTCACCATGAGTGGATGGCTAGAAGTACTCATGTTTCATATAAGATATGTCCTCTTTGGTCACACCTTTGTGCTCACCACACTTCATGGGATGAAGAGGTAAGGAATGTTATTTTTGTGAAGGACATCATTGCTTGGGTAACAATAAGGTTCGTTGCATTAGAGAATTTTCAGATTATGATAAGGATAGCAATAAGGATGAAAGTAGGCATGATGGCATTTTAGTAGGTGCACCAAATTACAACTCTTTATTTGAAGGTGATCTACATGGGCACATGGTAAGCTCCGCATTTCCATTTCATCAGTCATTTGACATAAAGGTTGTGTGCATAAAGTTGGGTTGGAATGAGTATTATTCTTTTGATCCGGGCATAATAACTCAACTAAGATTGAAAGATATGATCAAGAGCCATAAAAGGGTTGGCTTATGGTGTCTTAAGCCCGTAGGAAATATATCTTAGTGCTCCATTTGTATGTACGGGTGAATAATAATTACATGTGTAATTATTATTATGGTAAATTAGTGAAAGTACATTTACTATGTAAATGTAAATAGTAAATGTAAAATGTGGTTAATATGTGGTAAGTTAGTAAGTTAGAATAATAAAACAATTAGTATTGTTTTATTATTATATTGGTGAGAGGTTGAAACCATATGGGTGTATGGTTGTACATGAAGACAAATGTTGTTGTAAGGATTGTTATTTTACATCTCCTATATAATGGAGTGTAATGAAATAGTGAATGTATAATAAAAATATAATACGAGTTTTTAATTTCAATTATTGTCTCATGTAGCTATTTCATGAATTCGTTGTATTAGATCAGTAGATTTTTACATTTGGTACTAGAGCAGTTAAATCTTTCTCGAAGATGATCTCGTAAATTTTGTTTCGCGATCTAAGTTTCTCCAAAATTTTGCGTGTAAAACGATCTATTATACAGAAGCTACGGTAGAAATTTCAAGAAACCCCGGTTCAAGAGTTTTGGAGAAACGTGCAATTTACTATATAGCACATTGATCACTGCTATTTTTTTAAGAAATCAGAGAATCAAAGGTAATTCAAATCTACATTCAATTTTTTTTGGATATTTAGATTCAGTAAAATGGATACACCATTATATAAATTTAATGGGCTGAACTTCCATACATGGAGAGTAAAAATCCAGATGCAGTTAATGAATAAAAACCTATGGAGGATAGTAGATGGAAAAGAAAAAGCACCTACATATGTAAGCAAAATTGTAGAATGGGAAACTAGAGATGAACAAATAATAGATGAAATTGACTATAATTATGAAGAATTTCTATACTAAGTGAAGTTCTTGGAGGAAGGAGGCACAGGAGGTTGGAGGTCATTCAACGACCTCTCGTCAGTCACCAACGACGGGGCCGTATCAGTTATGGTGATTATTTTTTTATACAGTGTGTTCCTGTTGTTTCTTTGTATTTTTGGCAGAGTGTTTGGTTGCAGTGTTCCTATTGTGGTTTGCAGAATAAAGGAAATTTCACATTGAGGGGGGAACATGATCTCAATGTTCCATTTCTAGTTTTCTATATTTCTGGTATTTTCTATATATGAGCAAAGCAGATTTCAGCAGAATTTCCTATGTTATTCCTTGCAGTGAGATGTGATGAGGGCTAAGAATAATACTTGGCATATCATGATGTGGTTGTAGGTAAACCACTTGAAAACCTTCATTTTTGGTTTGTGGTACACCACTTGTAAAACCACCATTTTTAGTTGTTGGTAAACCCTATGCAAAACCATCACCCTTTTGGTTTGTGGTACACCACTTGTAAAACCACCATTTTCGGTTGTTGGTAAACCCTATGCAAAACCATCACCCTTTTTGGTTTATGGTAAACCAATTACAAAACCATCATTTTTGGTTTATGGTCAACCCTATGAAAAACCATCCATTAGGTTTATGATCATCCTGTAAAATCATCAGATCATGAGCAAAGTGCAGTATAAGTCGAGGTTTCCCCATGTTCGCACTAAGGGGGAAATGTTAGGAAATATATCTTAGTGCTCCATTTGTATGTATGCGGGTGAATAATAATTACATGTGTAATTATTATTATGGTAAATTAGTGAAAGTAAATTTACTATGTAAATGTAAATAGTAAATGTAAAATGGGTTAGTATGTGGTAAGTTAGTAAGTTAGAATAATAAAACAATCGATATTGTTTTATTATTATATTGGTGAGAGGTTGAAACCATATGGGTGTATGGTTGTACATGAAGACAAATGTTGTTGTAAGGATTGTTATTTTACATCTCCTATATAATGGAGTGTAATGAAATAGTGAATGTATAATAAAAATATAATATAGAGTTGTTGATTTCAATTATTGTCTGTGTAGCTATTTCATGGATTCTTTGTATTAGATCGAGTATATATTTTTACAAAGCTTGCCTTTTTGAAATTATATGCCACTGATTTGGAACAGCAGTTACATTATACAAAAATTCAGCCCTTTTCATTGATCATCCATGATGAGAAGGACTCCTTGCACCATATATTGCTTCAGCAATTGCTTTGGGAGGCAAATCAGGAAAAAAATCCTTTCTTACTATGGCCTATATGTTCAAGGAAGGATAGGAAAACACCTAGAGAGTTTCAAATTCATTTCTTCTCAGCATGACAAAACAATTTGCAATTCTAGAGAGGTATGCATTGCTCGACTCCATGATTTGGTTAAGTTTCTACTCTAATGAACAGGCTCATAAAGAAGAAACCAAGGAAGGGGGCAGCACCCTTGTGTCACTCTCTGAAGACCACTCAAAAAATAAAAATACAAATGGTAAGCTTCTGGCCTGTACATCACAGCTGTTCATTTGAAGCCAATAAATAAGTTTCTATCTCGAGACATGATTCCCATGAATGCTCCATGTAAATACCAATCAAGGAAATATGATTTTGATGCTCTGTTGAGTGGAAAATGCCAAAGGAAGAGGTCTGATCTCAACTCAGAAATTTTGAGTTATGTTGGGAGCAGCCCAAGGTATGACTCTTTATATCTCATTTCTCCCTCCATATCGAGCTCTGATGAGTATGAAATTGAGCATGATAGGGAAATGGGAATGATGTGCAACATGGGGAATAATGGCCACATTTTCATTGATACATTTGCTTTTAACATTCGGAAACATCATTGGCACAAAGAAGGATGGATCACATGGCTTACACCTTGCATGGTAAGAAGTCCCTTTTCAGATTTTGAGCAGCAGTTGTGGTGTTTGATTGATGTGTTTGCTTGCATATCCACAAACTTCTGGGCTTCAAGAAAAGGTTTGGAAAGAATTAAGGGATATGGTATGAATTCTTCACTTTCAGCTGTATATCTGAGTCATTTTCAGTTTGCTGCAATTGAGGATGAAGTTTCAGACACATGGAAGTCATTGATGTTCTTTCATATTGGGAAAGAAATTGTGAAATGTACAAGCTGCTGTCCCATCATTTTTGCGATTGACATCACTATGATCATCTCTCCTATCATTTCCATAGCTCGACTTTAGCCATGCAATTGATGAATTCATTGTTGGAGATTAATTTTGGCCCATGGGTGGACACTTGGGAAGGGAAACCAGCCATTTCAATTCTGATTTTTGAAAGGAGAATGCTTGATTACAATATTGTATGGGGCAGCCATCAAATGCATAAAGAATATGGAGTTTTCACAAGCAAGAAGACAATTGCAAGACCTAAAGGAGTGTTGTCAGACACTCATGTTTTTTCTAAGTAGTTTTCTTCTTGTGTAGATACAAAAATGAAGATTACAAGAATCATATGGGATCAAGGAGATTTCCATTGCTTGCGGGAAAAAAATCTTCGGAGGAAGGATTGTAATGTCCATGTTTCCCAAATTCAAAGGCATAATTTGATCTTCTCGGATATCCCTTCTCCTTGGTCGAATTGAAAAGATAAAGAGCAAGTTGATAATATGTCTTTTTATTATTTTATGAATATTTTTAAGTAAATTAGTGAAGACTATATGGGTCAAAATTGTTTATAAAGGCATAATGAATGGTCATAAGGAGTGGTCATGTCTTTTCTATTTTGGTGCCATGAAGGAAAAGTATAAATAGGGGACTAAGGGCAACCATTTGAATATAGACTTTCATTTGTAAAACTAGATTTTGAGAGTGAACTCTCATTTCTCTCGGCTTGGGACGAAAACCCCTTGTGAATTCCATTGTGAGGGAGGAAAAACTCTCACTTTAGATTTAAATTTTTTTATAGGTACGATTATGATTATATTAAAGATCAAATTGTGCCAAATTTGATTTATGTCATTTATTCCAAAAGTGTGACTTGTTCTAGTGAGATTTCTGAATTATTGGATGATATTAGCATCATATAAAATTAATATTCCAAGTCGACTTGCATTATAAAGGCCAAATCTGCATTTGCATGGATTTCTATGCATATTTAATGGTCAAATCGAATTATTTATGGTTGCTGCAATTTCCAGATTATCAAAATATTTCCAGTAGAGTATTTTGCATTGCCTAAGTCGATTTGGCTCTAGAAAATTAATAAAATAATATATCTTTCATTGGGCAATATTTTACTTGAATTTGTGAAGAATTTCCAACAACTTGCATGAATATTTCAATCGTTTGTAATTTAAATTTTAATCGTGTGGAAATGAAATCTAGAATTTAGAATATTTTATAAAACCCTTAAAAGGGTTATTTTAGGTTCATTAATTTTTACCCCATTTTTTGAAAAAGAATCAAACATTATAGTGGTACACATTCATATTGAAGAGCCCCGCCTCATGACACCGGAAACCGCACCAAAATGTAATTAAAATTTTAGGTAATTATTTTTTTGAAAGTGAACAAATTAATACTAATGTTACTAACTCGATTCCCACTAATAAATTATTTTATATAAATTTGATTAACCCAAATTAATTAAATACTTTCCTAATTCCAATTTAACTATTTATTTATTTCCACTATCTTTGTTTACCCTACTAAACATTTGTTAAGGTCACTTGGGAAGTTTACACCCCCTTTTAGTTAATTAGTTTTCCACACACCCTCCTTTAAATTATTTCTCATTCTCATTAAATTCCTGTGACTTAAAAGTGTGTAGGGTTTAATGTGGACCCCAAGATCAATCTAATATTGGCCCTAGATTTCCATCTTGCCCTCAAGTGGCCCTAATCATCTTTATGTTTTCTTTTCCTTTCTTTTCCTCTTCTCACTTGTTTCATTTTGAAATTTACAGGTTTGGTAGACCATGAATGGCCATGAAGAAATTTTGAGGACCTTATCTTGTATTTTCTTCCAATTCTCATTTTGTTTAAATTTGCAGTTATGATGGAAGAATTATTCTCAAAGATTGTTCATCCTTGTATTGATTTTGGATGGATCCAGGTTGTCAATCCTTGTTTTATTTATTAATTGTTTTGTTGTTTCTTTTACCATATTTAATCTCTGGTTGGGTATATATTTTATACCCCTTTTTCTTGTAATGTGAATCTTCATGAAAGTATATATATATATATATATATATATATATATATATAAAATTGAAAAACCTGAAAACCATGTAACCATTCCCAAATAAGCGAAAATCGCAGAGATCCAATATGTATTAGGATGACAGTTTTGGAGAGGGGGTTCTGTGTAGAGGGGGTAGATGGACTGCGTGGTGGGGTTGAAAGGTGCAGTGGTGCGTGGAAGATGGGGATGGTGGGATTGTTGTGGTGGAGTGCGGTGGCGTGTTTAGTGTAGATTGCAGTCTTTTAGGGAGGGCTCGACCCTCCCTAATTTACCTTTTTATTTGTTCAAGACATAAAACATAACCATCGCAATTTTATTACCTTTTAATTTATTTTTTAATTTCTATATATATAGGTATAATAAATATTAGAATATGACAATTAAAATATATAACTAAAATAATAGATATTAAATAATGAATATCTTTGTAAAAATTGTATATTTATATTTGAAAATATAACTATATTAAATATATTTAAATATATTTATATCACATGAGGATAAAATCATTTCAATTTCTAAAATAATGGGTTATTATTTTTATTTTATTTTATTTGTTATTCTTGAGAAGTATGGAACTTAATGTTTTGCATGACATCTATATAAAAATGGTTTTCTCATTTATGTGTTAAAAATAACAATCTAGCAAAATATTTCAAATAGAAGAGAGACTTGAATATGTTCACAAAATTTGTAAGGGAGAACACATATTCTAATCTGATTTCTTAATAAGAAGAAATCATTAGTATCACATGGGAAAGAAAACAAACTAATCTCATTCTATTCAATAATGCTACAAAATTTTCAAGAAGAGATACATGGCAAAAAATATACTTATTACAATGTTAGTCCTAAAGCTCCATGTTAGGCTAACTTTCTTTTCAAATGCAATGCTAAAAAAATATTTTTAGATTTTCAAACAAGAAGGTATCCAACAAAGAAATATTTTCTCCCAACAAAGATATTTATATATTTTTTACATATTCATACAATAAACAATCTTTTTTTATTCAAAATGGAAAAGTACAACCTTAAAGGAAGATCTTAACAAGAGTACTATCAACTAATTTCTTGATTTCACTACACATTTTAAGTCTTTTACAGCATTTAACATACAAGGAGAGTTTACATTCCTATGGAGCTTAAGCTCATATACAACATAACTCCCAAAATATTCAAGATGCTACATAAGAAATCACTTTACAAGATTTTTTTGAAGATTAAAAGGGATGCACAAATAAATGCAACACTAAGTTTACAAGTGAATCCCAAATCACAAAGAAAAAAACTTTACAAGACAAAGAAACTTCTCACATAGCCATATCCATGAGATTACAATGAGAGTAATGTTCACAAAAATTGGAGAAAACAATGAGAAACCATGATGACAAGAAACTCCAACCATCTTCCAAACTTGAGCTCCAACTTTGAGTTCTTTTCCAAGAAACCAACACAAAGAGAAAGGATTGTTTTACCACCCAACCTATAGGCATCATTACATGTCTTTCCAAAGGTTGGAAGACATGCTAGCCTCCCCCAAGCCCATGGGAGAGAGAGCTAGCTTCCACAAATGTGCACAAGATTTAGGGAGACATAAACAACAAACACATTCACATACAAGACAAAATCCATTAAAAAACAACATTTACAAACAAAAAAAAAAGGAGAAAACCATATTCATCCTCAAAATGGGGAAGAGAAGATGAGATATCAAAAAGTGCCAAAAGGTGTGGTCCAACCATAGGATGCACACTAAAATTTCTTCACAACCTCCTTATTCCTCCAAAACAACAAACCCTCCTTATTGCTCCACCCATTCACCTAAATCCTTCTTGGGAGGATTTTCAAACCCATTGGGTTTCCTCTCCAAGAATGGGGAAGGGGGTTCAAACCATATGAACCACCTTCCCCACCTCAAACCATATGAGGGAGTGAAAATAACCTACATGGCTTGCCCATCAAGCCATGAGGTTTAAGAGGGAAAATCCCTCCTCTTCCCCATAAACTCCAAAATCCATCAAACCATATGATGGATGGAGAAATTGAAAATAAACATACCCAAAGCAATATACACACATGTAAAAACACACATTTCAACTATAAGCAAAGCTAAGATCTAACATGACATAAAACATAGAATGAGATCAAAATCCTACCTCCAAAATCTCTCCAACACTCTAAGATTTTCCCACTTCCTTATCCAAGCAAACTCTAGCTCCAAAAAGTCTCCAAGCACCAAGCAAAAAAGCTAAAAAAATTCTCTTTCTCCCCATGAGGAGAGAATTTGAAGAAAATAAAATCAAATTTCTCACAAATGAGGGGGTGACATGTGTCACCCCTCTCTTCCCTCCAAGTCAAAGATTCCCAAAATAAAAAGAAGAAAAGATAAATTCACTTTAAACACTCTTCTCCCAAATTGCCCAAAAAGAAAATAAAACAAGTTTGTGCAACTTTTACAAAACACACATACCAATCCATCTTACATGGATGGTGACAAAAGAGAGGGAAATGGGAGGGAAACTCTCTCTATGCCTTGAAATTAAGCCCCTACCTAATAGGTAGGGTCCAAGGGCTTATTTTCATGCTAAGTGAACTCCCAAAACTAAAAGGGGTCACTTAAAATGCCATAAATAGCCCAATTTCAGGTTTGGCACATTTGGGCACAAGTGTAGAGGATGTGGGGCCCACTCAAGGGTTCACATGTGACCCTAATCCTCTCTAATTAACACACACTTACCCAAATACAAAACTTAATGCAAGTGGGGACCATTAAGTCCCCAAACCTAATTTACTTAACAAAATAAAACAACCTAAACATAATTAATTTTACATGACATACTACATTACAAATGAGGGTCACTCATGGTGCCCAAAATAATGAAATCAAATACTAAGGCCTCATATAACTAACATGGTTAGGACTTAGCCCCATGGGCCACTTGTGCACAATTTTTAGCCTCCTTGAAACCCATGTTCTCTTGTGACCTGTCACCTACACACTCAATGCACACATTAAACGTATATGTCCAATACAAGTGTAAATCAACTACTCAATAAATGAATCAAGTCTAAACATGAAATCTATGATATCATAACATCAACATGGAATCGTAAATGTGAAACATGCACAATTCACACAATTCACATGATTAGCCATAGAGATAAATATAAATGACATATCCACCATGTTATCATGTGTTCTCATCAATAAATCAATACTCTATAAAATCAAGACATGCGACTAAACTAAGTATCCAACATATATCAAATGGGTCCAAATATCATAGAAAATATGTTAGTATCCTCAACATCTAATGAAATGTGTCATCATGCTAATCAAAGCTAAATTGGTGCTACGCGCCCAAATCACCATACATGTCCATGAAGATCAAATAACATAACATAATGTCCAAAATATATCAAATCCCTGTCAAATCATGTCTATGAATAAAGAAGTCAACAGATAATTGAGGCTATAAAAATGTGGGCACTACATCCCCCTCTCCTAAAATTAGACTTCCTCCTTGAAGTCACTAAAAGAGATATGGATATATAGCCCTCAATGGTGTAACATCCTCCCAGTAGTTGTTGTCTCATCATATTTGTCCCACTATACTCTAACTTGGTCCAAGTCTCACCCTGAAGGGCCAACCTCCAAGTGCTCCAAGTATACATACAGGCTGGGCTCCAGCCTCCACTTTCCTCCATCCTCTACCTAATGCCAACCAATCCAAAACATGAGAGACATCAGGTACATATCTACGTAGTATAGAAACATGAAATACATCATGGGCCCATGTAAGGCATGGTGGAAAAGCTAGGTGATAGGAAACTAGACCGATGACCTCTAAAATATCAAAAGGCCCCACAAAATGAGGTGATAGCTTAGAACCCTTTCCATAGTGGATTGGGCTCTTATGTGGAAGAACTCTCAAGAAGACTTTTCACCCACTATGAAGTGACAATCAGTCCTCTTGGTGTCTGCATATGCCTTTCTGGCATGCTCTAGCCTACTTAAGATGTTATCTAATCAGAACAACCTACTTCTCTAAGTCCTATAGGTAAGATGGTCCCAAAATAATCCTTGTCATCTAGCTTGTCCCAACTCGAGGTGTCCTGCAAGGTCGACCATATAAATCCTGGTAGGGAGCCATACCAATGGAACTATGATATATTTATTTTGTATGTAAACTCAACTAAATGTAGATAATATTCCCACTTCTTCTGCTGGTCCATCACATACATCCTCAACATGTCCTCTAGTACCTGATTAACCCTCTCTGTCTGTCCATCTATCTCTGGATGGTATGCTGAGATGAAATTAATATGAGTACCCAAAGCGGTCTAAAAGGAAGTCCAGAAAACTGATGTGTAAATGGTATCCCTATCATTGATGATGGTCTTTGGAATCCCATGCAATCTAAAAATGTCCTCCATAAACACTTTGGTGATGGCATGTGCATTATAGGTGACCTTGGTTGGTGAAAATGTGCAACCTTGGTCAACTTATCCACAGTGACCATAATGGCATCATGATGATAAGAAGACATAGGGAGTCCTACTATGAAATCCATGGAGATCACATCCCATTTCCACTCGGGAATATCATGAGGATGTAAAAGTCCTATGGGATGAGAATGCTCTTCTTGACCCTCTGGCACTCAAGGAAACATGCAACAAAATATGCTATGTCCCACGTCAAGACCAGGCCAATAATATAACTCTCTCATATCAACGTGCATTTTCTTCACTCCTAGATGTGCTACATATGGAGCTCGATGAGCCTCTATAAGGATGAAGCTACGCAAATCACCTATCTTAGGCACATAGATGTGCCTATGGAACCAAAGTAAACCATCTCCTCTAAAATGCACCCTGAATATCTACCCTCTAATGAACCACTATGACTCAACATCTTGTCTAACACCCTCATAAAACCTATGTCCTCTGGAAGATGCTGAAGAATCCTTCCTCTCAAGTCTGATTGTAGTGTCAATGATGCAAGCACATGTCATCATCTACTAAGTGCATCTACAATGATAATTTTCCTTTCCTTTGATATACTACACCTCCATGTCATACTCACATAGGAACTCCATCCAACACTGTTGGTAAGAGTTGAGGTTTGGCTGTGAGAAGATATGCTTGCAAGCTACGATGATCTGTCCTCAAAATGAAAGGTCTACCCAAAAGGAAATGATGCCAATGCACAAGAGCATGAACAACTATGCTATAAGCTCTAAGTCATGAGTAGGATAGTTAAGCTCATAATCTTTGAGCTTACGTGACTCAAAGGAATAACTTGATGCTCCTACATAAGAACTTCTCCCAAACCCTCTAGTGATGCATCAATACAAACAAAAAATCCTCTGTGGGTCTGAAACTACTAAGATAGGCACCATGGTTAACCTTTCCTTAAGCAACTAGAAGGCCTGCTCACACTTCTCTAACCAATCAAACTTCTTCCCTTTTCTCTAAAGGGAAGTAATAGGGTGAGAAATCCTGGAAAATTCCTAAAAAATGTGGTAATAACCTAGCTAAACCCATAAAACTCCTCACCTCAGTAACTAATGTGGGCACTGGCCAATCAATAATAACATGTATCTTAGAGGGATCTACTGAGATACCCTCTCCTATATGATGTGTCCCAAGTACTTGAATCTCTATCTTGAAAGAAGTTACATTTTTCCAAGTTCCCAAACAACTTCTTCTCTCTCAAAACCTGTAGTACCTGTCTCAAATGCTCCTCATGTTCCTCCTCGGAATGAGAATAAATCAATATATCATCTAGGAACACTAAGACAAAGTGATCCAGAAAGGTCCTGAATACTCCATTCATGAGGCTCATGAAGATAGTTAGGGCATTGGTCAAACCAAAAGGAACAACTGTGAACTCATAATGCCCATAACGTGTGTGAAAGGTTGTCTTATGAATGTCTACATCTGATATGCACAACTGATGATACCCTGACTTGAGATCAATTTTGAGAACACTCTCACTCCCCACATCTGATCAAACAAGTCATCAATCCTAGGGAGTGGATAATGGTTCTTTATTGTGACTTTTTTGAGCTTCCTAAAGTCTACACAAAGTCTAAGAGAACCATCTCTTCTTCACAAATATGACTAGCTCTCCCAAGGAGATACACTAGGGTGAATGAGACCCTTCTCCAACAACTCCTCTAACTGTATCTTGAGCTCATGAAGCTCTGGAGTCATCATCCGATAGGGTGCCCTAGAAACTGGTGCAGATCCTGACACTAAATCAATGGTGAAATCCACCTCTCTGTGGGGTGGTAACCTTGAAACTCACCTAGAAACACATCTACATACTCCCTCAAAACTACATGATCATCTAAGGGTGAATGCTCTGAGTGATCTCTGATCGATCACTAATGGTGATAGAAAATAACTGACAACCTTTACACATGCTCCACTTGAGTTGCTTAGCTAAGATCATGTGCAAAGAGATAGGCCTCTACATCCCTGAAATCACAACTACACTCCCAAGATCATCCTGACACTCAATGACCTTATTCCTATAATCCACCTTGGCCATGAGCCTCGAGCCAATCCATACCTAAAACAACCTGATAGGATCCTAGAGGAATAACTCGAGGTCAAGTGTAGTGGAGAAGACTCCTAAATCAAGTACACAACTCTCCACATACGAGTCCACATGAGTTTGGCCCCAGAGGCCAACTCAACCTACCAACTTTGTCTGTTTAAGCCACCACTAGCCCACACTAGTCCACTATAAAGGAGAGATATAAAAGAATCTAAAGCACCTGAATCAAAGAGTACTTGAGATAGAAATACCCCTGATAGTACATGTCATCTCAATAACTATGGCTTGATGCTCGACCTGGCGGTTATCAACCACATATACATGATGGGTACGTCCTACATCACCCACTGTCTGCTCGAATCTAGGAGCTCTCTTACATATCCATGGTAGTGGGTTTGTGTGGACACATACACACATAGTGATCAAGGACCCACAAATAAAACATCCTCATGTACCCCTCTAAGATGGGGTCCCTCCTATACTCTGGTGAACTGATCCTGGTCGACCCAACCCTAGTAGAGACTTATGTGTGAGATGGTCTGTACCTACTGAGTAACCATGTCTCCTATCCCTAGCTCCACCAAAACCTCCTCTAGTACCACCTCTCTATAAGCTCTAAGTCTATCTAGCCCTCTTTCTTGGTGGCCCTAATGTTGTGTCTATGTTTTGGATGTGGTGGAGCCCTCGATACTACTGGGAGGCCAAAATCCTCCTCTAGGGGTGGTGTTGTACCCCATGACCTCTGACTCTGAAATTCCTACATCTTCTCTTAAATTTTCTCTTGTTCCTATCTCGGTGTTCTTGTGCCTAGTCATGTTCTCCTCAGATAAGTAGGCCTTCTCAATGGCCTTCTCAAGTGTGGGAGGAGATAACATCCTAACTTCTCCTACTATGTCTACATTCGGCCCCAATAAACCTATTAACCTATAATTTCTCATCTTGTAGGTAGTCCACATACTACAAAATATCCAGGAACCTACTCTCATACTATGCCACTATGTGCCAGAGCCCTATTTATAAGTCATGAAACTCATCAATCCTCTTCTACATGAAATGCTCTGACATATAATGAGCCCTAAAATGCTCCTCAAACAACTCCCAAGTCATTGTATCTCGATTCAAATGGAGCTTCCGCTCCTCATTCCTCCACCAAATGCACTATTGTCTTAGAGGAGGTGTATGGAGAACCTAGCTTTGACATTTCTCTCATAAGAGTGCAAGCCAAAGTAGCTATCAAGGCTAAGGAGCCATGACTCAGCCCCAAATCCATCCAGAGCCAGTGTACGTAGGTGGCTGCAAGTGAAGAAGATCTCTAATCACACTTCCTGTGTCATGATCCTGGCATTGTGGTCCAATAGGTGAATGTGGTCGTCTATCCCCAAATGGTCCCTCAAGACTGTGTGAACAATACAACATGGTACAAGGCACCCTCTCGTGGTGAACGGAAGGGCTACATGACCTCTCCCACCTTGGGGTATCATGCTCTGTGGCTCCGAGTGTGCATCCTCACCTATCGGCTCCTCATCTCCTGACTGATATCCTCCTCTCTCACCTCCTGTGGTGGTGGAAGGCACTGCTGCACAACACCTATCAACTTGCTGAAGAGCCTCTAAGATCTGAGGTCCAAACTCAGGTGCCTATGGCTCGGGCGTAGGTGAACTACGTCCCAAGTCCCTAACCGATCGATGTCTCATGGGTGTCATCCTATGTATGAGGTAAGAAAATGGATTATTAAGTTATAAACAGGTTGTGGAAATTTTTAATTGTTTTTCATTTAATGTTATTAAAATATTATTAACTAATTAATTAATTACCCGAGCATCCGTGTGTGTGAACCATCGCTCTGATACCAAATGTAATGCCCCCTCGAGACTTGGGACACCATAAACCACACCAAAATGTAACTAAAAATTTGGGTTTTTTTTTAAAAGTGAACAATTAATACTAATGTTTTGCTTAACCAATTTCCATTAATAATTATTTTATATTAATTTGATTTACCCAAATTAATTAACTACTTTCCTAATTCCAAATTAATTAATTATTTATTTCTATCTTGGTTTACCCTACTAAACATTTGTTACCTTTAATAAGTTTACACCCCTTTTAAATTAATTAGTTTTCCCCAATTAGTTTTCCCACACCCCCTTTTAATTTATTTCTCATTCCCATTAAATTCCCATGACTTAAAAGTGTGTAGGGTTTAATGTGAGCCCTAGGATTAATCTAATCTTGACCCTTGATTTGAATCTTACCCTAAAGTTTCCCTAATCATCTTTATGTTTTTTTTCCTTCTTTTCCTCTTCTCATTTTTTTTTTGAATTTGTATTTGTAGAGAGAGTGAATGGCCATGAAGAAAGGATTCATGGAGTTTTTTTTGATGAAAATCTCATTATTTTATTATTATTTTTTGGATTCTTCTAACTATTTCTTATCCTTAATTCAAATTTTGGGTGGATCCAAGGTACTACCATTTTTTTTTTTATTTTATTATTTATTAGATGAAAGGTATATTTCCTACCCATATATATATATATGTATATATATATAATATATATACATATATATAATCAAAAATGCTCCAAAAAAATCCATAAAATATTTTTATTTCCATATGGAATAAGCAAAATGCACAGGTTTAATAGTAGGGGGGTTTGGGGTGAGGTCTTTTTGGAGAGGGGATGTGTGGTATTTGGGTGGTAGGGATACGGGGGGTGGAAAGGTGCAGGGTGTGGGATGGGGACATGGGAGGGGGAGGGGGGCACGATGGGTTCATGGAGGATGGTGGGTGCATGGGTTTGGGGAGGGTTCGGCCCTCCCCATTTTTTTTTTTTTTTTTTTTAAAACTTAAAACAAAACCTTTCCACAAAATTTTATTACCTTTTTTTTTTTTTTTTTTTTTTTATTATATTATATATATATATATATATAATATATATATATATATATATACTATATATTTATATATTTATTATATTATATTATATATATATATATATATAATATATTATTAATATTTAATATTACAATATATTATATTAATATATATATAAATATATATATATATATATATATATAATAACTAATTATAATTTTACAATTATTATATATGTATAAATATATATAAAGTATAATAATAATAACTTGAATATAATAAATATATTATATATATATTTTTAACAAAAATATATTAAATATAATGTTATAATATATTCATATTTCATATACTATGAGATTAAAAGTATTCTTTGTTGTAAAATGTATGGAACTTAATGTTTTCAATATATATATATATTAAAATGATTTACTCATTTATGTGATAAAAAGAGAATGTAGTAAAATAGTTCAAATAGAAGAGAGGCTTGAATATGTTTAAAATTTAGTAAGGAGAAAGCCAACTCACATTTAATTTCCTAATAAGATAAATTCATTAAGTTTTCTCACATGGGAAAGAAAAAAACTAATTTCATTCCATTCAATAATGTCTACAAAATTTACAAGAAAGAGATACATGCAAAAGAGATAATTTTCCATATAATGAATCCTAAAGCTCCATGTTAACAAAATTATTTTCAAATGCAATGCTAAATAAATTTAAAATTTTTCAAACAAGTAGGATAACAAATTAATATATCATATTTTTTTTTTAGAGACATTTGCCATTATCCAAAAAAATATAAAAAATTTTCTTTTCAAAATGGAAACATCAAACCTATGCATATTAGAGTAAATAACTAAATTTTACTTTCAAATTTCTTTATTAAAATAAAATGTAGTTTTAAGCTCTCATTTCAAGGAGTTTAAGCTCACATATCAATTTTTCCAAAATACTTAAAAAGTACTTAAGAAACCATATTACAAGCTTCTTTCAATTTTAAAGGAAGGTTACACAATAATAAACACTAAATTTACAAAATTCCAAATCAAAAAATGAAACTTTACAAGATTGAAAGAGAACTTCAAAGAAGTTTACATATCTATAAAGTTACAATGAGAGTAATCCCACAAAATTCAAAAATTATAGAAAACAATGAAGAGACCACGATGAAAAGAAATTCCAACCATCTTCCAAACTTGAGCTCCAACTTTGAATGCTTTTCCAAGAGACCAACACCAAGAGAAAAACTTGTTTTACCACCCAACCTATAGGCATCATTACATGCCTTTCCAAAGGTTGGAAGACATGCTAGCCTCCCCAAGCCCATGGGAGAGAGAGCTAGCTTCCACAAATGTGCACAAGATTTAGGGAGACATAACAACAACATATTCACATACAAGACAAACCATGCACTAAAGAAAACACAACATTTACCAAAAAAGGAAAGGAGGAGAAAACCATATTCATCCTCAAAATGGGGAAGAGAAGATGAGATATCCAAAAGTGCCAAAAGTGTGGTCCAACCATAGGATGCACACTAAAATTTCTTCACAACCTCCTTATTCCTCCAAGACAACAAACCCTCCTTATTGCTCCACCCATTCACCTAAATCCTTCTTGGGAGGATTTTCAAACCCATTGGGTTTCCTCTCCAAGAATGGGGAAGGGGGTTCAAACCATATGAACCACCTTCCCACCTCAAACCATATGAGGGGAGTGAAAAGAACCTACATGGCTTGCCCATCAAGCCATGAGGTTTAAGAGGAAAATCCCTCCTTTCTTCCCCATAAAACTCCAAAATCCATCAAGCCATATGATGGATGGAGAAAATAAAATAAACATACCCAAAGCAATATACAAACATGCAACAAAACACACATTTCAACTATAAGAAAGGCTAAGATCTAACATGACATAAAACATAGAATGAGATCAAAATATACTACCTCCAAAATCTCTCCAACACTCTAAGATTTTCCCACTTCCTTATCCAAGAAAACTCTAGCTCCAAAAAAGTCTCCAAGCACCAAGCCAAAAGCTAAAAAAAAATTCTCTTTCTCCCCATGAGGGAGAATTTGAAGAAAAGCCAAAAATTTCCTCACCAATGAGGGGTGACATGTGTCACCCCTCTCTTCCCTCCAAGTCAAATATTCCCAAAAATAAAATAAGAAAAGATAAATTCACTTTAAACACTCTTCTCCCAAATTGCCCAAAAAAAAAAATAAAACAAGTTTGTGCAACTTTTTACAAACACACATACCAATCCATCTTACATGGATGGTGACAAAAGAGAGGCAAAATGGGAGGGAAACTCCCTCTATGCCTTGAAATTAAGCCCCCTACCTAATAGGTAGGGTCCAAGGGCTTATTTTCATGCTAAGTGAACTCCCAAAACTAAAAGGGGTCACTTAAAATGCCATAAATTAGCCCAATTTCGGGTTTGGCACATTTGGGCACAAGTGTAGAGGATGTGGGGCCCACTCAAGGGTTCACATGTGACCCTAATCCTCTCTAATTAACCCACACTTACCCAAATACAAATCTTAATGCAAGTGGGGACCATTAAGTCCCCAAACCTAATTTACTTAACAAAATAAACAACCTAAAAACAAATTAATTTTACATGACATACTACATTACAAATGAGGGTCACTCATGGTGCCCAAAATAATGAAATCAAATACTAAGGCCTCATACAACTAACATGGTTAGGACTTAGCCCCGTGGGCCATTGCTTGTGCACAATTTGCGTAGCCACCCTAAAACCCACGTTCTCCTATGACCAATCACCTGCACACTCAATGCACACATTAAACACATCATGTCCAATACAAGTGTAAACCAACTACTCAATAAACGATCAAGTCTAAACATGCAAATCTTATGATATCACAACATCACATGGAATCGTAAATGCGAAACATGCACAATCTCACACAATTCACATACATGTTAGCCATAGAATAAATATAAATGATATACATCCATGTTATCATGTGTCCTCATCAATAAATCAAATACTCTATAAAATCAAACACATGCGACTAAACTAAGTATCCAACATATATCAAATGGGTCCAAATATCATAGAAAATATGTTAGTATCCTCAACATCTAATGAAATATGGAATCACCGCCTCATCATTTACTATGTATTTCTCTGGCACACGTTTTGCCACAAGCTTGTATTTATAATTTTCCCTACCTTTGGCTGCTCCATATGTGTTCCCCGAGCTCCAAAAGTTTCCTAATAATAAACCACTCTTTGATGAAATGCTTGTATACATTTTTGTTTACAATTGCATGATTTCCTTTCCCTTCTGAAATTCACGAGATCATTTACTGTAATTAATTTTCTACCTATTTATCTACCATGTCTTTTGAAGGCACCATCAGCTTGTAGAAATTCCAAAAACATCTTCAAATCATTTAGATTTATGTCGGTAATAATTCCTTTACTAGTGCGAGTATGGAGAAGAGTTCCACAACCAAAACAAATTAATTTCCTTTTCAGGGATGCTTAAGATCTTTTGCAAGCCCTCCACATAGCATTTTGTTATCGCTCTTTTAATATATGTCCAAAAACATAGTCTTGTCATCCTTCAATTCAAAAATAAACTGGGATACTTGGTAGGTAAAAGAGTAACAATATGGAAGGCCACATCTCGAGTTTTTGGCTTGTTGTAGAAAAAAACTTGTAGTTTAATGGATGGTTATTGTTGATGGCGAATCACAAGACTATGAATGTCTCGAACTCGATGGGTTGAGACTCTCGGTGCAATTGCATAACATGGAGATTTTCCCAAGTGTGGGACCTTGTGAATCGGGAAAGCTCTCCTGGATGAAGGCCATGTTCCTATTCATCTTCGTATGCACACATAAAATGTAGAGGGTTTACTCAAAACGTAATCTAACTTGCCAAGGAGAAAGGGTAAGAAGATGCATAAAAATAAACCTAAACTAATGAAGGTGATGCACCGAGGAATGAAGAAAACACTTGTCCTACCAATAAGCACAAACCATTAAAATGCAATGCAAGATCATGCACCGATAGCCGATTTGTAGTGAAATATTAGGAGGATGCAAATGAACACAGAGAGGGTTGAAAATCATCCACGACATGCATTATTTCTCCAAATATTGATACAATACACACTAAAATGCCAAGAGGCAAAGTTGCATTACAGCTTTAGATGGGAGGTTTGAACTCTACAAATTCACCCGCCAAAGAGAAGAAGGAAGGGGCAAAACAAGAATGTCCAACCTTTAGAAAGAAGCCCTTCTTACAATTTATAGGAAGAATGAGAGAGGGAAGAGAGAGGAATTCCAAATCTACCCCAACTACCTCCAAGTTGTATTTAATTCATCTCATTATGGCGGTAGGTGAGACCCTAGCAAACCCAAAAAATGGTGAATTGTATTTTACATTTTTTAAGAACTTGTTCTCACTCAATTAAAGATATCTAGTTGTAGTTGGATAGAGGACCTTGTAAGCTTTTCAAAATTCCAACCTTGTGTGAATCCGGAGCTCCTCAGTGAAATTTTTGGCTCATGTCGAAACTTCCGATGTGCACTTTTCACGTGCCAATGCATGAATTTTTGCATTTCGACACCTTCGATGTGCACCCCCAACCAACGCCTTTATGCATGAATTTTTGCATGTCGACACATTCGATGTGCACCCCCAACCTGCGCCAGGGCACAAATTTTCGCATGTCGACACCTTCTGATGTTCACCCCCAACCTACGCCAGGGCGTGAATTTTTGCATGTCGACACCTTCTGATGTGCGCCCCTAACCTATTTCAGGGCATGAATTTTCACATGTTGACAACTTCTAATGTGTGCCCCCAACTCTGCTATGGGTGCGAATTTTCACATGTCGACACCTTCGATGTGTGCCCTAACTCGCGCCTGTGCGTGAATTTTCGCATGTCGACACCTTCTCTTTCCCGTCATGTGCGCCCCAACCTCGCGCTAGGGCGTGAATTTTCACATGTCGACACCTTCTGATGTGCACTAGAGGCACTTGGTGATGCAATAAATGTTAGGTTTTTGACCATGCAATGCACTTTCAAAACCTCGAAATGAAGGATTTCAATTTTCCTTGATTTCCATATTCTTCTGCTCTTGACCATATTTACCTGGGGAGGGAGATATATACAACAATTTGGTGACTCAACGGGATCACCTACCTACTAGGTAGAAGATCAGTGGCCTTTTAGCAATCCATTGGGCATGGAGTCATAAGCAATAACCTAAAACCAACCTGATATCTGATCCCAAGCCTGATACCACAACTCCTTCTCCGACAACACTCTGAACTATAAAAATCAACCTGAGAGCAAAAAACCTATGCCAAAGCACTTAGGGAAATTGAAACCTAACTACAACAAGACAATGTGCATATGCACTTAGAGGAATTGAAATCTAGGCTAATATTTACAAGGGTAAACCTTTTCCTTTTAGTAACAATGTTTAAGATAGATTCCGTTAACCGAATCGAGAGTTCTTCTCCATCCAATGTAGAAAATTGGAAGGCATTACTACTTTTACATCTCGTGACCATGTAGGGGCCACTCCAAATGGCATCAAACTTGGAATGCCTTCCTAGTTTTTCCCGATCTGCATCCCATTTCAGAACTAGGTCCCCTTCCCGAAGGTCCTTGCTCTTGCTTTTTATCAAACCATCGCTTTACTAAGGCCCGATCTTTCTCAATCGTTTGAACCGCATGCTCTCTGATTTCCTCCAATTCCATCAACTCGCATACTTGGCTTGCCATTGGTTCAAACTTAGCCAACTCTAACTCGCTTCATGAGCTCCAATGCAGTAATTCTAATGATATAAGCAATACGCTCTTTTCCATAGACCAACTTGTAAGGGGAATTACCTCAGACCGCTTTGGTGTTATTCTGTCAGCCCATAACACTGATTTTAGATTGGTATGCCATGTTCTTTGATTTTCATCCTAGAGTCCTTCTTATGATTCTTAGCAAATTTTTATTCGTGGACTCTGCCTATCCATTACCCTACAGGGTAATAATTTGAAGAGGTGCTCAAATAGATTCCATTCTTGATAGCCCATTCTGTAATCTTGAAACCTATGAATGTGAATGCATTTTCATATGATGATAGTGGCTGGAACACCGAACCTAGTCACTATTCCTTCATAAAAGTCTAGTATGTTAGACTCATTTGCTTCTTTGAGTGCTACTGCTTCGGTCCACTTGGTGAAATAGTCCATTGCCGTGAGAATCCACTTGTGGCCTTGGCTTGAGTTTGGATTGATGACCCCGATGAAGTCCAATCCCCATTGCATAAATGGTTGGTCAACCAAAATTGGGTGCAATGGAAGCACTACTAGTCTTTCTTTTCCTGTGAAGAGTGCACATTTCTTACACTTTCTTATCCATGTATAGCAGTCACTGAACACTGTGGGCCAATAATACCCTGCCTTCATTATCTTGAGAGCTGTTATCTCATGGGGAAAAATGTCCTCCGAATCTCCATCATGAAAATCTCGTAACACTCTCTCAATTTGACCTATCCTAATGCATCTCAATAGAACTCCATTGATGTCTTTCTTGAACAAAACACCATCAACAAGCACATATGGAATGGCTTGTAATCTAAAGTATCTCCTCTTTTCTTTGCTCATTTCTTAGAGGGCATAGGCCTACTTGTAGGAAGTGTATCATATTCTGAGTCCAACAAGGAGCGGGCACGTCATCATTTTCTTGTTCTTGACCATCCTGTAGTACCAAGACAATCTCTTTTTCATCACCTGCTTCAACTTGCCAACTCAAAGCTAGCTATTCACATAGTCCTTTTCCACGTACTAGTTTAGTGACCTTAATTTTGATGTCATATTCCATGACACGAGTGATCCATCCTGCACGCTTCTCATTCAGATCCTTGTTTAGAAGGAAGTCCTTGACTCCCGCATGAGAGACCAATAATTGGATCTTGTTATTTGAGACTAGGTGCTTGAATTTCTTTAAGCTCCTGATCACTGCAAGGACATGCTTTTCAATGAAAGAGTACCTATTTTCATATTCCTCCAAGCCTTGACTGAAGAAAGCAACTGGTTGTTCTAATCCTTCTTTGTTTTGTTGTACTAAGATTACAGAAATTGTGTCTCCACCACCGAAGGCATATAACATGAAGTCCTTGGAGAAGTCTAGATTGACGAGAGTCGAGCTTGAGATATAGCCTCTTTTATTGCCTCAAAACTTGCCTTGCCTTCAGATGTCCACTTAAATGCCATGCTCTTCTTCAACATCAACGTTATTGGCTTTACAAGAGCTGTAAAGTTTGGAACAAACCTACGGACAAAATTGATCCTTCCCAAGAAGCTTTGAAGAGCCTTCTTATGACTTGGCAATGGCAACGCTCAAATTGCTTCAACTCTTTCTAGGTCAATCGTCAACCCTCCTTTGAAACAATATGGCCTAGAAGTTTTCCTTCGTGAGCCAAGAATATGCATTTTTTGGGATTCAATGATACCCCAAATTTTCTACACCTCTGAAATACCTACCTCAAATGAAAGAGGTGATCCACTGCATTTTTTGAGAATACAATGATGTCATCAAGATATATCAGAACTATTTTATTGATCAATCCTTTGAATGCCATATCCATTGCCCTTTGGAAAGTGGCTCCAGCATTTGATAGCCCAAATGGCATCTTCTTGTAGGCATAGGTGCCCCATTTGGTGGTGAAAGCCATCTTGAATTGGTCATCTTCTTTCACCATTATCTGATTATACCCTGAGTAGCCATCTAGGAGAGAGAATCTCTCCGAACCGGATACCACTTGCAATATTTGTTCCATCAAAGGAAGTGGGTAATGGTCTTTGAGAGATGCCATGTTGAGGTCTCTAAGTCCACACACAACCTGATTTCTCCACTCTTTTCTTGACTGAAACCAAGTTTGAACCCAACTTGAGTGCTTGATTGGTAATATAATGCTTACCTCTATTAGCTTATTTAGCTCTTTCTTCATTAGAGGCTCAATGTGAGGGTTGACTGGTCTCTGCTTCTGCCTGATGGGCTTAGCATCTAGATCCAATTCTATGGTATGTTGTGCCAACTTCGGATTGAATCCTCTCAAGTCTTCATAGCTCCAAGCGAAGACATCTGGAAATTCTTGGCAAAGCTGTATGAAATCTGATTTCTCCTGCTCAATGGCCACTTTACCAATTTGAAGTGTTTTGCCTTCCCCAACCAGAATTGGCTCTGAATCTTCTCTCTTGACCTGTATGTTAGCCTTTTCCTTACGGAACTGGTCGTTAGGGTTGAAGATAGACTCCAACATTACTAAACCCTTAGGAAGCTTGTTTGTCTACAACTACACTACTTGATCCCCGTATTTGCTCTAGTCTGCTCCGATTCCTAGCTAAGAATTCAGCCTCTTCTTGTAAAAATTGATGATCTCGTTGATCGTTCTCAAACACCTACTAGCTTGTGTTATTATCTCGAATCTGATGGCCTCACAATCACATGCATATGTGGTTGTGTTTTTTCCTTTCGATGTTGTCAACCACATCAAACATTGCTCCAACTCACCGTGAGCCTATCTTCGCTGGCTTCATTTTTCTTCCCCGGTATGGACACAATGTTGAAGCTTCAAAATCCTCAACAAGGTCCCATACCCTATTCTTGTAGTTCCTCAGCAGGTCATTCTTTGTAGCATGTTGTCCCCTGACTTGGTTGATGATTATCTCGCTATCTCCAAACACCTGCAAGTTCTTTATGCCCTTTTTCCTAGCCCAATGAAGTCCATGAATCAAGGCCTCATATTCAGCTATGTTGTTTGAATAGAAAACTAGAAATGGAAAGATGAATAATATTTGATGCCTTAAGGTGAAACAAGAATAACTCCTCCTCATGCACCTTTCCTACTCCTTGATCCATCGAAAAATAACCCATACCTCATTGTCATCCTCATGGTCCGGTTTGGTGATGCTAGGGAATAGGTTGGTTTTCTTCATGTATGCAATAGAATCCTAGCTCATTCTTCTACTTCTTGATAGGGATCAAAAGTATGTACCTTGCTTTCCCATTCATCAAGAGTCAAATCTGGGATGCTTCCAACTTTGGTGTCAGCTTCATCTGTGCTTGGATAATCTTCTTGATCAAATGCTAAACAATTGGCATTGATTTGGCTTGGAGTATGAGGCTCAATATGAAAGTTTGCAATTGGTTCGATCTGATTGTGACCTTAGTACCATATCTTGTTCTGAACAACATGTGTGACCAATTCACTAGATAAGTAGCCTCCAATTCTAGCTGTGAAATCCCTTGATAAGCATAGGGAAAAGAGTGGTGGAAAATCTATCACTGACACATCTTGCAAAATGGTAACGTTGGGGCATGCATGCAAGGTAAGATTCAAACCTTTAATCACTCCCACCATTGCTACTGCTATCCCATCCAATTACACTACCCCCTTTGATATGACTTCATATTGGAGACCCAACTGATCAGCTATTTTCTTGGGCATGACAGAACTACTTGCCCTAGAATCAATCATGTAATTATGTACTAGTTTATCCCTAATGATTAATGAAACATAGAATGGAGGGGGTTTCAAAACTTTACCTTGTTGTCCTCCATGATTCCCTTCAAGATGAGTAGCATTTGTGAGGACATTCTCTTGCATATGGACTTGCTGGTTCGAAGTTGACCAATTCTTCATGGCAGCTTGTAGAAGATCTCTTTGGCCTGGGATGGATAAAGATTCCCACATTGATATATTCACATTTGTCTTCTTCATTTGATCAATGATGCTAAATGGGGATGAAACATCTCTTTGCTGTCCTTTAGCCTGCACATTCCTTTCTTGCGCATGGGCAGCAACAACTAGCATTTGAGTTGGTTTAGAAAGTGGTTTGGGCTGCCCTTCCATGTTTGGAACTATATTTTTCTTACCAACACCTTGTGGAGTGATGGAAGGTTATATATCACTTGGAGCCAATGACTGCCCTTCACCAATATTCCTCTTCTTTGATCTTGTGTTAGTTGCTACACTATGAGAAATTATTTGATTCATGCCACAAAAATCCTCAGCTTGCCAATTCACAAGTGCGGTATCATTTGGAGCTGTGTTTTGCTGAGATGTCCCTTGTTGCTGATTTGTTTCTTGACTCACTTCACCCTCTACGCTAGTAGTTGTCACCATCAAGGCTTGGTTCAAAGCACCATTGAAGCACATAGATTGGTTATGAGGTTCATTGCATGGGAAACACCAATCATACTCTTGAGCTATGTTGTTTTGCACTGGCACTAATGCTTTAGAAGTAGATGCAACATTGGGGTTATAGGGCTGAAATGGTCTATTGGTGGGAGGCCTTACTTGGCTTTGATTTGCAGCTGGATTGGGTGGCCTATTGGGCTGGTATGGTTGCCTATTAGGTTGAGCTTGAGGCTGATAAGAAGGTCTAAAGCTTTGGGCCTGCTGCCTCTTGAGTGTAACCAGCTCATTTCCCAAATTTTGTAATTGTTTCATGACCTCTTGGAGTTCATTTGAAGCACTAGAGGATGAAGTAGAAGTTTCATTTGAACTTTGATTTCTAGGAGTGGGAATAGGAGCCAAAGTGGGTGCTTGACTAGTGCTTGATTTTCTAAGTTTGGATACAAGGGCATGGGAGGCCTAGGATCTAGCTTACCAGCTTGAATAAGATAGTTTTCAGCCCTAATGGCAATGCTATAAGCAACAGGTAAGGTTGTGCCTCCCATAGATTGAATTAACATAGAAATATCAGAATTCAAAGCCTTAAGATAGTATAGAAAAGCACCTTTAACTGTTGGCCTAATGGCCACTGGAATCCTATCCCAAGACCTTTGAAATATGAAATTGAATTCACAAATACTCATTAGGAGCTCTCTTGATAGTTGTCAATTGTTCTAGTAGAGACAAATTGTCTCCCTTTCTCCAAACTTCTCATGGAGAACTATGCATAACTGATTCCAATTTTGGATAGAACCAAATCCAAGGCTCCTAAACCATTGCAATGCCTTCCTTTGAATGAAGATGCTAGCAATTTGACAAAGAACATCCATTTCATTTATCTCATGGATCGCACAAACGTTAGCAATGTCTTTGACATGATCACCAGAGTGGTATGATTTTCTCTAGTGAAAATGGAATGTTCTTCAATGCTGCAATTCGAACCGGATTCTCGTGGCATTGAGGGCAAGTGGGCTGCTGCTAAAGAAAGTTGACAAAAGGGTTTTATTGTGCCATTATGATTGGCCTCCCGAGAACCCTTGTTGATTGGATGAAAGGTCTACCAGTGGAGGGGTTGATAAAGTCCTCGTTAGGTGGAGATGGTGATCTTTGTGGCCTTTTTCCTCTCCTTCCTCTACCTCGTGATAGCAAGTAAGTAGACAAATAACCCTTATTCTTGAGTATCGACCTGGTTCAAATTCTTCTCATGTACCTAGGCAACTCCGTTGCTCGCTATATACCACTAAATTCTATCCCTTCGAGTCACCGATGTGTTGGGAATGAGCCTAAAATGGCTGGATTCTCGCCAAGTTACACACCAAACTCGACAATATTAAAAATAGAATTTAAAACTTTGAAGGACCCGATAAGATACAGCTTCTTCAATTCGGTTATCGTGTCTTGTGTAGCTATTAATCCCCAAAAGGTACAGAAAAACTTAGGTCGTGCAAGGCAACTTACAAGACCTAAAATATGTTATGTCGAATTTGGGATAGATTTGGCACCTAGGAAAACCTGAAATACTAAAAACTATGAAATTTTGAAAGTCAAAATCTCAAAAATATAAGAATACCCTTTTGAAGATTATCCCCAAATCTATCAACTCGGTGAAATTTGGACTTGTTTTGAGCAAGTTAAGTCCTTTAAAATTGATTTTGGAATTCATCTGAAGGTGAAAAAATCAAATTGTAAAACCTACAATTTCTAAGTCCAAATTTTCTAAAATTCCTTTAAATCTTGTGGAATGACCTCTTGGTCCCACCGGATCATGCCAAAACTATTGATGGTGAATCACACCACCCTTGAATGTCTCGCAACTCGATGGGTTGAGACTCTCAAAGTAATTGCATAACATGGAGCTTTTCCCAAGTGTGGGACCTCGTGAATCGGAAATATCTCTAGATGAAGGCCGGTTCCTATTCCTCTGTTCAGATGCACACATAAAAATATAGAGGGTTTACTCAAAACCTAATCTAACTTTCCAAGGAGACATGGTAAGAAGATGCATAAAAATAAACCTAAACTAACGAAGGTGATGCACCAGGAATGAAGAAAACACCTATCCTACCAATAAACAAAACCATTAAAATGCAATGCAAGATCATGCACCGATAGCCAAATTTGCAGTGAAAGATCAGGAGGATGCAAATGAACACAAAGAGGGTTGAAAATCATCCACAGACATGCATTATTTTCTCCAAAGATTGATACAATACACTACAAAATGCCAAGAGGCAAAGTTGCATTACAGCTTTTAGATGGGAGGTTTGAACTCCACAAATTCACCTACCAAAGATAAGAAGGGAAGATCAAAACAAGAATGTCCAACCTTTAGAAAGAAGCCCTCCTTACAATTTATAGGAAGAATGAGAGAGGGAAGAGAGAGGAATTCCAAATCTACCCCACACCTCCAAGCTGTATTTAATTCATCTCATTATGGCGATAGGTGAGAACCCTAGAAACCCAAAAATGGTGAATTGTATTTTGCATTTTTGAAGAAATTTTTCCCACTCAATTAAATATATCCAAATGTAGTTGGATGAGGACCTTGTAAGCTTTCTAAAAATTCCAACCTTGTGTGAATCCGAGCTCCCGTGAAAAGTTTTCGGCCATGTCGACACCTTTTGATGTCGCTCACCCTGTGCCAGGGCACGAATTTTCGAATGTCGACACCTTCTGATGTGCACCCCCAACCTACGTCACAGGCAAAATGTGGCATGAATTTTTCACATGTCGACACCTTCTGATGTGCGCCCCCAACCTACACCAGGGCGCAAATTTTTGCATGTCGACACCTTCTGATGTGCGCCCATAACCTGCGCTAGGGTGTGAATTTTCACATGTCGACACCTTCTGATGTGCGCCCCCAACCTGCGCTAGGGCGTGAATTTTCACATGTCGACACCTTCTGATGTGCACTAGAGGCGCTTGGTGATGCAATAAATGTCAGGTTTTCGACCATGCAATGCACTTTCAAAACCCGAAATGAAGGATTTCGATTTTCCTTGATTTCCATATTCTTTTTGTTGACCATATTTACTTGAAGGAGATATATACAACAATTAATTCTCTCAAGAAATAATGTATAAAGTAACTTTGTGGATGGAGAATTGTGTGGTATAGATTAACACTTCTTAAGTAGAGGTTTGAATGCATTTTTCGTACCTACCATTTCTAATATGCATTGCAAATCTACATATATGTAGTAGTTGTCATCCTTATTTGTAATTCCTCGACATACAAATTTACCACGCACATAATCCGCAGTGATTTTCCTATGTCTTGGCCCATATTAACCAATTCAACACGTGTCCAATGCATTAAAAAAAAAAATTAATACATGAATTCCTTTTTATACCCCACCCAAATTCTTAAAATAGATTCCAGTATAGTGAATTAATGATTGTTTTTAAGAAAAAAATTCTAGAAATTGAATCAACACAAAAAACTTTGTTAATTTATTGACTGAAAGTGCGCGGGTTAAATATTTTAACTAATATTTTTAGATGTTTTGAGTTTTAAAGATTATTAAATGATTTTAGTGTATTTAATTTTCCTAAATTATTATATATTTTAATAATTATTTTTGAAATTTAATGTGAATTCTTCAAATCATTGATTCACACTTATCCGTATCTTAATAGTGAATAATATCAACGAAGTTTTACTATTGGAACTACCTGTTATATTAACATAATAAAATATATTTACATAGTAAGGAATGACTAGATAACATACGGTCCCAAAAATGCCACGAGGGAAACATATCAGCAAAAAACACCACAAAGCCTTACATTAAAACACCCATAGGGGAAACCAAAGAGAAAAAGACAAATACCGCCATTAAGCACATGCTCTCACCTAGGGGGAAGATGATCCTAAGGAGGGATGAAAGCTCTATTTTAGGCTCATTGGACGGAGGTTCAACTTTCCATCCAACGTGATCGGGATACCACATTTGAAGAGGAACCGTAATTCCCCAACTAGGGGTGGACATCCTATAAGATTCAAAGATGGTTGGCGGCGAGAGAACCTCATCACCGAGTGTCTTAAAACTCCTTTTCCCCATGGGAGTGGGCTCTAACTTGGTCTAATGGAAGAAGGGGTAGAAGTTTGGTCCCAAGGGGAGGTATAATGGTTGCTATGTGAGAGGATTCTCCAACCCAGAGCCACAGAAGATGGACGTCAAGGAGGTGAAAGACGACTGACAGCAGCCTAAGACTAGACATAACTAGACTCATTATGCATAACACACTTCCCCAATGATCAAGAAGCTTTTGCATATGAGTAAACTCCAAGGAACAACTCGTGGCTTGAACTTGAATCTATATGAAAACACTAGACAAAATAACCACCTCGTCATTAGTGGAAAATCACATAACATAATGATCTTCCTTAAAAATTATAGGATAGCAAGATTTCCAAATATGAAATAGAAGACATGCACGAAATAAATTCCAAATATTAACAATATTACTAGGCCAAGGGCTAAATTCACCAAATAAAGCAAGATGCCATGCGAAGAATTTGGGGTGATATAGTTGGCGTAAATAATGGATTCATCCCTAGATAGATTGAGCACAAAGATAAGACTAGAAGAGGTGTATGAATGACCTAGAGTAGGAGTAGAAAGGAAAATAGGAATAGGAATGCGAATATTCCTAAGAATTTCACCCACAAGAAAACCTTCGTAAAAAGGAAACCACAAAAACTAGTAAAACTTAGGCTCAAGAAGAGGGTTCCAAGTACGGGAAAGCTAGCGATGCCATGTGGTATATACAAAGTGTAACCCCCACCGATCATTAATATTATCAATGACTAGCGAGAGAGGACATAACAACCGAGAAAGGGCCCAAGTGTTGTATATGAGGAAAGCAATTGCATGATTCAACCACCAAGCACGCCACCACATAGTTGGAGGGTGGATCCCCAACTTATGAAGTATAACATCTAGTAGAAGATCCTAAACTTTCCAAATAGACTAGAATTATGAGTTGTTTAGATCAAATTTATTTTACATCTCGTGATAAGCAATCTAATCTCTACGCATGCACAAGATCTTGAATGGTATGAATTCCTTTGCATGGTAAATAAAATGGCTTTAATGCTTGGGTTTTAGCGATCGGAAGAGTGCCTTTAGTGATAATAGGAGACACCATATGTTCTGCAAATTAAAAGAAAGGCTAGTGTGAAATCCATTACCAATCCACCACATTCAGGGCTTCACTTGCTCAAACTCTTTCCAAATATACTTGGAGACAAAGGTACCAGGAATTTTGATTAGAGCAGTATGATAATAAGAAAGTGTTATCCAATTTTGTTTCAACACTTCTTATCGTAAGGGGCTCCAAATTGTATACAATTTCGCAGAAGAATTTTCCAAGGTTGCTTACCTAAAAGACACCAGATAACCCATTTAGCACATAAAGTCACACTATGTCGATAAACATCAATCACTCTCATACCACCTTGATCACAAGGAAGATATAAAAATCCTAGGTAACTTTTTTAAAACTAGTTGACAAGAAATTTTACACCATAAAACTTCCCGAAGCACTTGGAAAGATGATTAAACAAAGTACGAGAAGGACATAAATAAGTAGAATAATAAGCATGAGTAAATTGTAAGGATTTTTGTGCAACCATGGAATTTTCCAACTAGAGATAAGGGTTTGAAAGACCATTTGGTAGCTTTATCCTCCACTTTGTTATGAGCATAATTCCATAGGGTCATAGAATCACTATTAAAGGCAAAGGGAAAGCCTAGAAATCTGAATTTCTATCGAAGACTAATCCATTTCCAACTTAAGCCTTTAACTATTATGGAGGAGGTAATAAACTCTGTCGATATCCCAAATATTTATCCATTTAAATATTGAAACTTGAAGCCAAGAAAAAGTCTCAAAACATTCACAGACCATAGCTACATTCTATTATGACTCTATGAGAGTAAGAAAGGAATCATAAAAAAATCCCATTGACAAGTCAGGTCTCATGATCTTAAAGAAAAATCCCCCAAATATGGCTCTTAGATCTTCATGGGCAATTAAATATCCTGGGCATGAATAGTTAGCACATACATTCTTGGTGCAAGAGGGCACCCCTTCCTAATAGAGTGGAAAATTCCAATAGCAGAGAGTGGTGACTATTAATAAAGAGCCAAGAAGAAGAATTAGAGAAAAGCATGCTAATGGTTGTTTGAATTTTCCAAATCCTAGGGCTATAATCATATTCAGAATGAAGGGTCATTCAATGAAAATGGGAAGGAAACTCCTCTATGCCATGACGACAAAAACACATTCACATACAAGGAAAACCATACATTAATAAAATCACATTTACAAACCAAAAGAAAAGAGGAGAAAACCATATTCATCATCAAAAAGAGGAATAGTGCACGAGACATCCAAAAGTTCAAAAGTGTGGTCCAACCATAGGATTCACATTAAAATGTTTTCAATAACCTCCTTGTTCCTCTAAGTGAACAAAACCTCCTTATTGCTCCACCCATTTTCCTAAATCCTTCTTGGGAGGATTTTCCAACCCATTGGGTTTCCTCTAAAACAACGGGGATGGGATTCAAATCATATGAACCATCTTACCCACCTTAAACCATATGAGGGGAGTGAAAAGAACCGACATAGCTTGTCCATCAAGCCATGAGGTTTAAGAGGGAACATCCATCCCTATTCCCCCATACAACTCCGAAATCCATCAAGCCATATGATGGAAGGAGAAAAGGAAAATAAACATACCCAAAGCAATATACAAACATGCAACCAAAAACACTTTTCAACTATAATAAAAACTAAGATATAACATAACATAAAACATAGAATGAGATTAAAATCCTACCTCTAAAATCTCTCCCACAATCTAAGTTTTCCCACTTTCTTATCCAAGAAAACTCTAGCTCCAAGAGTTTCAAAGGACCAAGACCAAAAGCTAAAATAAAAGTTCTCTTCTGCCCCATCGGGAGTATTGAAGAAAAGATAATCAAATTCCCTCACCAATGAAGGGATGACATGTGTCACCCCTCTCTTCCCTCCAAGTCAAATATTTCCAAACTAAAAAAAAAATAAATAAATTCACTTTACACACTTTTTGCCAAATTGCCCAAAAAGAAAATAAAACAAGTTTGTGTAACTTTTACAAAACACACATACCTATCCATTTTACATGGATGGTGACAAAAGAGAGGCAAAATGGGAGGAAACTCCCTTTATTACTTGAAATTAAGTCTCGTTACCTAATAGGTAGGGTCCAAGGGCTTATTTTCATGCTAAGTGAACTCCCAAAACTAAAAGGGGTCACTTAAAATGTAATAATTAGCCCAATTTCGAGTTTGCACATTTGGGCACAAGTGTAGAGGATGTGGGGCCCAATCAAGGCTTCACATGTGATCCTAATCTTCTCTAATTAACCCACACCTACCCAAATACAAATCTTAATGCAATCGGGGACCATTAAGTTCCCAAACCTAGTTTACTTAACAAAATAAACAACCTAAATGTAACTAACTTCTACATGACATACTACATTACAAATGAGGGTCACTCATGTAGCCCAAAATAATGAAATCAAATACTAAGGCCTCATACTACTAACATGGTTAAGACTTATCCCGGTGGTGGGCTTGTGCTTGTACACAATTAACGTAGTCGCCTAAAACCCACGTTCTCCTATGACTGTCACCTGCACACTCAATGCACACATTAAACGCATCTGTCTAATATAACTGTAAACTATCTACTCTATAAACGATCAAGTATAAACATGCATGTTTATGATATCACAACATCAACATGGAATCGTAAATGTGAAACATACACAATCTCACACAATTCGTCATACATTAGCCATTGCAATACATATAAATGTCGTATCGCCATGCCATCACGTGTCCTTATCAATAAATCGAATACTCTATAAAATTGAGACATGCGACTAAACTAAGTATCTAACATATATCAAATGGGTCCAAATATCATAGAAAATATGTTAGTATCCTCAACAACTAATGAAAAATGTCCTCATACAAATCAAAACTAAATTGGCGCTACATGCCCAAATCACCATACATGCCATGAAGATCACATAACGTAACATAATATCAAAATATATCAAATACCTGTGAAAATCATATCTATGAATAAAGAAGTTAGCAAATATCTAAAGCTATAAAATGGGGAACTACACATACTCGTAGAAAAACATATTCAGTACTTAACTTATTTTATTATTTCTAAGAATATAAATGAATTTTTAGCAACTACTTTGTCGCTGTCCATTTCTAAACAAAACAGAATATTAGAGTCTTGCCTAACAGATTATAGTCTTCATGAGTATTTAACTAGTTGGAAAGAATAAAATTATAGTTTTACATGGGAGCTCAAGAAACGAGATGCCCATGAAATTTGACTAGAACATTTCTCGTAGATGAACGAACAATAGAAAATAGCATACCCACTACTGTCGCTCCTCTTCACGATGCCATTAAAGCGTACCAATTCTACTTAGTGGTCGTTGATTATATACCACCAATCATTGGAAATCGATTGATTACAACTGTATTTGGAACTTACACATAAAAATATAATGGTTGATCCTTTTATATTTCTCTAAGGGAATCACTGCCTCATCATTTACTATGCATTTCTCTTTCATTTTCCTTGCCACAAGCTTGTACTTATAATTTTGCGCCTTATTCGGCTGCTCCATATGTGTTCCCTGAGCTCACAATTTTTCCTAATAGTAAACCACTCTTTGACGAAATGCATGCATACATTTCTGTTTACAATTGCATGATTTCCTTTACCTGCTGATATTGAGGAGATCGTTTACTGTAATTAATTTTCTACCTGTTGATCTGCCCTGTCTTTTGAAGGAACCATCAGCTTGTAGAAATCCAAAACATCTTCCCATCATTCAGATTTATTTCAATAATAATTCCTTTAGTAATGCGAGTATGGAGAAGAGTTCCACAACCACAACAAATTACTTTCCTTTTCAGTTCCCTGCTTAAGATCTTTTCCAAGCCCTTCACACAGCCTTTTGTTATCAGCTCTTCTAATATATGGCCAAAAACATAGTTATGTCGTCCTCCAATTCAAAAATAAACTTGGGGATACTTGGTATGTAAAAGAGTAACAATATGGAAGGCCACATCTGAGTTTTTGGCTTGTTGTACAAATAACTTGTTTAATGGATGGTTCCTCTCTCAAGAAATAATGTATGTAGTAAATTTGTGATTGGAAAATTGTGTGGTACAGAGTTACGCTTCTTAAGTAGAGGTTTGAAAGCATATTTGGTACCTTCCATTTCCAATATGCATTGCAAATCTACAGATATGTAACAGTTGTCATCCTTACTTGTATTTCCTAGACATACAAATTTACCACGCACAGAATCCGCAGTAGCTTTTCCCATGTCTTGGCCCATATTCACCAATTCAGCAGGTGCCCAATACATGAAAAACAAAATTTAATACATTAATTCCTTTGTATACCCTGCATAAAGTCTTAAAATAGATTCCAGTATAGCGGATTAATGATTATTTTTAAGAAAAAAATTCTAAAAATTGAAACATCAAAAATAAACTTTCTAAATTTATTGGACTGAACTTGCATGGGTTAAATATTTTAACAAATATTTTTAGATGTTTTTAGTATCAAAGATTATTAAATAATTTTATTGTATTTAATTTTCATAAATTATTGTAGATTTTAATTATTATTTGTGAAATTTAATGTGAATTATTCAGTCATTGATTCACACGTATCCATATCTTAATAGAGAATAATATCAACGAAGTTTTACTATTGGAACTGCCCTTTATATTAAAATAATAAAAGAGAGTTACATAGTAAGGGATGACCAGATAACAAATGGTCCCACAAAATGCCACGACGGAAAAGAATCAGCAAAAAACACCACAAAGGCTTAAATTAAAACACCCATAGGGAAACCAGAGAGAAAAAGACAAATACCGCCATCAAGCAAACGTTGTTGCACATAGGGGGAAGATGATCCTAAGGTGGGAAGAAGGATCTATTGTAAGGCTCGGTGGACAAAGGTTCCACTTTCCATCCAACGTGATCGGGATACCACATTTGAAGAGGCACCATAATTTCCCAACCGGGGGTGGAGATCCTACAAGAGTTAGCATGGTTGGTGAAGAGAACCCCATCATTGAGTGTTGACAAATCCTTTCCCCGCGGGAGTGGGCTCCAACTCGGTCCTGAGGAAGAAGGGGCATGGACGGTCCTAAGGGGAAGTAGAATGGTCATGCATGCGAGAGGATCCTCCAACGTGGAGCCGCAGAAGATGGACGTCAAGGAGGTGAAGGATGACCTCAAGCGGCCCATTGAAGATTCGACAAAACTAGACTCATTGTGCATGGCGCACTCCACCGTGATCAAGAAGTTTTTCCATATGAGTAAACTCCAAGGAACACCGGTGGCTTGAACTTGAATCTATATGAAAACAATAGACAAAATAACCACCTTATCATTAGTGGAAAAACATATAACAGAATGATCTTGCTTGAAAATTAAAGCATTGCAAGCTTTCCAGATATGAAATAGAATACATGCATGAAAAAATGCCAAATATTAGCAATATAACTAGGCCAGGGATAAAGTCACTAACTAAAACAAGACGCCATGCGAACAATTCAGGGGTGATATAGTTGGAGAAAATAATGGATTCATCTTTAGATAGATTGAGCATGGGGACAAGACCAGAAGAGGTGTATGAATGACCTAGGATTGGAGTAGAAAGGTAAATTAGGAATAGGAATGCCAATATTCTTAAAATTTTCACCCACAGAAAAAATTTGTAAAAACGACACCAAAAAAATGGTAAAACTTAGGCTTAAGAAGAGGGTTCCAAGTACATGAAAGCTAACGATGCCATGTGGTCTATACAAAGTTTAACCCCCACCAATCCTTAATCTTATAAATGACTCAAGTGAGAGGACATAACAGCTGATAAATGGTTTAAGTGTTGTATCGGAGGAAAGCAATTTCATGATTCCACCGCCAATCACGCCACCACACAACTGAGGTTGGAGCCCCAACTTATGAAGCATAACATTTGGTAGGAGATCCTTAACTTTGCAAATAGACTAGAATTACAATATGAGTTGTTCGATTGAATTTATTTTACACTCGGGATAAGTAATGTATTCTCTACGATGCACAAGATCCTGAATGGTATGAGTTCCCTTGTGGTAAATCCAAATGGCTTTAATGTTTGGGTTTTTAGGAAGGGAAGAGTTCCTTTAGTGATAATAGGATACCACCATATGTTTTGTGAATTAAAAGAAAGGCTAGTGTGAAATCCATTGCCAATCCACCTCATTAAAGGCTTCACTTGCTCAAACGCTTTCCAAATATTCTTGGTGACAAAGGTACCAGTGATTTTGACAAGAGTAGAAGTGATAATAAGAAAGTACTATCTATTTTTCTTCAACACTTCTTATCGTAAGGGCTGAAATTGTATACAATTTTAAAAGAATTTTCCAAGGCTGCTTACCTAAAAGACACCAACTAATCCATTTGGCACATAAAGTCACACTGTCGATAAACATCAATGACTCTCATACCACCTTGATCACAAGGAAAATAGAAAACATCCTAGTTAACTTTGTGAAAACTAGTTGAACCAGAAATTTTACACCATAAAACTTCCCGAAGCACCTGGAAAGATGATTAAACAAAGTGTGAGAAGGACATCAACAAGTAGAATAATAAACATGAGTAATCGAAGGATTTTGGTGCAACCATGGAGTTTTCCAACTAGAGATAAGGGTTTGAAAGACCATTTGGTAAATTTATCCTCCACTTTGTTACGAACATAATTCGGACACAAGGTCAGTAGACTCACTGTCAAAGGCAAAGGGAAAGCCTAGAAATATGAATTTTTGTCCATGACTAATCTATTTCCAAGGGTAAGCCTTTAACTAGTATGGAGGAGGTAATCAACTCTACCGATATCCCAAATATTTATCCATTTAAATATTGTAACTCGAAGCCAAGAAAAGGTGTCAAACATTCAAAGACCATAGCTACACTCTATTCTCGACTATGTGAGAGTAAGAAAAATCATAAAAAAATTCCCATTGATAAGTTGTGTCTCATGATCTTAAAGAAAAATCCCCCAAATATGGCCTTAGCATCTTCATGGGCAATTAAATATCCCAAGGCATCAACAAAGTGAGCATAAACATTGTTGGTACAATAGGGCACCCTGTCGATAGAGTGGAAAATTCCAATGGCAGTAGATTGGTGACCATTAATGGAGAGCCAAGAAGAAGAATTAGAGAAAAGCATGTTAACGGTTGTTTGAAAGAATTTTGCAAATCCCAAGGCTTTAAGAATAACCGAAATGACGGGTCATTCAATGCAATCATGATATTTCTCAAAATCAATCTTAAGGAAAAGAGTCTTCTATGAAGAAACCCCTACCCACTCCATGCCTTCCCATACAAAAATAATATTTTCTAGGATGTATCGGCCTTTGAAACAACTAGTATTCTTGGGAAAAACAATCTTAGGTAGAATATTTGCAATGCGGAGAGGCAACACTTTCAATTTTTGTAAGAAACATTCAACAAGGTGATCGGCCACCAATTATTCATTTGTTCGGGATTCTCATTTCCGGAATGAATATCATGCTTTGCCTTGATCGATGAAACTCCCAAGAGAGTGATATTGAAGAGATTCATTATATACTCAAAGTAGATTAGGTCCCACAAAGGACCGTGTTTTTTTGTAAAATTTTAAAGGGAAGCCATCCAGATCCTAGAGACTTTTTATCTCGTAAGATAGAGAAAGATGGATAAAGCTCCTATAACTTGAGAGAGGCATCACAGTAACATGATCTCTAGGACATGTAGTTGAGTAGGCATCACATCAATATAATTCAGTAAATTAGAAGCACGTTAAATCGTATCCTCCCGAGCTTGAAATCCCCAAACAATAGTTCTTAACAAAATAATTAGTGATCTCTGAGAGCTCTATAATCCGTTGGTGAGAATCAAAGATAGCTTTGATCTCATTCTTGAGCATGCTTAGACTAGAGGAATTTGAAACATGTTTTGGAGGATGTATATCCCACCCTAAGGCAACGAATCCTCAAATGGAATTTTACACCATGTCTGAATGGGATTCAATGAGTTTAAGTTTGTGTCGAATATCATCATCCTAGGTTTTATGGTTAGAATAAAAATGATTCTCTTTGAGAAGCAAGGATACTCTTCTAAATTCTTTTTACAGAGTCTATTAAGATTGTCTTTTAACCCGAGAAACCTATTTACCAAACCAACTTAGGATCTTGGTGGTGTGATGAATAGCCACTTCTCACCGCAAAATCTAGCTCACAAAAATGGCGAGATGTGGTGCCATATTCTAAATCTTGGTAATTAGGGGGATCATTCCAGGATTAATCAACAAATAAACATTAAGAAAAAATTGAGTTTTGGGAACCTTGGGAAGCCCCCTCGAAAAACAACCTTAAATGTGATCGGATGGTGGTCTAACAAAATCACTTTTGACCACACCTTGATAATGGAGGAGCCTCAGCATGTCAAAATCAAGATAAGGTTCTTATGAAAGAACAACATAGTCAAGGAATTTTAATACTCGATCATATCCTTCAAGATTGATCCAAGTGAACCAAGCTTGGTCTTTAAATTTCTTCCATCGTCTGAGCAATGATCGAAAGGCCCCAACAAATTTTAAATTATTACTAGGTCACACATTCACCGAGACACCAACGCATAAGAAGGGCTCTATATTTATCATCTGGGTCCTCCACCATATTAAATTTTCCACACACCAACCAATAAGAAATGGGTTAGTTATCACCTAACCATTTCCATAATAATGTTCTTTCGGGACCTTCATTAGGGGCATAAATATTTAGAATACCGAAAGAAATATCATTAATACTCATAATCACCCAAACAACCCTATTATTGTTGTTTTATCTAAGGTAATAATTAATGCCAAAAAAATTGGCGTAGTGGAAATTAAAGCAACACTTATACCATCAATATGATGAGTATGTAATTGCCCAAAATTAGGGAAATACACGCGAGTAGTTTGAAGCAAAAAAAGAGAAATCTTGATTTCCAAAGAAACAAATCACATCTAAACAACTAATTAACTGACAAGCTAAACAAACTAGATTTTACAGAGAGGATTTTTCAAACCCCGAACATTCCATGACATAAAATTCATGAAAAATCAGACATATCAAATTCCTCCCGCCAGCTTAGAAATTCCATCCTCAGAGCCAAGAATGGCGAAGTTGTTGGCAAGAAGAAGATGGTCTGAATTGGTATGCTCAACATGAATTGATTATAATTTATCCCAATTTACTCCCCACGTGTACCTTGTTAAACCACTTGAGGTGGACTACATGAACGTCATAGAGGAAGAGAGGTTGAAGAAAAATTCCCATTATTCTCTTAATTTTTTTGGACAACTTGTCTTGGCAAGGTCTTGGAAGGAATGGAAACCAAAGGACTAGGTTTCACCAATCTTGGATCATACTTGGAAAGAATAGGGGAAGAAGATGGATGCGAAACATCAAAAAAAGGTTTCACCCCGATTTCTTCTTAGAACCAACCATAGTCTAGCCATCAACGGGAAGGTCAACTTTACAATTCGAGACTACTTAGAATGTGCTAAAAGAGGACAAATTCCCGAATGTGATTTTTCGAGGCCTGACAATGAAAGCATGTGTTATAGAGGTTAAAATAAACCACCTTTTGAGAGATTCACAGGGACCCGGTTTAAATATTCGATGGTCTCACAAATCTTTAGCTAAATTTAATTCGAAACACACACCCTTGTTAGGACGAGAAAAGAAAAAAAATGCTCTTGTTCATGGCAAATAACCCTATCAATGGTCTTAAAATCTCTAGTTCAAAAGGACTAGAGGTGAATGGGAAGACCAAGGAGCTCAATCCAAACAAGTATTTTGTGCAAAATGTTGCTACTCAAATCAAGTCCTGGGTCCATGGGGATAACACAAGTGGATTATTACCTAAATACCAACATGCCGCCATAAGTAGAAGGGTTGAAGCTTAGAGGGCTCACGAGAAGTAAACAAATAAAAACCCTTACTAAGGTTACAAACCCAAAAACAAGGATACCATTAGAATCCCAGTGGCTTTTTATCTAGTTCTACACGTAGGTTTCAGATAGGATACAACCACAAAAATAGGAAATAAGAAATTGTTTTGATACCACATGAAAACATGATCTAAGCATTCATAAAAATTACAACATTCGAGAGGGTTCAAAGTGCATACCTCATCTTAAAGTTTCAGCAAAAACTTCCTCATGTGTTTGGGATCCATTTCTACTAGTTGCAACAATCATTGCGATGGAATGAGAGTTAGCCATTTATAGGCGTGACATCGCCTTAGCGGTGGGAAAAATACGGATGAAATTATGATAGCACCAAGTGGAAACCACAATACAAGCTAAGGATGAACAATTTCCACAACAAAGCAAGGTAATAAAAAGCATGAGAAACCAAGAAGATCTTAGAGCTTCTTAAACTATCAACCAAGTTTTGACATGTTTGATTTTCACTATTAATATTTTTCTCTAAAACATTCTTTACAAGAAACTACTCTCCTAGATTTTCTTTATAAGACCATATAGATAGTTTGTGTGGTATTATTCGAAATAGAGTTAGTCTTACTATGGTGGATTCAAGTCGATATTGTTAATAAAATTGTGATGGTTATGCTACACTTGATAAATATATGTAATATATTTGTTGTATAATCCTTCATTGATGTATTATATATGCATGCATGTAGATTTTGTCTTATGATTGTTCATAGTGATTCTCAAGAATACATCAACATTTAATAGCTAAACATCTAACTCCAACATTATGTAGAAAACTTATTTTTATATAGGACTAGAAGATTTCTATGATGTACTACATAAATGTCTTTCATTTCTCTAAATTAGGTTCATGTTCATGCATGTTCTCTCGTGTTAAATTTTACTGTGTTATCTTTTTTTTTTTTCTGTGAATGTAGACACCTTTCTATTTCTGGGGATATTTGCAAATTTGTTTTCCTATTGTTTATTACATATACACATACATTTTACATATATCTACTTATATTTATCTAGACATTTTATAGGTCACACGGTCTTCTATAAAGTTCTACTTGTTTTATTCAATATATTTATGTTGTGATTCAAAATAATTATGTTCTTGAGCTCCTATTCTTGAATTATACATGTGTTTAAAGAATATTCTAGTCATTTATAAAGCATATAACATTTACTACATGTTATATTGTACTGCCCAAACATTACACACAACACATTTCGAAGGAAAGTGGCATATTTTGGCAACATGCGGTAGTAAACGATAGTGACACATCCTAAAACGCCTTTTTAGACATGTCAGGAAAAATACCTTATTTGAGGTCCAAAGGAATTAATCCATGTGAAGCATAGTATAACATTATAATTTAGCAAATATTGGATAGTTCCAGCAAGATAAATGCATATCGGTCAATAGTTGTCTAAAACTAGTATGATATGGTTTCAATTAGTCCTGCATGCATAACCCAAAAGTCTCTCTTTTACTGCACACAAATCAATTGGTCTGGATATGTATATGCATTCGAAGCAGTTACATCTGTCTCTGAGAGAAAAGGAAACTTTTTCTTGCCATTACTTAATTTGTTGTAGAAGAAGAAAACAAAAAATGGGGGATTGAGGACTGGTAAGTGCTGCGTTCATGGGTAATGTCTAGCTGTGTTGAATTTTCTTCTTCTTCTTCTACGCACATCAGCTACAAGCACTATAACCGGAGAAACATCATTCTCAAGGTAGAAAAAGCTACCACTTCGATTTCATGTTTCTTTATCTTTTACTGTGGGGGTGGTCGTATTGATTAAGACAGAGAAAGTGCATTTTTCTTGTTATCCCACGTATACCTAAGCAAGACTTGTGCCAAAATGAGAGCTCAGACAAGGTAGGGTCGTTTTCAGGAAGGAACAATGGATGATTTTGGTTTTGAATATATGCATTCTTATTCAATAAAACCCGTGTTTCTCCTAAGCCTTTTTCCTCGTTATCTTTTGCAGAAACATACCACAAAAAATTATCCCATATTCTCTACCAATGGTCTTCACAAAACACATATATACCTTTCTTCAACTAGCTCTCTCTAGTCCTAAGTTTTCTTCTAGGTTATCCGGAGGGAAGCAAACAACCTAAGAAAAGCATGGGGCAAGCTTGTATCATGTCTTATCAAGACATTGAATGGTACTAATGTCACAACAAGCAGATAAACAACTCAAAGATGAAGTACAACAATTGTTTTACCCTATCTTGATGGTTTTATGCAACATGTTTTACTCTTAGTAATGTTTTACCCTATCTTGATCGTGATTTTTGCATAAAAACGTATGGTTTTCCCCTTTTCGCTTTCACTAAATTTCACCGCATCATTTAAAAATTTTTTTAAATTAAATTTTGAATAATAGAGAATGTAATTCCAACAATTGACAAAACCTTACCTTGATGCGAGTTGTTAAAACATTAAAAAAGTATCTTGAAAGTCATGTGCATGGAGCACCACACCGAACATACCGCAAAACCGAAATTTTTGCATGACTCTTGGTTAGATGGGACATTGTAGGGAACCTTAATTGAGTTGTTGGAAAGTATCTAATATAATTTAAAATTGTATTCCTACACCCTCCTAGGCTCTAGCTTATTAGTCAAGTATAGTGACATGGTTGTTTTGATAAAAATGATCAATTTTTTGAGCGAAACTAAAAAACCACTGATCTCCTAATTAATCCATGAAAATCATAACCAACATTCATTCCATGAAAACACGCTGGCTATTTTTTCGATTCAACTGTATTTTACGCACACTTCCTTCCCTATCCTTTGCACCTTCAAATTTACCTTCTTCTACCATGCACAAATCTTCTATACACCTTCTCCTTAGTGTCATACTTTTATTTACTCAACATTACCCCGCGCTAAACTACACTGTTATGTAAAAAAATTGGTCTTTTACAATGGTTGCCTCTCCCGATGCTTTAAGGAATTAGAATGGAAGAATATAAAGAATATAATGTTGTGAAAAAGAATATATTTTATGCTCTAATGCACCCTCTCTATTCCACTAGAGAATCAAAATCCGAGGATTTATGCGATATTCTTCCTTAATTTCGAGCTTTCAAAGTTTTCAACTCATCCAACACTTTTATATTGATATAAATTATGGTCTTCTTACATTATTAAAAGGGACATCTCGTGGCGATGCCCTCCAACTCATCTCGGTCATATCTCCATTTCCATTTTGTAAAATCCTATGAAATGTTATTCACTATAGGATATTCATCCCTTATAATATGGATCTTATGAGAATTGTTTTCTAAGCTCATCCATCAAAATGTTTTGAACTAACTTATCATTTTCTAAACCATATAAATGTAGTGATTACTCAACCTTTTTCATACTCTCTACTCAATCATGTCATATAGGTTTCAAATGTTTAACACCATTATTCACCCAACACACTCCATTATATTAAAACACAATAAACACATAAGCTTCTTACAATAAGTAGTATCATAAGTTTATGCATGCATCAGATCTGGCAGCATAACTCCACAATAGCTCATACACAACACTCTCTCTAATCTACATAGATTACTACATATTTATAAGGGTGGGGACTTTCCCTTCACCACTTACACTTTACAAAAATAGGTCACATGCTGAAAATAGTCATGCACCTTTACAATAACATGCACACATGCAAGTGTGCTAATAATAGATCTCTTACAGTTAACTGGAAGTAGTAATTCTATTATTAATTCAAACTCATGCATGGCACTTTAGTAGATGCTCTTCCCAAAATAGCATTTGTGTGTCACAAGTCTCCATCCCATTGTGTGCTCCATACGCTATCTCCAAAATAGCCCAACCATGAAAATGGCTAAGTCCCGATTCAATCTATCTTTCACATGCACTTCTTCCTTCCCTATCCTTCTCACGCCTTCAAATATTCCTTACTACCACATGTGAAATCTTCTATGTGCCTTTTCCTTAGTGTCATACTTCATCTACTCAACATTACCCCACACTAAACTACATTTCCACCCCAAAAATGGTTTCCTCCTGATGCCTTAAAGAATAAGAATGGAAGAATATAAAGAATGAATTGTTGTACAAAGAATATATTTTACTCTCCAGTACCCTCCTCTTCCACTAGAGAATCAACTCTAGATATTCTTCCTTAATTTCAGCTTCAAAGCTTTCAATCATCCAACGCATTCTTGGTCTTCTCTGGACATCTATCAATGATGCCCTCCAACTCATCTTAGGTCATCTCTCCCTTTTCATTTTGTAAAATACTATGACAATGTTAGCCATAATAGACATCCATCCCTCCAGAAGATCCATCTTTTGTGCTATGAGCTTTCCAAGCTCATCCAACCTTTCCTTATGTGGTTGTTGTGTGTACTACAAGGTCTTCACACTTTTTTCTTCACTAACACCAATCTCTCTACACCCTAAAGTCTCATCCTTCATTTCTTTCAAAACTTCATTATCCTCCAATATAGTTCTTATTCGATTACTGATTCTGAGCTGCACAAATGTTCAATGCCTGGTCTTCTTTCTTCAACTCTTCCTACAAAGTCTAGGAGCAAGGCTTCGTAAGATGAAATATTTCTAACCACTGAGGCCCTTTCTCTCTCTACTTCCTATTCAGGGTCCTTTGGCATTGGCATGTGAATCAGGTCCATCCTCAAGCACCAAATCTACTAGGGTACACACATAATGCATAGCTGAAGGAAACCTTTCAGGTACCTTAGATTCCAAGTGTGGTCTTTCTTTCAGACATGGTCACCAATTTCTTCCACCATACTGATGAAGGCCTCATTATTTTTCTACTCCAAGTCCTTTTCTCCTTGTAGATGCATGTTATTTCTAGCTTTGGCCTTGTTATCTTCTCATAGCACTCTAATAGTGGCAACCTTATCTATGTTCCTCCATGCCACTTCTGTAGATACCTTAACTAAGGCATTTCTTACCTACTCATCGGACATGAGAGTGGGCTTTATAGTCATGTGCCTACTCTATGGTGCCTTCTTCATTCTTTGGGACACACATGACTCCTCACATACATCAAAATCAGGCTCATCCATGTGAGTTTGCATAGACTAGAAATTTGTTTCCTCACATGCATGTAGTGGCCATGTCTGGGTCCATCAACTCCCATCCATACAACCCCTTAAGGCCCATTATACTCTAAATGGGTGTGAAAATTTTACTTGTGTCCTCAACATAGCCCATACTTGGTACAACATACTCCCCACTTGCTCTCTTTGTTCTTGGCCCCTAGGAATTTGAGCACCAAGATTTGGAGTCGATCTTTGATGTTCTAAGAATATCATGTTCTATTTCTTCTACCACCTTTACTCCCTCTTCTTCATCCTTCATATCTTCATCCTTGGGTTCCTCCACATCTTCTGGTTGTACAGGGGTGTCAGGCATGCTTTCTACAGACTCCTCTCACCTCCTCATTTAGCTTTAGCTTTCTCCTTTTCTTCTCAACTACCTCTTTTTGAGGAGAGAGTCATGGTGATCTCCTCATAGGATGTGGGGTTCCCATGCCTTGGGTCCTTGTTCTTTTGAATACCCTTTTAAAATGTGCTCTCTCTGGACTACTTCTACATCCAAGTCTTCATCTTCTTCTTCTATGCCTGTGGTGGAGTACCCACGCTTAGTCTCCACTCTATCTGTGGGCTGCCTCTAGCCTCTATGATCTAAGCCACCACTATCTTCATCTTCCTCCTCATCATCTACCTCTATAGCTTTTGTGGGCATTGGGGGCTGGCATGTTCTCCACTATATGCTTTCCCTTAGGTGGCCCTGGAGTGCAAACTCATTCTCCACATACTTGTTATTCTCCAGCTTGGGCTTAAGTTGAAGGTATATGAGTGCATGCTCTCAATGTCCCCAATTTCCAAGCTTACATGCTTCATGCTTATAACATCTAAAATGAGCCTCTCAACATAGGCAATCCAACCTAGATATACATATGTCTTCCTTAGAGTGTGGTAGTCACAGTCTACCTTGTCTATAATAAAACTTAGGTGGCACACATCAATAAAGTGGTGGAATGATGCCTGAAGTAGTGCATTTGTGAAGGCATATGGTAGTTTGCACCATGGGCTCCATGTCCCATCCTCATAAGTGAACCATGATGATGCAAAAGTGCTGTACACCCGTGAACTATACTTTCCTTTCCAACTACCTACCAAGGTAGCTCCTTGGGATGTGCCACTCCTCTTCAAATGCCATGTGGAGTCGATCATACCACATCTCTACCCTCTTTTTAAATGGCCCACTCATTGACCCTTCACATAAATACTTGTCAAACCTTTCTCACAAGGGACTTTTTTTCCATGGGATATTCCCAAATCTTGTTCTTTGGCCCATCGGGCACTCCAATTTCCATAAATACTAGAGAAAGTAAGATAGCACCAAAATGATCTTATCACCTATGTGTGCTTCCTCGATAATGGTTTTTATAATGTAACCTACTATGTTATAGACTACTCCCGAGACATTTTCCTCATGTGATATGGAGCCACATGGTATTTACTTGTGACCATCTCTCTTGATCATTTAACTTGGTCACCAAATGTGCAACTACCTGTACCACTAGGTACTTCTTCAATTTATCAATGTCCATTCCACTGGACCCTTTATATACCCTAACTCTTTCCATGTCTCCATGATTTTTGCTTTATCAGTCAGGTCACTAGCCAGTCTACCCCTATGCCTTTTAATCCTGTCAATGTCAAATCAAGGTTGCTATGTGATTCTAACCCTTCATCCGAAAAAATAGAAAAAAGTCCTCATGGACTCTACTCATCAACCACTAGTATAAAGGTTCATACTTTCCAAAATATGGGAGCTCATACAACTATAGACTCCTACCTATTTTCAACAATTTCTCTCCAGCATCATCATACACTGGCATATCCTCCACCATGTGCTTGTTGGTCTTTGTACTCAACAATGCATCCAATTATTTCTTTATTGTCAGATGTGTGGTGGTTTTAGTCACTTATCTTGCACTTACGGATGTGGGAATCCCATTCTTGTCCAATTATCACACCCTCTGGATATTACATCTCTGAGAAATTACTCTCGGAGAAATTTCAACTTTTGTTTCTACTTTCTTCTTTCCTTTGGTGCCTGCGGTAGGTGCTTTCTTTGGTGCCATAAAATCCACCTTTTCACTATCTATAATGAGAAAAACTCAAACCCTATCTCAAATCCATGTGCCCTAGCTTGAAACCACATGCCCTAGCTCCTCCTCAATGCTTCTTCTTCACTCAAACCCTTCACCAATGGGGACACAAGCCTCTTCACACAATAATCTACTCTCCACACCTGGTTTCACAACTCTCCACACCTTAACATGACTCACTTATCTCATTTGCACTTAGCTCACTCAAATACTTGTGATCAAAAAGGTAAAAATGAACCCACATCACATCCTTATATAGATTTTCAAAAATTTAGTGCATTTATTACTCCTCCACCTACCAATAATCCTCTCATTAATTGACCATTTTCACAATATCTATGTGTAGTACATCTTCACACCCCAGCTATAACCTTCTAGTGCACCTTCCTACCTTCTGGCTACAGACTTCTCTTCAACACACTTCCATGCACTCGAGTACCTCACCACTGCACCTTCCCCTGGTAGTCTCTACGGCCGCTGCTTACCTCATGTTATATTGTTCCCTCATTTATCTCCATCTATGGTCATATTTTTAAAGCAATCTCCTTTCTAACCACTCCTCTCACAAACTTGAATAACACTTGTAGTAGTTTTATTCCTTTATGTGTACCTAATTATAAATAGCCACCCCACACCAATGGTATGTGCAGTCCTCTGCGCATAAAATTTCTTCAAATGGTAATTAGCTTCTAGCACAAAAACATGCTTATTACACAAAAAACACCAACTAAATTGACAAAGCATAATGACCAAAAAAAGGAAATACATTAAGGAAATACATAAATGAAAACCTAGTCTAAATGGAAACACTACCTTATTACAAACACCAAGAAGACTTATTTATAGTAGGGCTTCAACCTACTCCCATTAAAGTAACCAGGTAACCATATTCCATCAAGTGTCTCTAACTGAAAAAGCACTCTTGATTCAAGTATATGAGTGATGATATATGGTCCCAACCAATGTACTTTAAGCTTTCCTAGATGGCATAGAAAAACTTAGAGTCATAAAGAAGCACCATCTATCCTATCTCAAGATTTTTTTCCCTGATGTGCCTATCATGCCATGCCTTCTTCCTACCTTTTCCTTCTTCTTGGCTCCAACGTGCTATGGTGTGCACCTCTCATCCAACTATATCAATTGATCAATTATTTCTTCCAAAGCATGCTCATCAGCTAGACCTCCAACATGCATAATACACAAAGAAGGTAACATGAATTCCATCGAAGAACTACTTCTATGCCAAACACCAACTAAAAGGGTGTGGCCTTGTTCAACCACTTGTAGGTTTTTCTATACACCCAAAGCATGACAAAACTTTATCATCCCAATATTTCCTTCCAACATCACAAATTTTTTTGTCAATGTCTGCTCAAAATCTTGTTGAAAGCTTTAATAGTCCCATTTTCCTAAGGATGATATGGTGTAGTCTTATGGTGTGCAATCATGAACTCATCCAATAGAATTTTGATTGTCTCATTCAAAAGTGTGTGCCCCTATCACTTGGTCAAACTCAATGGGCATCCATACCTTGTAAGAACATTTTCCCATAAGAACCTAGCCATTATAGCTGTTGTACAATCCTTGGTAGGTGTTGCTTCTTCCCCACCTTGTAAGATAATCTATGCAAGTGATGATGTAGTGTGATCCAGTTCTACACACGGATGGTGAAATAGGACCCACAAAGTCTATAGCCCATTTCTCAAATGGCTCTACACTAGGAATAGGTCTTAAAGGCATTTCATCTCTTTTCCCAGTTTACCAACATTTGATAAATGATCACATGCCTTACAATATGCTTTACAATCCTTATAGAGGGTCTCCCACCATAATCCAATGAGTAGAATCTTGTGCACAGTGGCATCACCTACATAGTGCCCACCTACAATACCACCATGAGCCTCTTCCATGATGTCCATGCACTCATGCTCTAGTACACACCACATGCAAATACTTCATCTCGGCCTAACTTGTATAGGTCACCACTAATCAACATAAAAGGAGCCACATGAATTGTAAGTTGTTTCTTCTCTAAGGATTTCATTCCTTCTTGCACCACACCTATACATAAAAAAATAGAAATATCCTCCAATTCCAAAGGCATGCACATTGTAACCTATACAACTATGCATCTGGCATTGTATCTTCAATTGTCTATGCATGTCCTCCCCTTAAATTCATGATAAATGGTCTAGGGCCAAAATTACTTTTACCTAGTTTTACCACAACTATGAAATCAAATTCTTGGAATAAAATCACCCATCGACATATGTGCCCCTGTAAAATGGGCTTGTTTACCAAGTATTTCAATGCCATGTGATCGGTGTAAAATACAAATGGTGTTGCTAAAAGGTATTGTCTAAATTTATGTAGTGCATAGATCATGGACAAGGCTTCATGCTCTATCATTGTATAATTTTCTCTACATGAGTCAACTTTCTACTAGAAAAACAGATAGGATGATCTATAATACCTTCTCTAGGCTGAGCTAACACCACACCAATGGTCATGCTAGAGGCATCCACATGTACATGAAATGGTTGGTCCCATGAGGGAAAGCATAAATAATAGGCATTGTAGTAAGTCTCTCCTTTAGTACCTCAAATGTGCATTGCTTGCATTTCTCCCCAATAAAATGTCCCTTTTCCTTTTAGTAACTCTTCCAAGGGTGTGAAAAACCTTAGCATATCCTTTGATAAATTTTCTATAATACCCAGTGTGACCCAAAATCCACACACCTCACTCTACTAGGTAGGTTCTTTTAAGCCGACAATAACTACAACCTTAGCTTGGATCTACTAACAAACCTTCCTTAGATGATATGCCCTAACAGAGTGCCAAAAGGTGTAGCAAAACACACACTTTTTGATGTTCAAAGAGATGCTTAATTGTCTACATATTTCAAACATTAAGCAAAAATTGTCACAATGATCCTTAACAAGCCCATACACCATCCAATCATCCAAGTAAACTTGTAAGAAAATATGAATAAAATCTTGGAATGCTTGAACAACTATTCATGAAAATACAACAGGCACATTTTTTAGACCAAAGGGCATCACAATATATGCAAAAATTCCCCATTCAGTGGTGAAAGTTGTTTTTTCTTGATCCTCCTGATGCAATCTAGACCTAATGATACCCAGAGAATCCATCTGTAAAAGAATAGATCTCACACCCTGCAACACCTTCTAATATCTCCTCTTGTGAAAGGTGTAGGAAAGGGATCAATCACACATGCAACATTCAAGTTCTCTGTAATCCACACAAATCCTAATCCACCATATTTCTTTATACTAATAACCATGGGGCTAACCCACTCCGATTCTTCTAGGGGCTTGATGATTCCAGACTTCAACATTTTGTCAATTTCTTCTTTGACCTTTACGCAAAGTTGGGGTTCATCCTATAGGGTCTCTTCCTGACTAGGCACACACCTTCCTTAAGCTTTATCTTCATTTCTCCTAATGATTCATGCACTCCTTTCAATTCATGGTATCCCCTAGGAAATAAGTCCTAAAATCATGGAGAAACTCCACTATTTTTTCTACTTTCAGATTCAAGACCAATAATCTCCAATTATTGCCTCTTTAGGTTCAACATCCGTACCAATATTCACTTTCTTGGTCCTCATAGGTTCATGATAGGCACATGTGCATTGTTATCTACACTATCCAAGACCTCACGCATACCTTGAATGAATGATCTATATCTAGTTCTTCTACTTCTTCATCATCCACTATGTAGACCATCTTCCCTTTTTCTTTCTCAAAGCAAGCACACTTAAGTAGTGTGGCATCTGTCTCTACTTCCTTCAAAAAAATGTGCTCCTGAGTCATTCTCATCAAATAACTCCTGAATGAGTTCTTCCACCTTTGCACTATCTCCCATAGTTAACTACTTTATAACCCTTAATGCCTCTTCTACTAGAGGTTTAGTAGAGAAGTAGTCAAAATTTGGACCATACCTACAATCAAATCCTACCAATTTCTAGTTTCTCTATGTAGCTCTCGCATATACATACCAAGCACGTGTGCACCTTGTAAAGTGGAATAAAGTTTGTGCACCCATAGTGAAGGTGGTAAATCTTCCTACCCCTCTGTATCCAAGAGCCTCTCACACTATGAATGTGGTGTTGAATAGGTTGATTACCATGATATGTGCAGATTTGAGTTGGTGCATTACTCTCTGGAAAACCGAGTTGTAAGAGCAATCCTGACTTCATTCCATTCTACAAGATTATCCCTATGAACCACCCACCAACACGCTGTTGTCCCCAGGGGTATATGCTAACATACTTCTTCTTTCTAACTGGTCTATCCATTATTCCTCCATGGCATGCAGAATACCGTAGGGTCTCCTTCCCCAAGTGTACCGAGGTTTAGAGTTGTTACCTATCCTCCTGATGCAACGAGGTTTGATTTTCCATGAAAATGTGCTCCTTACTTCACACCCAACCATCTCATAAGTACCATGAGCCCAATTATCACAAGCAATACTTGTAGTATCACTAATAGACTTTGCATGCATCTTCCCACTGAAGGATTCCTTCTTTAGATGGCTCGAGCACTTCTGGGTCCCGAATGATGCATGTACATAAATCCTATTCAGATCTTCCTCACTCAAAGGCTCAACATAGGGCACATGCATTTTTCCATCTATTAAAGGGATAATAACTCTTTCCTCCTTGTTCTCAAAACTGATATATCCCTTTGTTGAACCAAAGATCAACATTATTTTCATGTAACACCAAGGGCATCCAAGTAGAGATGGGAAACTATTGTCTTTCTTCTCAAGTGCTAAAACCTCAAAATCCCCAATGAACTTGGCCCTTGTATAGTAATGGATGCATCTTTTAAAACTCCAATAGGAGTGGCCTTAGTTTGATTAGCCATAAATAATACATTAGAAGATGGCTGCAATGTAGGTCTCCCCATCTACCCATGCATCTAAAGTAAGCACATTTACTTCCACACCTGTGTCAATCAATATATTACTCAAGAGCCATCCATCGACAACAACATTCAGAGTGATCTCCTTATCATAGTCTAAGCTATGGGGGGGATATTTACATGCAGGATCTGATGCCCATTCTCGTATTCATGCACGAGTGTTTCCCTTTAGCCAACTCCCTAGTAATGGAATAATATTCTCCTAGCACAACATTCTTTGCATACCTCCTTCAAGTCATCAATATCTGACTGGACCATCTCTGGCTACTTCTTTAGTTCCATCTTCCATGATTTCTCCTTTAAACATTGTATTTCCCTTGAAGGTCTTTGAGTACCTCCATGGTCTCCTGATAAACCTCCTTCTAGTGCACAAGATCTAGGTATCTTGCATGCAAAACATCCTCCTTAATGATGGTAGGCTTCTATGGTAACGCCTCTCTAGCACACACAACTTCAACTTCAGCACGTGTAGTGATCTTTACAGGAAATACCTCAGTTCCGGTTCCAACTTTGGCATCCACTAATTTTCCATAGCATGTGTATCCTAACCATCCCTATGCACCTTTGTTCTCCTATTTATGTTGCTTGCTAAGATGCTCATATAGATCCGGGCATTCCTCATAGCTATGATTCTTCCCACAGAAAGAACATGTAATATTCTAAGGACATTCACACCTGTAGTGGTCAGGTGATCCACATGTAAAGCATGTTCCATGAGGGAATTCACCTCATCCACCACCACGGCCTCAACCTCCGAATCCACCATAGTATCCTTGACCTCTACCACATCCTCCATCATAGTGCCCCTCATTTTCCATCATAATGCACTTGATTGTGATTCTGATCCTGATGCTCACCTTTACCCTTAGAGTTATCTGATACTCCTGTCTATCACACACCAATATCTATAACATCATGGATCTTGACCAATCAACCTAGTAGTCTTCTATATCATGAGTCATGGACCAAAAAATCTTACAATAATAGATACATTCTTCCTTATCACATTTGTAATAATGGGAAATGGTTGGTGTCATGGTTCAGGTGACATATCTCATAGTCTAGCAATAATGAACGTATTGTTCTACATGGGACAACTATCTTTGGTGTGCCCCTCCACTTCACAATCTATACACCAAATCCCAATGTGTGTCTCATGTGCCAAATTCACCGATAGTTTCTCCAACTTCTTTTCCATGGCTGCAATCTGTGCTTCCAAGAATGGGCTAACTCTAATGTCTATACTCCCGATTTCCTCAAAGCATAAAAGATGCTTCAAGGGCTTCACACAGATCAATGTATGTCTTATGTGACAAATCCCTTCTAAAAGGTGTGATCAGACCTCCAACAAACCATTGTGCATGTTGGCTTGCATGAATATCATAAGAAATCTTAGATAAAAGTGTTTTAAAATGGGCATCATACTCCTAGACACTTTCAATAGTACCTTGTTTAATATCCTTGAGCACACTTATACTCTTCTACTCAAATTCAGGGATATAGAACTCTTTAAGGAATGCATCTTTGAACACTACATAATCTACGCAAGTTTGATTAGGTCAAACTTCCTGTACCAACTATGTGTGCACGTCCCTGTAATGTAGTTACAAATTGACTTGCCTTGCACTCAAAAGTCATGATCCCTTTTGTGCACCACAATATCTCACACATGTGCACATGTGTTCAACAACATCTTCTATGCCCCTATACTCTAGAAGATGAAGAGACATCTCCATGTAAATATTTTGGGGTTGGTGGACCCTACCCACCTGATCCAGAACCCCCTGTTTCCTCTACCTCCAGAACCACCAGATCCACCAGAACTAGAGCCACCTACACCCCCTGATCCTCCACCCATAGCTGGAAGTGGACCAGAAGATGTACTTCCTATGTCCCAATAGTAGTACTATACTAAACTCCTACAATTCTGCGTGGTGGTACTACTCCCAAAAGTGAGCCCCAAATTTTGCACTGCTCAAATTTTGTGTAGATGATGCACCTAAAAGGTACCTCCAAACAACAATGAAGACATTTTCCCTACCATCATGATGTACTTGCTATGTGACTTACTCTTGCTTCCCTACTACCCAAATTAGCTTGTTGACTATTGATGTACTAAGTACTGGAAAACCAAGCACAAGGGCTAGGTTTCTAGTAGATTCAGATGCACGCCTATGGCCCAGGTCATCTCTGTTGGTGCACTCTCTGTGTGAGGCCAAGGAGGGTTCCTTTCATGCTTTCCCAAATGGGGGAGTTCTTCCTCTATGCTCTACTCCACCCTTCTATGAGCTCCAAATCCTTCATGATCCATCTCTCTCCTCAATGCCATCCATCCACTCAAATGTCACATTGCTTCTCTATCTCCCTCTCACATGCCTCATTGTACTTAAGCCACCTTTCTTCTCTCTGCCTCTCTACCACTAGGTCCACCATCTTTCACCAAACCTACTCCTACCCCCGCACATGGTGGTGGGGTTTAGCTAGCCATCAAATTTTTTTCCTCTAAATTTAGGGTTACCATCAAGATCTTAATCACCAGTGGAATGCCTTGCAAGTAAGTTCCCTTGGGATACCATAAAAATTGGAACTCAACTACCTCTGGGAAAGAATAAGTGGAAATTGAGTATTCCAGATATAGTTGTTCAAAACACCATGGAACCAAGTATCCACAATGCATGTCCAAATCAGATCAACATCATATAAGGCCTTGAAATTCCCCTGTGTCTAGACAAGTGTGTGATACCTCCAATTTCACTTTAGATGCATAAGCAACCAACCACTCATATAGTTCTACCAGGAAAATAACAAAGAAGCTCTCATACAAATAGTCATATAGGTTCTTTTCCACCCACACGCATGTGTCAAAACTCAGATCCAATGTTGAATCTCCATGCGTACTCTTCTTCTAGATATTTTATCCACTCCTCAACACTTGTCTAGGGTCAACCGTACATCTTCATCATGAACCATCCTAAAAAAACTGAAAAAGAGGTCCCAACAAAGAACCAATGATGTAGCCTAGAATTTACCACGAACAACCCAGGCACATTAGCACATCACCCAGCCTAGCCGAGCACTCACCCAAAGCACGCAAAGGTACCAAGCCCTCCTTAGAGTTTCTTGTACATGATGTGAACATGATGAAGATGTAATGTATTCATATCCACAAACAACATAAATATTCCATAGAGCATATTCCAGATCTAGATCTAAAAGAATAATGAATTAAGTGATAGATATAATGAATTCAACCATGTAAGAACTAGTTTCAGTCATGTTTAACACCATTATTCACCCAACACACTCCATTATATTAAAACACAATAAACACAAAAGCTTCTTACAATAAGTAGTATCATAAGTTTATGCGCGCATCATATCTGCAACATAACTCCACAATAGCTCATACATAACACTCTCTTAATCTACATATATTACTACATATTTATAAGGGTGGGGACTTTCCCTTCACCACTTACACACTTACAAAAATAGGTCACATGCTGAAAATAGTCATGCACCTTTACAATAACATGCACACATGCAAGTGCACTAATAATAGATCTCTTACAGTAACTCGACAAAGTAGTAATTATATTATTAATTCAAACTCATGCATGGAACTTTAGTAGATGCTCTTCCCAAAAAATAGCATTTGTGTGTCATGAAAGTCTCCATCCCATTGTGTGCTCCGTACGCTATCTCCAAAAATAGCCCATAACCATGAAAATGGCTAAGTCCCGATTCAATCTATCTTTCGGGCATGCTTCCTTACCTATCCTTCCCTATTCAAATATTCCTTCTTCCACCTTCAAATATTCCTGCCATTAAACTCTTTTAATGATCTCTTTACATCTTCACAAACAAATATGTCACCTTGGCTAGTAACAAATTTACACCTTTTTCCCTTACGAAGGTTTAATGGGATAAATATGTTTTCACACCTTAAATTGACCTATAGTTAGGTAGAGATCCATGAGTGAAATTAGAATTTAACTAAACCTAATGAAACCCCTTTATACACTAAGTGTTAAAGAAAGTGATAAATTGTAGTCTTGGAATACCTCAAGTGGCACGAAGGCTTTGCAAGGAAGGGATATTTGATTACTCTAATTTTGACTTGTGGTAGGGTGTAGAAACCCTCAGTAGAAATGAATGTAATACATTGAGTGACCTCTTATGATGCTAATGAACAAGGAGCTATGATACATTATTACTAATGATTGTAAATACTACCTTAGAAGGAGTTTGAATTGCCTAAATTTTAATAAATTTTTCTTTGGAGCTGCCTTTATCTCCCTTAGATAATTGTTACACCTAGTAGAAGATTACGATGTGCTTTCTCGTAGGGTGTAGTTTCCCCATCCATGATTGCTTTTGAATTTAATATATCATGGATCCCCTCTTAAGGGTATTGGTGAAAGAAATGTTGATGCATTTTACTAAACGATTTAAATAGTTCCTTGGAAGAAATTTGAAAAGCATACAATTTTTGGGTTGTCTTGTTATATGCTTTAATACTTGGGTTTTTAAGAGTGATGAAATGAGTTGTTAGGTACAGGGTCACCACTCCTTGTATTCATGAATCTCTAAGTGTAAATTATGTGTCATTTGAATTACAATTGTTCTAAAAAATGCCAATAAGAGTCCAAAGTAACCATGTAAGAGTAATGGAAAATAAGAGTAAATAAGATACTTGTTTAGAAATAAAGTTATGCTTGAAGTATTCATAATTGATTTAGGCATTCTATTTTTGTTAAAAAAAGAATACAAATTGTCCTTGGAGAAATCAAGCATTTGAGCCAACACAAACTCTTTTATGACAAAAAATAAATAAATTTATGATGTGTAAATGTTAAATTGACTTAAACTACCTATTGAACTATAACGAATTATAATAAAAAATAGGGTACTATGATGGAAGGATGTTTATGGGAAGAGATATATTGAATCTAAATCACCCTTTAAACTCTAATATATCTTCCTTGACCTCACGATAGTTCCCCTTTTCTAGAAAAGGTAAAATTTAAACATCAAATATACATCTCAAAAAGTAGAACCTTAACATCTTGTTAGTTCCTTTTCATAACGAGGATAAAATTTAACGTCAATTAAACATATTTTGAGAAACAAACCTTTAACGTAAGAATGAATATTAGGAGGCTCATAGGTGTATAAAATGAATTTGATTAACAAATGAGCTATGGATAATTAATGGAAATTGAGAAAATAATTAATAGTGAATTTTTTTTGAAGGCTAATGTTATATAAAAGTAAATTATTTGAAGCTATACATAAAACAAAATTTTACACCCTTACTATTTAAATTCACTTTGAAACCTATAAGGTTATATAATGAAAAACTAAATGCAATAAATATGTAATTCTTAAACAGGCCATGTTGTCTCGTATGCCTATCCTGTGTGTCTTACCATAGTTGGGTCATCATCTTGGTTTACGTCATTTGAGTAAGATATTAATGTGTACCTTATATTATCTATTGTATGAGTGGGTCCATGTTTATGAAAGTGTCCTATGTGATGTTGTGTTTCTTTATTTGGATTTGATGTGGTGTTTTGTAGTATGTAATTAAAGACAAAAAAATCATTTGATAATTTTTGGTTGTATTTGTGTGTCAAATATGCGGGCATTATATATGGTATCAAAGAAAAGGTTCATTCTCTCGAACCTCTAGGATAGATTAGAGTTGTGATGATCTTGCATGGTGTTGGTGAAGATGGGAAGAGTAATTTGATATACGTTATGATGTGAAAAATGTTGTGATTTTGATATTATGAATGCACATGTTGTGCATGTCACTTAGTGTGTATTAGTTTTCATGTTGACGTGCTTGTGAAGAGATTATTCACTCTCATTTTTGTGGATTCGATGAGGAGTTCATGTGTGAGATACCCTCGTTGTGTGTGAAAATAATTTTATTATGGATTACAAAGTGTTGGAAGGTTTGGGTTATTTTGTGATATACAGGTGTGTTGATGTGTTGTATGAAAAAAATGATGTATAGTGAATTGGTTTGTATCATGATGTTGCCACCATGTTTTGATGAATTGTGCGCATGACCATGTTGTATTGCAATTGATTATATGTATTAACATTATTCATTGTGTTTGTTCATCATATGTATAATTGGTGTAATATTTGATGGTTCATGATGTGATTTAGGGGCATATGGTGATCGTATGACCCCTATTATACAAAGACTTGCACTTTAGTTGCATTATGTGGAAATGTGATGTATTATAACCTATGAAAGTAAAAATTGTGCTATACCTTGTATATATAAAATCCATAACGTGTTATGGTTAATGTGAATGAATCACCATCATGTTAGTAATGTGATTATGTGTTATGTTGTTAACCTTACATGAAGCGACCCTAAGGGAAGAAATTGGTAAAAAGTGTATGTTTAGAGACAGAAATGAGTATCATTCACCAATTAATCAAGTCAAGTACGAGATAGGTGGTGGAGTCTTACATAGACTGAAAATACACCTCCATTTGTTTGGTATGTATGATATATTTCTTAATGGGCACCATATATATTTTTTTCACGAGCACCTTAGGCTTAGTAGATGATGATCTGGATTTTTTTCTCTCTCTTTATATGGTTGTCGTGTAGATGACCTATGGGAAACTTAACATTGGTGTACCATTGACAAGTCACTTGATAGGGAGTGGATTCTTACATTATTTGAAAACCCACTTTTGTTTGTTTGGTATGCATGGCCACCATGTATATTTTTTTTCAAACACCTTAGGCTCAGTGAATGGCAACCTATACACCCCCTCAGACTATGTTGAGACTATGTTAATCATTGTGGGAGTAGGTGGGGATTATTCAGGAAGAGATGATGACATTTATATTATTTGACCTGTGATTTTACAAGTTGGATCTTGATGTTTGAGTGCTAACAACTCCATGAGTACCCTTTTGGTGGTCATATAAGGCCACATAGTGATTGTCATGTGTTATTTCTCTATACGCATTTTATATGTAAATTTAAATTTTTTATTCTTCCTTATCTGGAACCAACAAATTATTCTATTTAACTTTATTTCAGTTGTTGCAATTTTGGGTATCTTATTTGGTTGTTTCACTAACATATGGATTTTGCACTAAGTATATCTATTTAGACATTTGTTTTGCTTGGTTTTAAATTTTATTTTCAAGTTTAAATTTTTTTGTATAGCCTAGTGTACTTCCCATTCCTCTTTGTCACTTTTTCATTTTGATGATTGATAGTATTGGATTGATACTTAGACATTTTAGTATTATATTTTGATCATTAGATGATGGACTATGCATATATTTATACTATTGACATTATGTGGTTTACATTTTTACTATGATGCATTAGATGGTGATGATAGCAAGTTATATATGTTGTTGTTGATATTCGATTTTATACTAACATGTCGTATTTTGAATGCATAGCTTATGATTGGATGTTTTGAATAAAATTATGATTTTATGGATGCCAAAATTAAAATTAATTGTATTATGATGGATAATACAATTGCTAGATTCGAATGATGGTTATTTATTTGATATACATATTGTCTCGATGTTGTTAATACGACCAAATTCCGAGAAAGGTATTTAATTTCATTTGCATGACACTTTATCACATACATTGAAAGGGGATAGGATACTAACCACAGAAGGATGTCCGATGTTGACTAATGTGGCAAAAATTTAACAACTTGTGTAATGTTGTGTGATGTTGTTGTTGCATGCCTAGTTTGGAGGTTTCCCATTGGGGGGTGACCTCACATGTGTGGCCATGGGGTGAAATGTGTTCCCTCTCTTTTCATTTTTGTATGTGCTTTATTTTTGTTTTATGTATTTAATTTTTGGAATTGTTGTCACTTTATTAGCATGTAATAATGTGTCTTAATTAAGCTAATCCTTCTTATTTTGCTAACTAGAATAGAGATATGACAAATAGAAAATTATGAGGTTATGTGGTCCTTGTTGTAAGAGATATTTATGTTATTTTGTATGTGTTTTACTCCACCACAACTTCAAACTTATTATTTTGACTTGGGGGTATTTTAGGAGGCTTTGGGACAAACTAAGCTTGTCCCATGCCTCCTAAAGTTACCCAACAACCATACCTATGGTATGGGGAGTTGATTTTTGACCTTTTAATCCTTTTTGGAGTGTAAAAGGGTGAAAATAATTGCACCCTCTTCTTGTCACAATACATTTTGTCATTAGAAATCATGGTGTGCATGTTTTTGTACCATGTGGATTTTTCATAGTCCTTACATGCTCATTATTTTCTTGGGCATGGCATATGGACTTGAGTGTGGGAATGGAGGAATGATGAAGTGACATCCTACATGGATCCATCTCATCATCCCCACATAAATTTCTATTTATTGTTGGATTTTGATGGAATGTGGGTTACTTGTTCATTTTTCTTCTTGTGCGCTTTTGGGATTTGTGAAAATGCTTGTTGGATTTTCTTGAAATTTGCTTGGCTTGAAGGTGTAAAAGACTTGTGAAGTTAATTTTCTTAGGGCTTGATGGAGAGGTAGGGTCTACAAATGATGTTTTTTTATTATGTTTGTTGATGTGGAAATATTGTGTTTCTTAAGTTTGATTTTTGTGCATGTGCTTGTGTGGGTTTGGTAGCATGCCTTAGTTTGGGTGTGGGAGATGGACTTATGGGACCATTAGAGAGGGAAAAGGGAATTTTGAGGCATGAATTTGGTGGGAGTATGATTGGGATTTTCAACTATGGGGAGTGAAAAGAAAATCATGGTTATATTGTTGCATACTTGCAAGCGAGAGATAATGATTTTGTGTTGTTTGTTTTGTGCACTTGAAGGCTTAGGGTGAACTCCCACTTCACTTAGGAGGCATAAGGAGGTGGTTGACCATATTCCTTGCTCAATTTGGTTTGATTTCAAACCTTTGTGATGTTTAAGATGTTATAAAATTGTTGAATATGTCATTTGGTTGTGTTGAAGGTCTTTAATGTATGTTGTTTGTAGAAGCCTTATTTGTTGCAAGTTGTCAAAAGTTTCTCAAAATTCCTCATGGTTCCTTTGTTGTCACTCCAGGGGCCATTAAGGGGATGGATTTCCCTCTAAATGAATTAAATGTTGGGCGGAGCGTGTTCTACTCCGTCTTCCTTGTATTGTGACCCTTTTGTGAATGTTGAAGACTATAAGATTTGGAGCTACCTTTGGATGAGACATGCATATAGAAGACATGAATTTTCACCCTATCAAAAGCCTTCGTATTGTAATTTGTTCATGTAATTATTCCCACCTTGAGTGGAATTTTTTTTTTGTGTTTAAGAGAAAATGATTTCATCCTTTTCAAATCTCTATAAATTGTAATCTCTTCTAAGAGTATTTGATTTAGAAATATGCATTTGGAAATGTGTTAAATTTGTAGAAAGAAACCTTTATATGTTTTTGGTATGGAAACACATCTCCTTGAATTAACTTGTTTCAATATCCTCAACATGTAATATGCTTCATTATGAAGATATTGAAAATATTGCTTAAAGTGCCTTGCTATATGAAATAGATGTCATTTTAATTGTCTTTGCAAGAGGAAAAAGGATTGAAAGGAAATTGCTAGGAGAGTATAGAATTTTTGTTACATTCTTATCAAGTTTTAGGAAGGAAAGTAGAGTTAAAATCATTAGAATAAGTGAAAGCATCCTTACTACCCTTATCATTTTGAAGAATGAGTGATGAAAGAATTTATTTCATTCTCCCAATTTTGTCTTAGGTAAAATTAAATAAAAAGAATTCATATAATTGTGCAAGTGAATAATTATTCATATACTCATTCCTTTTTATATGAAAACTATGTTTAAGATAATTAAATAGGAATGGTTTTACTAATTCTTTTCTTATATAAATAATAACTCATTTATTTTTTCTTTAACAACTAAAAATATATATATATAAAGCTTGATTATTTTATTGTTATTAAATTAATAATATTACTTTATTATTATATATTATTTGATCATATTAATTTTATTAAAAGTTAATAATGACAAAGATATGAAAATAGTAATAATACATACATACATACATACATACATACATACATACATACATACATACATACATATATATATATATATACATACATACATACATACATATATACATATATACATATATATATATATATATATATATATATATATATATATATATATATATATATATATGTAGATAAAATTTTATTGTGAATAAGTTTTTATTAAAAATAGATATTTATAATTGTTTGGGTTGGTAAAGCGCCGCAGGGAAGTGTCTAGTTAGGAGGATTTGGGGTGGGGAAAGGTCACCACCCCATCCCCTACTCCAATGTTTATGGGATGGGGGTGGGGTCAACCCCTCCCCTTTGCATTTAATAAAACTATTGGGTGGGGGCCGAGTCCCCACCTACCACTCTTTAAACCAACACTTTTTAACAGTCGACCACTACATTTTTTTTACCTGTGATCTCCTTTGAATTTTCTAAAGCTGCTTACAAAGACTAGAGAAAATTATGTGTGATTTCATGTGGGCCAAGTCCGAAGGGAACCATGGTTTCCACATAGTTGCTTGGGACATATGTTGTACACCCAAGGATATTGGTGGTCTTGGTCTAATCAACATTCATATGCAGGGGTTTGCTCTTACTACCAAATGGATTATTCGCAGCCTTGAAGGTGAGAAATTTTGGAAAATTCTTCTTAAAAATTACATATCTCAAAGTCTCTGCTTAATCGGAAGGCATGGCGGGGTTTGAACTACTACTACGTACTCCTTTGCCCTGCTACAATTAAAATAGGTGGTTCTTTTGTGGCCAATAGCATATGGAAAGCTTGGGAGCTTCTCAAACCCCATCTGTTGTTGTAGGGTGATGGTTTCTAGAATGGGATCTCTCTTAATTCTCTTAGTTTGTGGTGGAATCCGGTCGTTCAACTTCATGACAAACCCTTGCTCTTTCCTTGCATCTCAAGGGTTTGTGTCTTTTCAAAAAAGTGATTTAGTATATTCAAGACCTTTTTTTTCCATCACCAGGGATTGGTTTCCATGGGATCAGCCTAAAAGCTATTTTTCTCTAAATAACAATGAAAAACAAACCATTTCTATCATTCAAGATCTCATACTTGGCAATTGTTTGCATAAAATTGGTGTCACTACGCAGCGCCCATGGTGGTTTGATTGGCATTGGCCCTCTACCACCCCCTTCAAAAATTATAAACCTCGGGTGGGCTATAAGCTTCTCACCCAGAAGCAACTTCCTCTCAATAAGTTAAATGCTCGCTGGAGCTTGCATTCCACTCGTTTTGGGTGGAAGCAACGCTTCACTATTGTTTGGGCCATTCCTATAGAGCCCAAAGTTGCACACTTTCTTTGGAGCATTCTTCATCAAGGGCTTCCTATGGGCAAGTGCCTTGTTCTTCTGGGAGCTCCCCGCCGCGCTACCCTTTCTGCAACCACATTGAGACTCTTCTTCATCTCTTTTGGTTCTGCCCTCATGCTCAGTCTGCCTAGCGTTGGATTCATACCCTTTTTCAACCTTTTTTGCCCACCTTCTTTACGTGGAAAATGGTTCTTTTAGGGGATTCAACTTTTATTCCTGCAAAATTTTACAACATTTGGCATTCTTTCAGAGTGGCTATTTTATATCACATTTGGAAATCTAGAAATGTTGTTATTTTTAATAAGGAGATAGTGGATAGAATTTTTACTATTTCTAACAAGCTTGCTATCATCTCCAATTTTTGCTTCAGATCCAGGTGTAGGAGGAGAAAGTCTACATTGAAGTGGAACACTTGCAAACTTTTCTGGACCAATGGGGGAGTGCCCCTTGTCTGTTAGTCACGTTCCACTAGATTCCCCTCACCACCGCTCCCATTCGCAAGGTCACCTCTCTTCCTATGGGTGGCGTAATTTCAACCGAGGCCCATCTCATGTGGGTAGTGTAGTGCCTCTCCTCACCGGTGGCTCCTTATTCTCCTCCATCTTGACTTCACCGGCTCTTGGGTTGTTTGGTTAGGTGGGCTCTGCAGCAGGTGGTTACGGTGGTAGGCACCGATCAATCTAAGTTTCCATGGATTTCTTTGGCAATCTCCCCCTCACTGCGGGGAAATGAGGAGCAGCAGTATTAGACAAATGGTTAGGTGCCGCCTGATGTCACCCTCGACACCATGCTTGGTGGCGTGGGTGGTGACCGTCCAAAGAGCCCACCACCACCACCACCTTTTGTTCCATGTTTGGAGTTTTCTCTGGTTATCTACACTTTCATTTTAAACTTTTTTGATTGAAAATGCTACTGTCATTATGACACTCTGCTACTCGTAGCCTCTTTATGGGTACTATGATCTTGCATATGGGGTGTGATCTTTTCCACCCAATTTTGTATGATTAGCATTGTACTTTTTATGTCATCATTAATATATGGTAATACTTTTCAATTAAAAAAAATATTTTTATTTACAAATAAAATGTATATGCACAAATATATACTCATAAACTTGTGAAAATATGCCTAAATTCCTTGGAAAAATATACATCCTTTTAAATAGATTTACAAATGAGTAAAATACCCAAATGCCCAAGGAGGGACAATACATCAAAATGGATTTTAAAAAATAGCAAACAAAATTCTTAATAAAACCCTAGGAGAGGGTGTAATGGAGTAGTAAACAAAAATAAAGAAAAAAAAACTTGGGGTTATTTGTGTATCCATCCCAAGCTTCTTCCTTTGTCTTCCATAGCTTCCTCTCTTTCCATGGATTAGAATTTTCTCCATCCAAAGGTTTAGATTTGTTTCATTTAATGGCCATGATTGATCCCTACAAATGTTAGGTGGGAGTTAGTCGAAATCATCATTTGATCACATGGGTCAAGTTCAAATGGGGCCACTTAAGTGGTGTATAAGCTAGATGTATTATTCACCCTATTTGTTTTGTAGATGAATTCTTTCATGAATCATCGTGACCATTGTAATAAACTTAATCAATTACTCCTTAGTAATTAAGCAATGTTATTATAGGAATGTAATTTAATTGTATTTAATCAATGGGTGCGTGAAATGGACCTAGCCTTAAAATGATAAAATTATTAAATGGCATTTGAGTAGTGTTATTAAATTAAATAAGGGAAACTAAGGGGATAATAAATATGAACTGAAGATCAAATATTATCATTTAATTATGTTTAAAATGAATATTTGTTAACCAATGCTTTCTTATCATTATAACCGCTTTACTTTTTTTTTTATTTAAAAATATGTAATTTTCTAACTTAGCCTTTATTTTTCTTAGGTTCCATGCGGGTAAATGTTTTGGGTGTTACACTTGGTATTAGAGCTATGGGTTCAAGCCCTGGACCCCGAGAACACTTGAAAACATGAAACATAAACAAATAAACCTAGCACAACTCTAAACCTAGAAACACAACATTGTATCATATTTTGTTAAACATGTAAAACTTAGAAAACTAAAAAAACTTAGATGATGATAAACTAACTCGTCTTAGTCTATGTAGGATTTGTGGACTAGATGAGGGGTTTCACATGTGGACCTAGAGTTACCACCCCCAAATTAGGATGTAGTGGTTATTTTTCCTCGGATATTACTTTTGAAACTATATGATTTAATGCTGCTATATGTGGAGGATCTTTAGGAGGGTGACCTAGCGAGATAGGACAGAGATCCATCAATGGAGGCTCATGCATCTTCGTGTCACAAAGTGCGAGGATAGGAAATAACACTCCCATGTGATGTTGGTTGGGCATGAGTCACCTCCTAGGGAGCATAGAGAGACAATTCTAGGATCCCTACGGCGAGAGATGATCATGCGCGAGAGAGACCTAGGGTTGTGATTGACAACAAAAGATCACATTAGAGAGATACTAAAGTTACACCTGCCTCATTTTGCATGAGACACATGGGGATTTCGGAAGAGGCATGGTTGGTTAGCTTAAGTAGTAGCTTCAATAAATGTCCTTGGTCTAGTAACATGAAAGATCGTGTTGTGATTCACATTATGAGGGATGGAGCTGGAGTTTGGTGGAGAATCAGGAGTAGAAGCTCCGCATGGATTCGAGATAGTTACTTAGGAGCTCCTTGAGGAGAATTTCATGAGTAGGTACATATCAAAGAGATTTATCTAAGAAGGATCGATGAGTTTCATGATCTACGATAGGCTTCAATGACAATGGCAGCGAGTATGAGGGGTGGTTTTCATATATGCTTCAAGATGTGGATTACATGTAGACGAGCATGTGAGAGTTCACAAGTTCATCTCGGGATTAAAATTAGAATTGGGAGGGGAAATACACATTCACTTCCCATTGAGACATTATCAAAGGTCGTGGAGAAGGCCTATATTGTAGAGGAAACTAGGGGAAGGCTGAAAAGGATCGTGACATGAGTGAGGAGCCACATAAAACAGCTTACATGATATTAAATTGATGGGATCAACACCTCCTCCTCATGGTGGACACACTTTAGCATAGTCTTCCTTCCAGCCTCCTCGACCTCCTCAATAGCAAAAACATCATACTCAAAGGAACCTTCACATCACCATGATGCTCAGAGAGCATATATCATGGGACCTCCGAAAGTGGGTCCAATAGTGACGGCGAGTTCAATCAGAATAATAGAATATATTGATCTTCATTTTTCCGTAACATACACACAATACATGGCTAATAAATAGCCAAGCAAATAGCAAAACAACCTCCTATAATTTAGGAGTGGTTGTAAACAATAGGCTAAATACGTGAAGCTATTTACAACAACTTCACATATAATTCTAATTAATAGTATCTCAACAACTCATAATGTTTACACTATTAATTATTCCTAACATTAACCCCTTAGTGTGAACATGGGGTAAAGTGTAGTTGAAACCGTAGATCATATGCCTACGCATATTTTTAGGTCTCGCATATCAAGCTCCTCTCCTCTGGACACCAAATGCCCTCCTATACAACTGTTTCACTGAACACCTTCCACGCCACATCACAACACTTCAAGAGAACATATAGGAATACTCGCATGTACCAAGCAAACATACACAAACTGTTGCTCTTTATTCTGCACACCAGATAAAATAAACACACAACTGGAAATAAATATGTCACCACCACAAAATACGGCCTCGTCATTGGCGACTGACGAGAGGACGCTGCTTGTCCTCCATCCTCCTGTGCCTCCATCCTCCAGTTTGGTTATTTTTAGAAGAGATAATCTTCATCGCTAGGGCAAGAAAGTTCTTCATCAGTTGCATAATCTTCCCAGTCAGTTTCTTCTTCAACAATATAAGCCTTTTGATCAATCTTATCATCCAGTAGATCTTGTGCCCGCTTTTTACAATTTAAAATGACATGCCCCACTTCTTTACAATAGTAACATTTGATCTGTCCCTTTGTAGGAATGTGCTTTGAATTGTACTTACTCTTCTTTGATGATGTACTAGCTTTATGTGTACATATAAGACCTCTTCTTCTCAGTTACAAGGTTCATTTTGATCAAGAAGAGTAGAAACTACTCCTTCTAAACCAATTTTAATATTTCTCAAAGTAAAAACCATATGAGACATTTTTTTAGGAAAACTATTCAAAAGAATTTCTTTGGCATCATCATCTTTTACCTTCTCGTTAATACCTCAGAAATTGAGAAGAGAGCGGAACTTGCTGATGTGTTCATTTTTATACTTGTCATCCATTTTTAACCCATATAATTTTTGCTTCAGTGTTGTCTTTGCACTTTCGCGATCCAAATAGTTTATTTAATGTCTCCCATTTCCTTCTGGGACTTTGTGAAGTCTACGTGGTGAGTACGCTTTAGAAAAGCGAGACCAATAGTTCCCAAGGCCTTTTGATCCTTGATAGTCCACTTCATGAGATCTGATGGATTTGTTGGTGTTGTCACATTTGGTTTGACCACATCCCACAAATATTTTTCAATCAAAAGTGGTGAAAATCACGTCCTTCAAATTTCTCAACGAGACTCAATTTCTCCATATTTTTTTTTAATATTTTCCCTCACGTTGACGAGTGTCGGTTTCAACCGAAAATGCACCCTCTTACAAACACAATAATATGATGATACTTAAGACAACTTAGACAATTTAAAAAGTAATAAAAGAAAATTACTTTTTAAATATTATAAACAACATGACGTTGAACATAATAAATCTTGACCCAACATTTAATGACACTCAATGAAATAAACCATATACAATCAAAACCTATTAATAAAGTGAATAATGGAATGCGCATCATGTGAATAATGGAATGCCTGACATTTATTAATAAAATGTCGAATCTGGTAGGGATGTGTGCAAAATAGAAGAAACTCGCAGAAATAACCCGAGACGACCTACTCCAAAACAATTTCCAAATTATTTGTCACACATTGGCTGCGAGGATGTTTTATCTTCACCTTCACGACTTTCCAAATCATGCGTGGACTGCACTCCAATCTCCTCGATACTTGCCCAAACGATGTGATGCGTGACAGCAAATAAAACTTTAGATACTGCGTACTCTCTCAAAACATGTCACTGCCATCACTACGGGCAAGAGATCATCGATTCTGTGATTTAATATTATTCTCGGATCATCAAACTCGCTTTCTACCATATGATTTCGAATCGAGAATAATAGAATATATTGATCTTCATTTTTCCGTAACATACACACAATACATGGCTAATAAATAGCCAAGAAAATATCAAAACAACCTCCTATAATTTAGGAGTGGTTGTAAACAATAGGCTAAATACGTGAAGTTGTTTACAACAACTTCACATATAATTCTAATTAATAGTATCTCAACAACTCATAATGTTTACACTATTAATTATTCCTAACAAATAGGACTCAAGATCCACCTCGAGCACATTTGGTAGGAGACCTCCTTCAACACCCACAAAGATTTCTCGACATGATCACCAAGTTCCTTAGACGTATTTTGGGCCACCTAGAGGATTATTTGCTCAGAGGAGGACCAGTGGTACTCCATGGATGTGGTGTGCATGGACATCATTGGAGAGAGTGCCCTCAAAACCCTGCTAATCAGGGTAAGGAACCTATTTTCGAGCCTACTATTGGTGACATGGCTAGTAGCCATAGGATATATGCGGTGGTTGAGAACTACCAAGAAGAGCACCAGGGCACGGTGATAGAGACCACATGTAGCATAGGTGTGTATTTTTATCCCTGTTTTATTTGACTCGGGCTCATCAAATTCTTTGATTTCTCTATCTTTTGTAGTAGAGCATTACGGTGGTGGCGATTAGGTAGGGTCTTAGTTGGGATACCAAGATTGCTTCTAGAGTCAAGATCTCGGTAGAATCCTAGTCAAGGAGTTCCTAGTGGACCTGGGACTCTTAACAACTACCTTGAACCTTCGTATCCTTCCTTGGGTTCGTATGGAGTTATCTTTGGCATGGATTAGTTATCTACGTACGAGCTAGAGTTAATTTTCACATTAATATTATATCTTATGTAGATGATTTGGGAGTGGAGTCATTGATTTTTGGAGTTAGAAGAGCCATCTCTATTCACACTATTTCCATTATGTAGGCTAAAGGAGTGCGTGAGATTATTTTTTCAATTGTATGCTATTACGATGCTGTAATAGTTCGGAGGATGGGGCTAGTGGACCTTAATTTGATGATCACCCCATTTCACAAGATTTTTGATGTGTTTCCTAGTGAGTTTTCGTGGATCCCTCCCTAGTGTCGGATATATTTTCACATTGATTTAGTTCTAGAGCGTAGAACCTATCTCGTGCGCTCCTTATAGGATGACCACACACATCTATGTGAGCTCAAGTTACAACTAGACAGTCTTCTTGAGAAATGTCTAATTTTTCCTAGTGTATCCTCTTGGGGTGCATGGATGACTTTTGTGAAGAAGAAGGATGGATCCTTGCGGTTGTGTGTGGATTATCGTTAGGCTGAACAAAAAGTAACTATCAAGAATCGTTACACCCATCCTCGCATCAAAGATTTATTTGATCGGATGAAGGGGCCATTTTGTTTTATAAGATAGATCTTAAGTCTGGATACCATCAACTAAGGATTGGATAGGTAGATGTCTCAAGTTAACTTTCGATGTACGTGATATGAAAACTATGAGTTCACATTTTTTCCATTCAATCTAAAAATGCCCCTGTAGTGTTTATGAGTTTTATGAATGGGGTATTTGGGAAATTTCTAGACCACTTTTTCCTTGTGTTTCTTGATGACATTTTAATCTTCTCTTGTAGGTGTGAGGAGCATGAGGAGTACCTTCATCATCTTCTATAGTGTCTTCATGAGTAGTAACTTTACGGGAACTAGGAGAAGTGTGCATTCTTTCGATTAGTAGTGCACTATTTGGGTCACATCATTATTGGGGAAGGTATCATATTCAATCCTCCAATATTAGATCCATTATCAATTTGTAAGTACCTTGTAGTGTGGCTGAGGTGCTTAGTTTCATGGGGTTGGCGGTACTACTACAGAGATTTGTTGAGGAATTTTCTTGGGTTGCACACCCCATCACTTCCCTTCAACGAAAAGGGAAGTTCATCCGATCGAGATAGATGTGATCATTCCTTTAGGACATAGAAGGAATGACTTACAAAAACAACAACCATTCTTGAAGTGCCTAATCCTCAGGAGAGTTCTTTGTATGCACAAATGCTTAGTTAGTAGGATTAGGAGGTTTATTGATGTAGGAGGGTCATGTAGTAGCCTTTCAATCTCACAAAATTAAGGATTATGAGCTCAATTATCTGAATCATGACCTTGAGCTTGCAGTTGTTGTGCATACTTCGGTTTGATGGAGACATTTCCTTCTTGGTAGGAGATTCATTCTCAGGATTGATCATTTGATTCTTTGTCACATCTTCACGTAGCCCAATATCAACACTCATTAGTGGTGTTTGATGGAGTTTCTTTGTGAGTATGACATGGAGATAGAGCATGTGAAGGGGAAGGATAATGTGGTTGTAGACGCTTTGAGTAGGTGGAGACATTTGGTTATGGCTACTTCAGTGGGTATAAATTTATGAAGTAGGATTTTGTAGAAACTTCCACATGACAACTTCTACCTTGCAGCCAAATCAGAGATTGAGTCTCGGAGACCCCTTGAGGGGAATTTTGATAGATTTTCATTAGAGGCAGATGGCCTTCTAAGACACAAAGGCTGGATATATGTACCGATAGATGGAGGCTTGAGAGAGGATATCTTGGAAAAGGCTTATCGTGTACCTTATTCAGCCCATCCAGGGGTGAACAAGATGCATGCAACCTTGAGACAAATTTACCATTGGAGAGGTCTATGAAGAAATACAACTCATTTTGTTTCACGTTGTTTAGAGTGTCAAAGGGTGAAGGCTGGGCATCAACATCCAGCTGGCCTTCTCTACCAGCATGCCATACCGGATTGGAAATGGGATACCATTTCCATGGATTTCATAGTAGGGCTACCAACATTAAGCTACCACCACGATGTCATCATGGTCATGGTAGATAGATTGAAAAAAGTGGCTCATTTTTCTCCAATGAAGACCACCTATACAATTAATGAAGTGGTGCGAGTATACCTTGATGAGATTGTCAAATTGCACGTGATTTTGTAGAAGATTATTTTTGACCACGATCCCTTATACACCTCTCATTTCTGGACTACCATGTAGCATGCCCTTGGGATGTGTATCGACTTGATACAACTTATCATCTAGAGATAGATGGGCGGACAGAGCTAGTGAATCAAATCATGGAGGATATGTTGTGTGAATGTATGTCATGGAGAATTAGTCTACGTGGGAGGAGTACTTGTATTTAGTGGAGTTTTCCTACAACAACAATTTTTAGAGTTTGATTTGTATGGCTCTATTTCGGGCATTCTATAGTATGGATTGCAAGACACCACTAGTTGGGACAAATTGGTGGATTGAGTTACTCTTGGGTTAGCATTATTACGGGATATGGAGTAGAAGGTTGTCATGATTCTTCATAGATTATAGGAGGCTCGGATAAACAAAAGAAATATGTAGATCATAGGAGGATGGATCATAGTTTTTAGATTGGCATGAAGATGTTTCTTCATGTCGGGCCTCATAAGAGTCCTATTCATTATGGAAAAGGCTCTAAGTTAGCTCCAATATTTTTGGGTCCCTTCGAGATCTTGAGCGTATCATTTGTTTAAACCTTCTAGCATTTACACCCATCTTTTCTCACATTCACAATGTATTTCATGTTTATGTACTTATGAGATACATTCCATAGCCCTCTCATGTTTTGTAGTTTTCCACATTATAGCTTTAGGAGACAAGGCGGGTGTTATTGGATCCTGTGCACATCATAGAGCGTAGGACCTTGGGCATTTGAGCTGCGAGATTAACTAGGTTCGAGGTCCAAAGTGGGATAGGTACGATGAGATTACAACCACATGGTAGGATGCCACTTTATTTTGAGCCCAATTTCCTCAACTATTCTAGTGACTTCCAAGAGAAGTCGAGTCTAAGGGGAGGGGGATGTAGTGCCCACTCCTCTTCGACACTTTTTCATTTTGGTGATTGATGTTGTTGAACTGATACTTATACATTTGAGTATTATATTTTTATCAGTAGATGATGGACTATGCAGATATTTAAGCTATTGACATTATGTGGTTTACATTTTTATCATGATGCACTACATGGTGATGATATACAATTATATATGTTATTGTCGATATTTTGAATTTATAATAACATGTCATATTTTGGATGCATAACATATAATTGGATGTTTTAAGTAAAATTATGATTTTATGGATGCCAAAATAAAATTAATTGTATGATGATGGATAATATAATTGCTAGATTTGAATGACGATTATTGATTTTATATGCATCTTGTCTCGATGTTATTAATATGGTTGAAAGGCCATAAATGTTTTTATTTGTGTTGCAAGACACTTTATCACATACATCGAAAAGGGAGATAGGAGACCAACCATGGAAGGATTTCGGGTGTTGAACAACGTGGTAAACATTTGACAACTTGTGTAATGTTGTGTGGTGTTGTGTTCCTTTTCTTTTAATTTTATTAGGTGTTTTATTTGTGTTTTATGTATTTCATTTTTGGAATTGTTGTCACTTTATTAAGATGTAATAATGTGTCTTAATTAAGCTAATCCTTCTTATTTGGCTAAATAGAACATAGATGTGACAAATAGAAAATTATGAGGTTAGGTGGTCCTTGTTGTAAGAGAGATTTATGTTAGTTTGTGTGTGTTTTCTCACCCCCCAATTTCAAAATTACTATTTTGGTTTGGGGGTCTTTTGGAGGCTTTTGGGACAACCTAAGCTTGTCACATTCCTCTTAAAGTTACCCAAAACCCTACTTATGGTATAGGGAGTGTATTTTTATCTTTTTATCCTTTTTGGAGTGTAAAAGGGTGAAAATAATTGCACCCTCTTCTTGTCGCGATAAATGTTGTCATTAGAAAGAATGTTGTGCAAGTTTGTGTGCCATGTGGGTTTGTCATAGTCCTTACATGCTAAATATTGTCTTGGGCATGGTGTGTTGACTTGAGTGTGGGAATGGAGGAATGATGAAGTGGCATCCTTTATGGAGGCACCTCATCATCCTCACATTACATTTCTATTTATTGTTGGATTTTAATGGAATGGGGTTACTTGTTCATTTTTATTCTTGTGCACTTTTGGGATTTGGGAAAACGTTTGTTCAAGTTCTTTGGAGTTTACTTGGCTTGAAGGTGTGAAATACTTGTGAAGTGAAGTGTCTTAGAGCTTGATAGAGAGGTAGGATCTCCACGATAGTTTTGTTGTTTTTTATGTTTTTGATGTGGAAATATTTTGTTTGTTAATTTTTTTAAGTTTTTATGCATGTGTTTGTGTGTGGTTAGGTAACATGTCTTAGGTTAGGTACGGGAGATGGACTTATGGGCCCATTGGGGAGGTAAAGGGGAGTTTTGTGAGGCAAGAATTTTGTGGGAGTTTTATTGGGAGTTTCACGTATGGGGAGAGAGAAGGAAATCATGGTTATATTTTTGAATACTTTCAAGGCAAAGATAAGGATTTTTGTTTTTATTTTTGCACTTAAATGCTTAGGGTGAAATTCCCACTTCACTTGGGAGGCATAATGAGGTGGTTGCCCATAATCCTTATTCCATTTGGTTTGATTTCAAACCTTTTTGTTTTTTAAGATGTTATGAACTTGTTGAATATGTAATTTGGTTGTGTTGAAGGTCTTGAATGTATGTTGTTTATGGAAGACATATTTGTTTCAAGTTGTCAAAAGTTGCTCAAAATTCCTCATGGTACCTTGGTTGGGCTCGAAGGCCATTAAGGGGGTGGATTCTTCTCTAAATGGATTAAATGTTGAGTGGAGAGAATTGCCTACTCCCCTTCCTTTTATTTGACCCTTTGTGAAAGTTAAAGAATGCAAGATTCGGAGCTACCTTTGAAGGAGACATGCAAATAGAAGACTTACATTTTGGCCCTATTAAAAGCATTCATATTATAAATTTTTCATGTAATTATTCCCACCTTGAGTGGAAGTTTTTTTATTTGTGTGTTTAAGAAAAATTGTATCATCCTTTGGAAATCTCTCTAAGTTGTAATCTCTTCTATGAGAATTTGATTTTAAAATATTCATTTGAAAATGTGCTACTTTTGTAGAAAGAAAACTTGATATGGTTTTGGTATGGAAATACATATCCTTGAATTAATTTGTTTCAATATCCTCAACATGTGATATGCTTCATTATAAAGATATTGAAAATCTTTCTTAAAATGCCTTGCTATATGAAATATATGTCATTTTAATTGTCTTTCCAAGAGGAAAAAGGATTGAAAGGAAAGTGTTTGGAGAATATAGAATTTTGTTACATTCTTATCAAGTTATAGGAAGGAAAGTAGAGTTAAAATATGTAGAATAAGAGAAAGCATCCTTCTTACCCTTATCATTTTGTAGAATGAGTGATGAAATAATTTCTTTCATTCTGCAATTATCATTTTGGATCACTACAAGCTATTTCACCTTTGTTGTTGTGAGCTCAACCCTATCAAAATGACCACCTGCACCATGTGAGAACTCGATAACTCCATGTTGAATGCTACTCAACTCCTAACTATGCAATGAGCCTAAAACCAGTTAATCCACCATAGTTTCTGAGTTCTCCGCATCATCACCTAGCTCGGCTTGAACCGAGATTGAGCTCTCTCCGATCTACTTGAAAATAAGATCAAATCGAGCTTATCACCTCTTCTAGATAACACTCCCATAACTCAATGTTAGCGCGTGTGAGCTTATCGAGTTCTTCACCTTTGAATTCACTGAGTGGTTTGGGAAACTTTCACATCTCTCTCGTTCCAACTCAGTGGGTGAGTTACTAAATTATTCTAAACTCAAGCTAGATCTTCATGCGTCGTTCGACTCTCCACTAACTCAGGAAAACTCGATCTTGATTCCCATTTAGCTATACATTGAGCTCAACATCAAGCTTTCTATCCATGACCTAAAAATAAATTCCTACATTCGCTTGAGTGATCTTTTTCAACATTGAGCTAACTTCCGACTCACCTATTCCTTGTAACACCTCTCCTTTCCATGCACGTCGAGCTCCATTATCATCACCAAATGCCAAATCAAGACATGATAAAGAGCGAGCTCCACCATCTTGCTTTGAATGAGCTAATTTTAGGACTGAGCCATTACAATGGGCTCAAGTAAAATGAGCCACTCCTCTTGCAACCAAACTCCTAACGCTACAGATTATCTGTTTCCAAATCTCAATTTCCTATGGCCTTATCTTTGAGTTGAATTCCACAAGCCAACTTCGTGCACCGAATCATTTTTCGTCTCATTGAGTTGTCTCCTGATGAATCATTGTACCATTCTTGAGTTTCCATTGAACTCGATGACTACTCATTTTAGGCATACTAGGTGCTCCATGATTACTTTAACTTGTACTTGTGAAGATCTCATTTATATGTCAATCCAAGTTCAGCCATATCCTATTTTCCCATTCCATCGATCATGTCTACAACACGTCTCTATGACTCATCATGCCATACATGATCTCACTCAATCTATTAGCAAACTTGGCCACCATTTCCTTTGGGTTTACCCAGAGATTAATATCTTAACTTAAATTCAAAGGTGAGCTATAAACTCATATGTACTAGATTGATCTATTCTGCATGTGTGAGCATTGTGGGATTCAACCAACTGATTAGATCTATGTTTGCATCATTGTGGCCTCTATGTCAAGCTCCTATATTCTAGCCACCAAAATTCACATCTTGCATTGCATCGAGAGATCAATGCTTAGACCCGATCTCCCAATTCCTTAGCTAACAGACTTGGGCTCTTCCACTTAACTCATAGCACAACCAACCTCCCATGCTATGACTCAACTAAACATCTCATTTGATGATTCAAATAGACTCACAATCCCCACAAAAGGATATGAGCGCAGGGTTAGCATCTTGGCTAGCCATCATAACATTCCCACTTGGCATTAGGATTCCCAGATTCCCATGTTAATAAAATTACTCATGAATAGTTTTAGTGTAGGGTTGAGGCACCATTTTTCCCACCCGACTAGGAAAATAGATGAAAATCTCCTATGAGTGAAATTTTCACCTTGGTGAGCCGTTGCCAAGATCCCAAACTTGGATCTAACCCAAACTTCTCCCACTAAAAAAATTGTATGCTTCCTCCACTGATTGACTTGACTCTTCCTCGCCATGTGCCAAGTATCGATCTCTCTTTTTGGTGCCAAACACAAGCTCAATGTCAGCCATTTCCCTTGCATCATATCTCTTTCGAACTCCTGAAAGTGGCTCGATCCAATCAGTTGATTTGCTCAACCTACTTTCCAACGAGGTCCTTGATAACTTATCACATGCCATCTTTGAGTGAGTTCCTTACTTATCCCATAGAGTTTTATGTGACATTGAATTATACCTTTCTTGTGAGCTCACCTATTAGAAAACTAAAAATTCATTAAGGTGATTCACTCACTCTGATTTATATGTCAACTCATGTGAGTTAGAGCTATTCTTGCTTCACTATAGGACTACAACTCGGTCCTTATGGCTCCTTTGAGTAGCCTTAAGTTAGACTCATTGAGTTACTTATTGACTTGACCAATTTGAACTTTCCGAGATATGTTTGGAACTTGGCAATCTCTCATATACATGAAAACATTGTATCTGAAGATGTCAACACCGAATCACTCGGTTGTGATCTCCATGAGCTCTCCAGATGAAAAAATAATTAATCTTACATACATTTAGCTCTCGACCGAGATATGCAAGCTCACAATTAGCCCCCTTTATATGACACTTAGCATCTATTGAATGCTTATAGCCTCCTTGTTAACATCATAGAATTCATGGGATTCCCTTAGTTTTGAGACATCATGGAATTCATAATAGAATGCCAAAAATTGTATACATCATCTCTAACCATTTTAACTTGTAGATACCCATTGTCCATTTTTACCCTAAGGGAAAAATTGGATAACATTTTGTGACCTCTTGGGGATGATTTCTAGCTAAGCATGATTCTAGTAGTCTTAATTCGTCCATTGGACATGGAGTCTATGTTGGAATCGTGAGAGTAATTTTATCTTATTTGACACATCCCGAAATCCCCTTGAGAAAATCCTATCCTTGACCTCCCTGGAATGTTAAAGATGAAGTATATTGAATCTGATGAACACTTGGCTTCTAGAGCATACTTGCGCATAACATTGATGAAGCACCATCTTATGGAAACCTTGAACCTTCCTTCTCCTTGACACCTTCCTATAATGAAACAATGTGCGAAACAACACAAAACACAACAATGAGGAAAAAAAAATAACAACACACACTAACAATGTGCATAAAAACTTGGAGGAAAACACCAAACTAAACTATACATGGGGAAATGCTTCTCAAAAAAAATATTTGAGGTGTATCCCATTCAAATGAATGACAAGTTCTTCTCCATTAATCCTGGATAAACGAAATCAATTCACCTCTTTGCACTTGTGATGATGTATGGCCCACTCTAGAGAGTGTCAAACTTGGCATGCCCGCTTGGTTTGGCCATTTATTCATCCCATTTGAGGACTAAATATCCCTATTGAAAACTCCTAAGGGATACCTTCTTGTCAAAAAAATTTATTAACCTGAGTCGATGTTGCTCCAAAGTCTTGATAGCCTTGTTTCATACTTCCTCTAACTCTATGAGTTCACAAACCTTACTATCAAAGGATCACTCTCCATAACTTCAAGTTGTTGAGCTAACTCCAAAGAAGGTAACTCCAAGGAGAGAGGAATTTTTGCTTCCCTTCCATATACAAGCATTAAAGGAGAATTTTCTATGTCCCATTTAGGTGTGATCTAATCTTCCCATAAGGTGGTCTTAAGCTATGTATGCCAAGTCCTCTTGTTAGTTTCCATTGTGCGCTTATTAATCCTTATGAGGTTTTTGTTACTAGACTTAGCCGATCCATTTCCATGTGGATAGTAATTGGATGAAGTCTTGAGGTAGACCCCATTTTAACATCCCATTCACTCAACTTCATACCAAGAAAATCCATCACGTTGTGTGAAATGACTGTAAAAGGAACACCGAACCTTGTCATTATACTTTCCAAGAAATCCATATCTCCTTTTCATTGCTCTCTTTCAATGCTACCGCCTTTGTCCATCGAGAAAAATATTTTGTTGCAGTAAGGACCCATTTATGTCTGTCACTAGATGGAGGATTAATCATTCTCGATGAAGTCCAACCCTTGTTGGACAAAGGTTTGATCCACTTGAATTAGATGCAGCGGAAGAGCTGACAACTTCTGCTTTCCCATGAAAAGGCACATTCCTTACACTTCCTTACCTAGAGATGGGCATCTTTGAACAAATCCGCCAATAGTAACTATCTCGCATGATCTTGGTAGTAGTTGTTCATGTAGAATAATGTCCTCTAGATAGACCATTATGAAACTCTTCTAGTATCTTACTTACCTATTCCAGTCCTACACACCGAAGGAGGACACCATTCAAATCCTTTTGAAAGAGAACGTTATCTACCAAAACATATGGAATATACTGAAGATGAAAATTTTGTCTCATTTTTTTATCCATGTTCACAGGGATATAATTTTGAGAAGAGGAAATTCCTCATTTTAGATAACCAATCAACTTGCCCATCAGTCTCATTAGTGTTTAGGAGCATCACATCCTCATCACCATTTAATTACATATCTGCATCAAGTTGTTGACACAAACCTTTACCTCTGAAAATTTTGGTAACCTTGATATGCACATCATACTCCATCACCTTCTTGATCCATCCATCAAGATTTTCATTCATCTCTTTGTTCAACAAAAAATCCTTGACACCTAGATGAGACACCATCAAATGAATTTTATTATTGGACAACATGTGCTTGAATTTATTCAAATCTCGAATAACCACAAAGACATTTTTTTCAATGAATGATTATTTGATCTCATAGTTTTTGAGGGATTGATGAAGAAAGCAATTGGCTTCTCTATCGAGATCATCATTTTATAGGTGAGGATCTCTGAAATGCTCTCTTAACTCTGCAAAATTATGAATGATAACTTCCTTATCAAACCTAGGGTTCACGAGTGTGGGAGCTTGAGAAATTTCCATTTTGATGGCTTCAAAGCTTTCTCATCCTTCCTTTTTCCATGATAATGTCATATTTTTCTTCAGCATGGATGTCAGTGGTTTGGCCAATGTCATGAATTGAGGGATGAATCTTTGCACGAAGTTTATGGTTCCCAGAAAACTTTGGAGGCCCTTCCTATAACTTGGGAGAGATAAGGACATAATCGACTGAACCCTAGCTAGATCAATTGATAGTCCTTCCATGCTAAAAACAAAATGCCCCAACAACTTTCCCTTGTACACTGCAAAATATATTTCTTGGGATTAAGTGAAACCCCAAATTCCCTACACCTTTAGAAAACCTTCCTTAGATGTGTGATGTGATCTTCTGCATGTTTAGAGTATACAGTTATATCATGAAGGTAAACCAAAATGATATCATTTATTAGTCCATTAAACGCCATGTCCATGGCTCTTTGGAAATTAGCCTCAACATTGGACAATCCAAATGGCATTTTGTTGTAGTCATACGTGCCCCACTTGGTAGTGAAATCTATTTTGAATTGGTCAAATTCTTAAACTAGAATTTGATTATAACCTGAATATCCATTGAGCAAAGAAAATATTTGAGCTCCTGCTAGTGTTTGAAGATTTTCTCCATTGACGAGAGAGGATAATGATCTTCCATCGAGGCATGGTTCAAATCCTAAAATCTACGCAAAACCGAATCTCTTCATTCTTCTTCCTTACGGGCACCGGATTGGCTACCCATGAGGAGTGATTGATGGGAAAAATAATACATGATTCAATGAGTTTGGTTATCTCCTTTCTCATTAATGGTTTAATTTTGGGATTAATGGGCCTCTTATTCGGCGAATTGGCTTGGCATTAGGATCTAGTTCGATGGTATGTTGTGCCGGCTTGGATCAAAACCACACGTGATCTTTATAGCTCCAAGCAAAAATGTCATGATACTATTTTAAAAAATTGATGAAAGATTCTTTCTCTTTAGAAGTACACACTTTTCCAATCTTTAGAAACTTCTCATGCGCTACCTCGACTTCCTCAAAATCTTCTTCTTTGACCACCATGTTAGAGCTTTGTCTTTTGGCTTGATCATCTGAATTGAAAATGGATTCCAGAGTGAATAAGACTTTTGGTATTTTTTTCTTCAATTGTATAATTTGATCACCATATGACTCTTGTAACTTATATTGATTTCTTGCAGCAAACTCTGCCTCTTCTTGTAGGAAAAGGACAATTTTTTTGTCACTATCGAACACTTTCCAGCTACTCACATTATTAGGGACTATAGGTTGAACCACTATTTTGAAAAAATCATCCCTTCTTTAATGATATCAACAGGGATGTCGTATTGCGATCCAATTTTAACAAGCCTATCAACATCTTGATTTTGATTTCTAGGAACACCATGGATTTTAAAAGCTTCGAAATATTTGAAATCAAGTCCCAAACTTGGTTCTAGTATGATCTTAAAAGATCATTTTTGGATGCACTATGTAACGTTACTTGATGAATAACTAACTCACTATCTCCAAAAATAGTTAAGGCTTTGATCCCCTTCTTTTGGGCTAGTTAAATTCCTTGTACAAGGGCCTCGTATTAGGAGATAATGTTAGTGCAATTAATTACAACCGGAAATATGAGAAGTAATTATCTCCCTATGGAGAAATTAACATAACACCAGCACCATATCCATTCTTACTTCTTGAGCATCGAAGAAGAAAAATTGCCACAATCCATCCGAATTGGTTGGTATTTTGACAAGTTGCGGTATGATCATATCTTCTTCATGAATACAGTAGGTACCCAATCATGTTTCTTCCAAAAGTAGTAAACCAACTTCTTCTTCTACCAACACATCAGCATAGGGATCGTACTAATGATCTCCACTTACTTCATCTAACATAGTATCTAGGACCTTGTCAACAAGAGTGTTTGGTTCACGATCAACATATTCTTCTTCCCGATATCCGATGGTGTAATTCCCATTTATAGGAATAGCAATATAGGTTTCTACATGATTATGGTAGATTTATTGCTCCATTATAGTAACTTTGGTTTTGTATTGAGTCTTGAGAATCATATGTGACCAATCGGATGATAGATAACCACCCATCTTGGTAGTGAAATATCATGATAGGTAGATGGCGAAGAGAGGAGGAAGATCAATGACTGATATGTCCTAGGTAAATGACAAACATGGGCATGCATGGATGGAAAGTTGAAGTCCTTTGATAACTCCAGCAATCTTAACAGATGTGTCATCCAAATGAATAACTCCTCTTATAACCAACACATATTGTATGCCTAGTACATCTACAATTTGTTTGGGCATGACTAAGCTACTTGTACTTAAATCGATCATGCAATTATGCACTTTGGGTGGTTGCAATGATCGGGGAAATACAAAATGGTGGTGGTTTATTGGATTTAGGAATATTTTTCCCTTCTTGTTGACACAAACTCATAGAATTTTCTGCTACATGACCTCGACAATCTCTCGTAGTTGTACCAAAACTATTTAGAGAATCTTGCAAAAAATATTTGAGAAAGAATTGAGTGTGTCCCATATAGTAACACTCAGATTGGTCTTCTTCATTTGTTCTACTATGCTGAAGGGAATAGCTCAAATTTTTTTGACACTTATTTGGGCATTGGGATCCTCCTTTAGAAAGTGCTTATTAGGTATCGTGATGCCTCGAAGAACCTTCTTTCCTTGCAGCTTGGCTAACAAGTATTTTGGTGGTTTCTTTCTCACATCTTTATCAACCACTGCTTGTGTCTAAGGATGTGAAGTGGATGCTTGATCAAATTTGGAATTTTGAGGTTCCATTTCTCTCTTCTTTGAACGAGTGTTTTCCACCACTGATGAGGAATCGTATTCAATGTGCACAAATATTTTTCTTTCCAATTTAACAAAGAAGTTTCTTCAGGTGCATGTGGTTGATCTATTTTTTCTTGCATAGATGCATTCTCTATTAGCTCAGAAGTAGATGATACACTTTGAACCATAAGATCCTAGAAAAGAACTCTATTAGGACAAATATTTTGAATGTGGGGTTGAGAAAAAGGACATGACCATTTGTAGTCTTGAACTAGATTATGCTGGACATGTACAATGGCTCTAGATGAGCTAGTAGTAAGAGGGTTCTGAAATTTCAAAGGCCTGAAATTCGTAGCTTGATTTGTAGCTTGATTTTGCGGCTAATTGTTCCCTTGAAAAGGAGGATGGTTTGCCTGATACTGCTGATTTTGTGGCTGATATGGATGATTGTATTGAAATTGTTGCCTCTTGAGTGCAATGAGCTCATTTCCAAAAGTCAGTAGTAGTGACTTGAATTCAAATAGATTATTTGAAGAGGTAGGGCGGAGTTGAGCTGATTGATTAGAGGCTACTTGAAATAGGAGAAATGATACGCTGATTTTTCGTAAGGTCATGAGACAATGAGACAATGACATTGGCATCGTCATGAATCTATCTTTTCAGCCTAAATCAAGCAATTTTCCGCTCTTATGGAAATGTTGTAGGCATCAAGTAATGTATCCCCTCGCATGGATTGGATCATAATAGCTACATCGTTATTCAAGGCTTGCAAATAGTACAAGAATGCATTATGTGGAGAAGGCATTATAAGTGCCGAATCCTATTCTAAGTCCTATGGAATTGGAAGTTGAAATCACTCATGTATTCATGGGGATCTCTTTTCATGGTAATGATTTGCTCCAAAAGTGATAGGTGATCACTCTTTTCTTGAAATTTTTACAGAGCTTTTTCTCCTAACTCGTCCCAAGTGGTTATACTTTGCTAACACTTAACCGTAGAAAACCATCAAGTGTTATTCCCTTGAAAGAGGTAGCGAGAAGTATAACTCGCAATGTTTTCCTCCATGATGTTATCTATGGCACAAATGTTGGCTACATCAAGAATATGTTCCACTGAGTAACGTGAGTTTCCTTTTTGTAAAAGGGTAAACTTTTGAGTGTTGGAACAGTATAAGGTCACGTTGATCCAACATAAGAGGAATGTTTGCATTGAAAGGGGAAAAAAAAATTGTGCCATAGTAGCAAGAGGTTGATTTCTCCTTGGTGGACAAAACCTTCCATACGAAGGACTTGAATGACCCTATGAGGTAGAGCTGCAACTTGTGATGTTGAAATGCCTCTTCTTCTTCTCTTTGGAGGAGACAAGGAAAGTTTTATATGTTGATAATTTCCTTGCTTTGAAGAAGCTCTTTTCTGAATTCTTTACATAAGTTAACGCACTGAGATTTGGAATCCAAAGATATAGAGTTTCCAGGTACTTTGACTTGTGTAAGTGAGAAGAGAAGTACCAACTCTATCCCACCAGGCGTGCCAAAAATTGTTGTCTCCAAATAACGTCACCCTCCGAATGGCCGAATGTGAACACAATGCTCGGTGTGATTGAGAAACATGGGATCACCTCACAAGCTATGGGACTTGGGATCGAGGTGAACCTCTAGGAGAAGGCTGGATTCCTCTTCCTAAACTAAGTGTTGTACTACTCCTAGTGTAATAAAATGATTATCTAGACCTATGCTAACATTTTCATGGGTTTTAGGGAAAGAGATTTGTAGGAATGAAACTATAATAAGGATGGTCATGCACCAAATAAAGGGTGTTTCCATATTTGGGAAGGTTAATTTGAAGAGGTTTGTGCACCACAAGTCAACTTCACCTATTACAACTTAGAGAGGGTATAAAATACCAAAGACTAGGAAATAAGCGTTCCCTTTGTTAAACTTGATCGGAAAAACAAGTTATCACTCTTCAAATGAAGAAGGATGAACTTGAGAAGGTTGAATAAACACCACAACTCAATTGCATGCAACACTCCACCACTTGATAAGAATATAAATTGAAGAACCTATAATAGAAACATGAACTTACATAAGTGTACCTTGCAAGCATGAGAAATGGAAAAAATAAGTAGAGAAGCATGAAAGGAAGGAGATTAGTCACAAAACACACACTTTTATTACTTTAATAACATGCTCAATGCATCATACATTCAGAAGAGGCAATGGTTACCATTACATTCTTGAAAAGGAGGCTTGAAAGTTCCCTCAACATACAAGGACAACTTGCAGAAGAGAGAGGACTCTTGAAAAATTGCACTTTCCTAAGATGTCTAACTTTCTAACCTATCTGACCTGTTGGAACCCTTTGGAATGAGCTTCTAACTTACATTTATAGAATAATATGTGAGAGAGAAGAGGAAAGGTCATAATTACATTCCTAAATTGAAGGCACATGATGTATTTATTACAGTTGGTTGAACCACTTTGAGAAGCTTCCATCATGTGCCATTAATGCTCGGTTGACCTAGTTCTCCTTAATTAATTAAAATAATATTTAAATAATAATAATAAATATTATTATTAAAATATTTAAAAAAAAATATTAATTTAACTACTTTTTGTGGGCCCCTATTTCTTGGTTTGTCTTTGAAGGGGGGGGATCATAAGGAAAAGTCAAGAAATATCCCAACTCGGTGGTTTCCTCACCAACCAACTCACCTAGTTGGGTCGAGATCCTCCGACCTATGTATTGGATGAGTCCATCACCACGAATGAGCTACTTTCTATTGATTCATCCAAACTGACGAGCCCAAACACTACTCTACACGAACTCACCACCAACTCATTTGGAAGAATCGAGCTCACCTTTGTTACCACACTGAGCTCCTTTATTTGGTTCACCTCGACTGAGAGAGCTAACTCCTATCAAATTCAACCTCCATGAATTAACACACCATGTCCACACAGTCAAGTCATTTGAGCTTGCTCACTATTTTGGTGACTCGGTTCAACACCCAACCATGCATTGGCTCACTACGAGCTATTTCACCTTTGTTGCAGTGATCTTGACCCTTTCAAAATGACCATAGTGCACCATGTGAGAACTTTCCAACTCCATGTTGAATGCGGCTATAATCCCAACTCTAAAATGAGCCCAAAACTGAGTTGACCAACCATAGTTGTTGAGTTCTCCATATCATCACCTAGCTTGGCTTGAACCACGACCAAGATCTCTCCAATCTCCTTGAAACTTAGCTCGAATAAATCTTATCACCTCTTCTAGCTAGCACTTCCACAATTAAGTGCTAGCATGCCCGAGCTTATCGAGCTCTTCACCTTTGAATTCATTGAATGGTTCGGAAATTCTTACACCTCTCTCATTCCGACTAAGTGGGTGAGTTACTAAACTTTTCTACACTCGAGCTAGATCTTCATGCGTCACTTGACTCTACACTAACTTGGGCCAACTCGGTCTTGATGACCATTTAGCTCTGCCGAGAGCTCAGCATCGATATTTCTATCCATGACCCAAACACAAATTCCTATATCCACCGAGCGATCTCGTGTCGATATTGAGCTCACCACCACTCGCCTAGTCCTTGGAACACCTCTCCTTGCCATGCGTGTCAATTTCCATTCTCATCGCCGAGAACCGAATCGAAACTCGATGTCAAGAAAGGTCCACCATCTTGCTGTGAACAAGCTAATTTCAAGACCGAGGCATTACAACATGCTCGAGTAAAATGATCCACTACTCTCACAACCAAACTCCTAATGCTATAGTTCTCTATTTTCAAACTCAATCTTCTATGTCCTTATGCCAAGTTGACTTCCACGATCCAAATTCATGCATGCACTCACTTTTTGGCTCATCAAGTTGTCTCCTGATGAATCATTATACCATTTTTGAATTTCCATTGAACTCAATGACCACTCATTTCAGAATACCATGTACTCGATGATTTCTTTAACTTATAGCTTTGTGAAGATCTCATTTTATATGTTGAGCCAAGTTCATCCATATCTGTTTGGCCGTGCCATCGATCATATCTACAACTCTCTATCATGCCATACATGATCTCACTTAAGCTATTAGAGAACTTAGCCACCATTTCCTTCAGTTTACAGAGATTAATATCTTAACAAAAATCGCGTGAGCTATAAACTCATTTGTGCTCGAATTGATCTCTTACTGTGAGCATTTTGGGCTTGAACCAAGCGAGTAGATCCATGTTTGCATCATCATGGCCTTTATGTCGAGCTCTTATATTCTATCCACCAAAATTCACATCTTGAATTGCATTGAGAGATCAATTCTTACACCCGGTCTCATGATTCCTTAGCCAATAGACTTGGGCTCTTCCTCTTAACTCGGCGCACAACCATCCACCCATGTTGTAACTTGGCGAACATCTCGTCTGACCATTCGGCAACATATTTTGAATCCCCATGTCAAGGTTTTGAGTGCATGGTTACTATCTTGGCTTGTCATCCTAACATTTCCACTTGGCATTAGGCTTCCTGGATTCCCATGTTAAGAAAATGACTCATGAATACTTTTAGTGTAGGGTTGAGGCACCATTTTTCCCACCTCACTAGGAAAAGAGCTAAAAATATCCCAAGAGTGAAATTTTTACCTTAGCGTGCCATTTCCAAGATCCCAAACTTGGCTCTCACACCAACTTCTCCCACCGATCCAAATTTGTATGCCTCCTCATGACCTCGATTGACTCAACTCTTCCTCGTGAAGTGCCAATCTTGAGATCTCTTCCGTGGTGCTGGAAATAAGCTAAATGTCGAGGCATTCTCCTTACATCATAGCATTGTCAAGCTCCCGAAAGTGGCTCGATCAATTTTCAACCTATTACCCACCACATTCCTCGATAGCTTATCACATGCCAAATTTGGGTGAGCTCCTTACTTATCCCACAAAGTTCAATGTGACATTGAATTATACCTTGCTCATGAGCTCACCTATTTGAAAAACTATGGATTCATTAAGGTGTGTTAGTCACTCAACTTTAGATTTCAACTCATGCGAGTTCAAGTTATTGTTGCTTCAATGCGGGACTACAACAAGGTCCTTGTGGATCATTTGAGTAGCCTTAAGCTTGACTCATTGAGTTACTTATTGACTCAGCCACTTTGAACTTACCCATGCTATGTTTGAAACTTGGAACTCTCTCATATACATGGCTACATTATATACGAAGAGGCCTACACCAAATAGCTCGGTTGTGATCTCCATGAGCTCACCGAGATGAAAAAATAATTAACCTCACATCCATTTAGCATGACCGAGCTATGCAAGCTCACAATGAGCCCTCCCCTTATATGAAACCGAGGTTTTCTTGAATGCTTACAACCTTTTTGTTAATATCATATAATTCACGAGATTCCCTCAGTTTTGAAACATTATGGAATTCATAACAGACGGTAGAAAATTGTATACACCATATGTGACCATTTTAAGCTATAAATACCCATTGTCAATTTTTACCCCAAGGGAAAAATTAGATAACATTTTTGGCGACCTCTAGGGGATTATTTCATGCTAAGCATGATTCATTAGTCTTAAGTCGTCCATTGGGCATGGAGTCTATGTTGGAATCTTGAAATTAATTTGATCTTCTTTGACACATCCTAGAATCCCCTTGAGCAAATCTGATCCTGGACCTCCCTGGAATGTTAAGGATGAAGTATACTGAATCTAATGAACACTTGGCATCTAGAGCATACTATAAAAATTTGAATGAAGCAGCCAAGGAATTGGGAATATCTTGAAACTCTTATGGAAACCTTGAACCTTCCTTCTCCTTGACACCTTCCTATGATGAAATAATGTGCAAAACAACACAAAACACAATAATGAGGAAAATAAAAGAACAACACACAATAACAATGTGCATAAGAACTTGGAGGAAAACACCTAACTAAACTATACATGGGGAAACGCTTCTCAAAAACAAGCTTTGAGATGTATCCCATTCACATGAATGGGTAGTTCTTCTCCATTGAGCCTGGATAGATGAAATGAATTCACCTCTTTGCAACTTGTGATGATGTATGGCCCGCTCCAGAGAGTGTCAAACTTGGCATGCACTGCTTGGTTTAGCCACTGTCTTCATCCCATTCGAGGACTAAATATCCTATTGAAAATTTCTATTGGATGCCTTCTTGTCAAGAGATTTATTAACTTTGAGCCTAATGTTTCTCCAAAGTCTTCATAGCCTTGTTTCATACATACTCTAACTCCATGAGTTTAGAAAACCTTCTTTGTCGAGGATCACTCTCCATAACTTCAAGTTGTTGAGCTAACTCTAAAGAAGGTAACTCCAAGGAGAGAGGAATTTTCTCTTCCCTTACATATAAAATCACGAAAGGAGAATTTCCTATGGCCCATTTAGGTGTGATCCGATCTACCCTTAAGGATGTCTTAAGTTTGTGTATACCAAGTCCTCTTCTTAGTTTCCATCTTGCGCTTAATAATCCTTACGAGGTTTTTGTTACTAGACTTAGCCAATCCATTTCCTTGTGGATAGTAATTGGATGAAGTCTTGAGGTATACCCCATGTTTAATAACCCATTCACTCAAATTCGTACCAAGAAAATCCATTGCATTGTATGAAATTCTTGTAAAAGGAACACCGAACCTTATCATTATACCTTCCAAGAAATCTAGAACTACCTTTTCATTTCTCTCTTTCAATGCTATCACCTCTATCCATCGATAAAAATAGTCTTTTGCAGTAAGGACCCATTTATGTCCATCACTAGATGGAGGATTAATCATTATGATGAAGTCCAACCTCCATTAGACAAAGGGTTGATCCACTTGAATTAGATGCTAAGGAAGAGCTGCCAACATATACTTTCCTATGTAAAAGGCACATTCCTTACACTTCCTCACCCAAAGATGGGCATCTTTGAAAAAATCCAGCCAACAATAACTAGCTCACATGATATTGGTAGCGATTGTTCATGCAGAGTAATGTCCTCCGAGAAATACCATTATGAAACTCTTCTAGTATCTTACTTACCTGTTCTAGTCCTATGCATCGAAGGAGGACACCATTCAAATCCTTTTGAAAGAGAACGTTATCTACCAAAAAATATGGAATAGACTAAAGATGAAAAGTGAATCTTTGGTTTTTATCCATGTTCACATGATATACTCTCCTAAGAAGAGGAAATTCTTCATTTTGGATATAACCGGTAAAATTTCTCATCACTCTCATTAGTGTTTAGGAGCATCGCATCCTCAAGACCTTCGATTCCATATCTACGGCAAGTTGTTAACACAAACCTTTACCTCTCAAAAGTTTGGTAACTTTGTATATGCACATCATACACCATCACCTTTGTGATCCATCCAACGCACTTTTTCGTTCATCGCTTTGTTCAACAAAAACTCCTTGACACCTAGATGAGACACCATCGGATGAATTTTGTTGTTGGACAACATGTTATTTAATTTCTTCAAAGCTCGAATAACAACAAAGACTTGTTTTTAATGAATGAGTATTTGAGCTCGTAGTATTTGAGGATTGGTGAAGAAAGCAATCGGCTTGCTCCATCGGATCGTCATTTTTATGGATGAGGATCCTGAAATTCTCTCTTGACTTGAAAAGTCATAAAGGATAAAGTCTTTATCAAAATTGGGGTTCACGAGCGTGGGAGATTGAGAAATTTCCATTTTTATGGCTTTGAAGCTTTCTCTCTACCCTCCAGTATGATTGATTTTTGAAATGTAGGATGTTTTTCTCTCTACCCTCTTCTCTCTCTAGAAACGATTATGAAACTTTGGTTGATTTAAAAATGTAAATGAATTGGGAAATGTAAATTGGTTTGAAATGAAATGAAAATGGACATGAAAGGAAAATGGTTATGATATTTTGAATGGAAGATAAAATGTCTCTTTACTTTCTCTCTCATCTTTACTCTCTCTCTCTCTCTCTCTCTCTCTCTCTCTCTCTCTCTCTCTTCTATTTAAATGAAATTGTTAGAAATGATGAATGTGTGGATTTATGCTTGAGTGTAGGGGATTTCCATACTAAGTCCTAGGGTGATGGAGCGTTAGTCACGGGTACAACTTTGAACCACAAGGATTAGAATGTGATATGTTGTAAGATGAGATGATTTTAACATATTGTATATTGATATAAATTACGAATGTTAAATGAAATTGAATTAAAGAGAATTGCATTATAAAAAGTAGTGTGTTGAAGACTATTGTTCCTCTTGGAATCTTATATTTCAAGCATTGTACATGGAAAACTATGTTGTTTGTATATGCCTTGTGTTAAAGCTAACCTTACAACACTAGTAGGAGTGACACATAATTAATGTAGGAACAACTATGTTAGCTAGATAAATGAGGAAGATAGTTGAATTTTGTAAATGGGTAAAAATAATACCATTCACTTCATAGGTGTTAAGCCCATTTGAATTTAAATATGGATCTCATGGTTTAGATGATTGAAACAATCACTTGCCTAATAGTTATTGTGGTTCATAGATAAAATCAAAATGTTTGGAAGTAACTTATCATTTTTAAACCATATAAATGTAGCGAGTATTCAACCTTTTTCGTACTCTCCTCTCAATCATGTCACATCTAGGTTTGCAAAACCCTAATGTCTTAAGAAATACTTTAATCCTCACAATTAGACTTCTTGTCCTACACTTAAGAAAATTCTTCAAAGACCATTTCTATAACTTAAATTTCCTTGCACGAAGTAACAAATCAGTTGAGTAACCTTTTCATTCATAGGGTAAATAGGACTAACACTTCTTGGTGTCATAGGTCTACTCATCTTCATGGATGAGTTAGAGTTCAATGTTCATGTTGGACCTTGGTGTCCTAGTGGTCAACCATATTCTTAAGAAGATAGTTTGGGATACCTTTATCATTGAATGAACCCTTTGTAAGATCCTGATGACACAAGTGGAGTTAGTGCACTAGTGTACTATGCATTAAACTCTTGTTAATGATCTCTTTAGTTCCTCACAGATAAATATGTCACCTTGGCTAGTAACAACTTTACACCTTTGTCCCTTACGAAGGTTTAATGGGATAAATATGTTTTCACACCTTAAATTTACCTATATTCAGGCATAGAGCCCTAAGTGAAATTTTAATTTAACTAAACCTAATGGAACCCCTTTATACACTAAGTGTTAACAAAAGTGATAAATTGTAGTCTTGGAATACCTCAAGTGGCATGAAGGCTTTGCAAGGAAGGGATATTTGATTACTCTAATTTTGACTTGTGGTAGGGTGTAGAAACCCTTGAGTAGAAATGAATGTAATACATCGAGTGACCTCTTATGATGTTAATGAACAAGGAGCTATGATGTATTGTTACCAATGATTGTAAATATTACCTTAGAAGGATTTTGAAATGCATAAAATTTTATAACTTTTTCTTTGGAACTCCCTTTGTCCCTCTTAGATAATTGTGATGCTTAGTAGCAAATTACCATGTGCTTTCTCGTAGGGTGTATTTTCCCCCATGCATAATTTTTTTGAAGTTAATAGATCTGGACCCCTTCTTAACGGGTATTGGTGACAAAAATGTTGATGCATTTTACGAAACAATTTAAATAGTTCCTTGGAAGAAATTTGAAAAGCATATAGTTGTTGGGTTGTCTTGTTATATGCTTTAATACTTGGGTTTTTAAGAGTGATGAAATGAGTTGTTAGGTACAGGTCACCACTCCTTGTATTCATGAATCCCTAAGTGTAAATTATGTGTCATTTGAATTACAATTTTTCTAAAACAATGTCAATAAGAGTCCAAAGTAACCATGTAAGAGTAATGGAAAACAAGAGTAAATAAGATACTTGTTTAGAAATAAAGTTATGCTTGAAGTATTCATATATATATATATATATATATATATATATTTTGATAAATGGTGAAAAAGGGTTAAGGGGACCCTACCCCATACAACAGGAGGAGAAAAATATAGTACATTGAGGAGAAAGACAAACCAACCTCTACTAGCGGCACCAAAGATCAAAACAACAACAAAAACAAACAAACAACAATACAATAAAACCAACAACAATCTCAACAAATCCCCTTCCCTTTGGATCTTAGCTTTTGCATTTTAAGGGGAGATTGTGCCTTTCTTTTTCCGAGTGACAACTTTCCAACCCTCTTCCATATTAGGATTTACATTTTCATTATTATGGATTGGAATCAAAACTTCAATGTTTTCCCCATAGTCTTGGAATCAGATGGATGAGCCTGAACATCCTTACATGCTTGTTGCACTTCCATCACTTTTGGATCATCCAATTTCTCATAAACAAAATTAGAATCACAAACCAATGGATCATTCACTACCAGGTGATTAGAATTAGAGTTCTTCCACCAAGAGCTTCTTCCTTTAGCATATTTACAAACCAAGTGACAATCTCTTTGCTAAATGGCCAAGAGAGAAGCATGTTTTGCATCTAAAGGAAACCCTTTGTAATCTAGGTTTTGAATCCAAGTTCTATCTTCAACTTTAAGTTCAATAGTAGCAGGGAAATCCATAGAAGTATCCATATCAACCAAGATTCGAGCATAAGTGGTGTGCTCAAAATATTCAGTTTTGGGTCAATAGCTAAACATTTCCCTAAAGTGTTACCAATGGCAGTTAAACAACTCTCCAACTAGAATTGCGGGCAAGGCAAGTAGGAAGACATATCCACACATGGTTTAACAAACAAGGTGTCACAAATTGGTTAAATAGAGGAAACCAAGGTTTCATCAATAGCATATGGGTGTTAAATTCCCAAACCTTCCCAAAGATTAAATCCTTATCAGCAAAGACACTTGTAAAAAAGCAACAATGAAATAACCATGTACATTAGGATATATATCAAACCTACCTTCCAAGAATGTACCAGAATGTCTCAAACTCCGGGCATTAAGCATAGGAAACCCAGAGGCATGAAGTTGTTGAAATGACATATCAGACCATTCCTCTTGAATGTAACTTTGGATTGAACCACCTCATCCCCAAAACTCACTAAAGGGATAGATTTAGCATAAGCCATATGTTTATTACGCGAGGAGTCCGATAAACCCCATCTCCTATTACCTACCCCCAGAACCGCATCCTTAAAATAAAAATGAGCGGGTGATTTATCAATCAACATATTTGGTTGGGACTTACACCACCAAGCTTCCACGAACCCGTGCACTACACACTTGAACAAGGGACTAATTCCCGAGTTTTGAGAGAGAGGGTTTCTGACTCCACCCGGAAGAGCACACTTATTAGCCAAGACTTTACCTAGCACATGTTCTACAGGTTCTAAATCCCCAAATCCTCGGTGCTTTGTAGGATGCATCCTCTACATCTCCATAAATATATAAGGTAGAGGTAATATTTCTCTACCCGATTTTGCCATGCTTGAATATATCCCCATAGAGAGGTGCTGACCACCATAATCTTGATGTCTCATATAAGAGCTCTCTAATAATCCTCCAAAAAAATGATTCTCCCAGTAAAAACATCTACCCCGAAAGAGTTCCACCACCATCCACATGACTACTGTGCATAGCGAGATAAATTCCTAGGATGAATTGCCATCACCGGGTTCATAAGGGGAAGTGAAGGATATAAGGATACCATGTATTGGAGATCCCCAACATCATTCTCAATGGGAAAGCTAGAAAATTATTTACGCACTATTCTTTATCCCTCATTGCAGATCCATACAATGTAGGGCCACGACCACCATTCTCCATCGATTTTGCGGGAGAAATCCTATCCTTAGCCCCCAAAGAAGGGGATTCCTTGAACGGTCATCTGAAAAACCCGATGGCAGCCCCATCTAAACAAAAAAGCTGGATATATGATTTAGGCATTCTCTTTTTGTTAAAAAAATTAATACGAGTTCTCCTTGGAGAAATCAAACATTTGAGCCAACATAAACTCTTTTATGATAAAAAGAAAGAAATTTATGACTTGTAAATTTTAAATCAATTTAAACTAATTGGTGAACTATAAAAAAGCGTATGTAATGGAAAAATAGTGTACTATGATGGAAGGATTTTTATGGGAAGAGATATCTTGAATCTAAATCAGCCTTTAAACTCTAATATATCTTCCTTGACCTCACGATAGTTCCCCTTTCCTACCAAAGGTAAAATTTAAACATCTTATATAAGTTTCGAAAAGCAAAACCTTAACATCTTGTTAGTTCCTTTTTGTAACGAGAATAAACATTAACGTCAATTAAACATGTTTTCAGAAACAAACCTTTAACTCAAGAATGAATATTAGGAGGCTGGTAGGTGTATAAAATGAATTTGATTAACAAATGAGTTGTGGATAATTAATGGAAATTGAGAAAGGAATCAACAGTGGATTTTTTTAAGGCTAATGCTATATGAAAATAAAGTATTTGAATTTCTAGAAAAAGGAAATTTTACACCCTTACCATTTAAATTCACTAGAAACCTATAAGGTTATATAATGGAAAACTAAATGTAATAAATATGTAAACCATAAAAGGCCATGTTGTGGAGTATGCCTATCATGTGTGTCTTACCGTAGTTGGGTCATTGTCTTGGTTTATGTCATTTGAGTAAGACATTGATGTGTACCCTATGTTATATATTGTATGAGTGGGTCCATGTTTGTGAAAGTGTCCTATGTGATGTCAAGTTTCTTTATTTGGATCCCATGTGGTGTTGTGTAGCGTGCAATTAAAGACAAAAAAATATTATTCGATAATTTTGTTGTTGTATTTTGTGTGTCAAATATGTAGGCGTTACATGCATTCATTGTGGGAATAAGGGTTTACACAAAAGCATACACTAGATTGGATTATTTCAATATTATCTTGCTAAAAGTGCCCCTAATTGATGAGATAGGTTTCGAACCCAAATCTCATTGTTTTTACCATTTTACAAGATCTTGATGGTATTAGCATTATAAGGAAGGAGAATAATTTCAAGACTTGTAATAAATTCTGAAAAAAATAACGAAGCTTACAAAACTCAAGAGTAGGTTATCAGATTATTTTAATTGTTTAATAATTCAATAAATTTGGCAAAATCATGTTTTTATGGTTTTTTTTTTTCCTTTTGTCTTTTCTACAATTGTACAAATTTTTGCTCTTGGGAATAAGTTCCCTATTCACTCCTTTCTGTATTGTTAAATATTTGTTGCTAGCATCTCTGATTCACAACAACTTGAATATGACCCTAACATACGTAATTATTTCAGGCATTTTTATTATAGCAACTTCCTATGGTATGGATCGTTCAATACTCCTTAACTAGGTTTGTTTTAATGATTAGAAGTTGAATTAAACATGGTTCCAAAGTAATGTGATTACTTTAGTGCATTATTAGATCACAGCCACTTTCTAGAGATACTAAGAAGGTTTATGTTGTAATCATACAATACTGCCATTGAGATAGAATTTGTGTCATTCTATAACAGTTAATCATGTAATATTGCAGGGAAATACCGAAGTCTAAATATTAATTTACCATGTTCTTCAACCTTTACATTTTATGCACTGCAAAGTAAATACAATGTTGAAACTTCTATAGATTCGCATGGCCTGCTGCTGCTTCTCTATGACGTCGCATTCTACCTCCCCATGTGTCCCTGGCCATAGTCCTCGACCTGTTAAGACTTTCAAGTTGTTCTGCCCATTCCTGTTTCAACATCTCCTTCTCATCTCTCATTTGCAAGAGCATCATATGGGGATTAAAATGAAGGTTAAGATCATAATCTGCCCTCAGTATTGGATCGGAGAGAGTCTCGTAGGCTTCCTGCACCAGAAGAAACATCTTGCAAGATTCCTCTCTCTCACCAGGCGGGCAAACATCTGGATGATAAACTCTCACCTTCTTCCTGTACGCTTTCTTCAGATCATCCATTTCTGCCCTCTGAGAAACACACAGTACATCGTATAAAGTCATGGCGGGTGAAGAAAAAGAAGATGATGATGATGAGGAAGCCATTGTCAGTGTTTTTCTGTGCCTAATCGGGGCCCTTTGCATCTTCAATATCCTCCATTGATGGCATGCTTTAGACCGCTGTTGTTTTGTAGAGAGGGAGAAAGCATGAGATGATAAGTTGCAGGGAGTATTAAAGCTAGTAAATACACCCATGATGCATTGAATCTCTCTGGCAGAGATCATATTTAAAGAAGATGAAACCTCTCGTCTTAGAGGAGTGGGAAAAAGAGAAATGGGATGAAACAATCAGTCCTTCAAATAATACAGTTATATAGCACATTTTGTATTTCAATCTAAAAGATAATACAGTGAGCAACATCGCTTGCTGCTTCCCCGACAAATTTTCTCCAGGAATTGTTCATAAGAATAATCTACTTATGAACAATTCTTGCACCGCCGACTGCTTCACCAACTACACCGAAAACATTTATTAGTTACTACTGATGTTTTAGTTGAAAGTGTTACATCTTTAGTCTCCTTGATATTAAAAATTATAAAAGATCACATTGACAGGTATGGAAAAATTTGAAAAATGTCTTCATGATTGGGATGACATTTCACATCGAGATTCAAGTGGTCAGCTTAAGACAAAAAAGCTTTATTGGAGTCGCTATATTTTTCTGACTATCACTTTTATTGTTCGCCTACCTCTCTTTAGCCTCTTTGATGTCTGCATCAAGACAGCATTTTCAGCATTAGGAATTGTACGCCGATCTACACAAAGTCTCCTTTACTATGGGAGTGCTGGTTGGAATTAATACTCGAGGTAGTTAATTTGACACTTACATGTAATTAAAGAGTGCCATATCATATTTGATATTTGTCTCATAGTCGAATATAGATTTTACAAGACCTTTTCTAACTATATTTATATACCTCCTCCCAACCCCGTCTTTGACCCAACCCCTTACCCACACCCACTTCCCCTTCCTCTCCCAACCCTTTACTATAAATGGACAAATGATGGTAAAGCAATGAACATTAGTATAATATTAGGGAATATGGTTCGAATAATCTTTATTCTTTAATAATCTCTATTCTTTATGGGATCAAATTCCTTTTATAATGAAAATCCAATAAAGCGAGAACCAACGTCCCTGAAATATAACTGAAATCTGAATTGGGAAGGAAAAGATATTATGATATCAACGAATTATATTTGTTTAACTTTTTACAAGAAAATCATATTTTATATTTTTTAAAGTTGGAAATTGATTTATTGCATAAGTACCTTTTTTTCAATTGGTTAAGATTTTGTTAATAGACTATAATCTCCTCATTCTTTCTTAATATTTCAAAAATAAAAATATATTTATCAATTTAAGGACAACTCACCTGTATTAGCATTCCTAGGTCATTAACTCGTATAGTATCTAAAAAAATTAAGGACAATTCCATTAAAGTCAATGTAGGTAATTGGTAGTGGAATAGACATTGAAACAATAAATCATTATGATCATTAAATTTGGGCTTAACATGCCTAAGATAAATATGACATAATAACAACACGATGAAATTATTTTTTCTTCTCAAAAATTCCATTATTTATTGATTCCTTTCTTTTTTGTTCTAATGATGACATCAAATGACAAAAGAAGGGGTATAAGATTAAAATTATATTGAGCGAAGCAAACATGGAGGAATAAATCATTGTGCACATTATATTCAAGTTTGACATGCTGTTTAAAAAAATATTACCTAATAACAACTCACTTTGAAGGAGTTTTCGTTTCTCCAAAGTTCTATTATTTATTAATTTCTTTCTTTTTTGTTGTAATGATGACATTAAATGACAAAAGAAGTGGCGCAGGATTCATGATATTATTATTAAGGGAAGCAAACATGGAGGTATCTATTGATATATGACAATTCTAATATGTTTCCTACATACTATAAATGAATTTTCTGAATTTCAAAGACTTCTTTCCATTTTTAACAATAAAAGTAAATAGGTAATAATATTCTTTAATGAATTTTGAGTTGATATATTTTATTATATATTAACAATTGCAGATGAGTTATAAACTACACCAAAAGTGATATCAAGTTGAAGCTAACATGTGATGTCAATAAAATAAATGAAAGAGTTGCATTCCATGAGATCACATATCCTTGACTCAATTGTTCAAACATATTGTGCTTTTTGTATGCTTACAAATTATATAAACACACACACACACACACACACACACACACACACACACACACACACACACACACACACACACACACACACACACACACACACACACACACACACACACACACACGATATAAAAACTATAGTATTCAACCAAAATAATACTTTTCATTATATTTTGATGGATGTCCATACCCTATTCTAAAGCTCCCATTTTTAGCACAAGTTGATAATATACTAGAAATGGTTGTGGATTCTAGATTTACACCTTCCAAATTTATTTTCTTGATGATTCAAGTAATTTTCTACAAAAAGTTATATGCATATCTTGCATTCATTGCATTCTAGAAGATGACATCTCATGGAGGCATTTTTTGAAATAGTTCATGTCTGACTAAAATCAACGTCCCATCATACTTTGAAGGATGTCCTTGTGCATATCCTTCTTTCATTTCCATCCATAAGATCACGTCTCATTGTTCGACATCTTTTCATATAGTTCATGCACCTTGTGTATGATTCTTCTTCTTCCATATATGTCTATTAGGACACCTACAACTACATTTAACAAAAATAATCTCTCCATTATGCATCGATAAATGTTTATGTCTTGATCCAAAGGTCCCACTTTGACACAAGATGGAAGGATTTTAGAAAAAAATTGATTTTAATTTCTAGATAACTTACAAGGCCTTTTCAAAAAACTCATTATGTGAAAATCCTACAATCATTACACTCCACCTAATAATTTACATGTCTCGTGCATGTTTCAACATTTTTATACATACCTCTGAGGTCACAAGAAACTACATATGAATTTTTTTCCTTTTTATCCCTTGGTGAATGGAAATACCTTGTTTGGCATGGGTTGGGAGAAAGATGGGACTATGTTTTTGTCCTATTATTTTTAGGTGGTAGAAGAACATGATTTATGTAGTTAGTTGTAACCTTTTCTATATCCGCACACCCATTATCAATCATTTATATGTTCGCGTGCCTTATGTATGGTTCTTTTTTTGCATACATTTGTACAAAGGAGGTTTCCATTACAAAAATAAAAAATAATTTTCCCATTATGTTATGATAAATGTTCATGACTTGTTCTAAATCTCCCATTATGACATCGGCTAGAAGGATTTATGAAATTGTTGTGGGGTCTCGCTTTATGATTTGCCAATTGAATTTTTTGAAAATTTTTAAAATCCTTTTCAATAAACTTATTTTGTTCATATCATATATTCAGTGTTGCCCATTAAACCACATCTCGTAAAGATTTTTATTCCAATAGTTCATGTGCATGATTAATGCTTTCACATTTGGCATATATGTCGATTAGGGCGATTCTGAATTACAACAAAGGAAAATAATATTTTCATGTTCTAATATGTAATGCCCCAAATTTTGACCCATAAGTAACAATTAAGCTAGTTTTTCAAACCGAAAAGAAAAAAATAAATTTACACACACACACACACACACACACACACATACATATATATACATACATATATACATATAATGTTTAAACCGTTATTATAACTCCCTACCATACCTCCAAGGAATAAAATAATTTACATGCCCACATTTGATTTAATGGATTAAGGATGCACTTGATACCTATAATGCCCACTAAAATCTCCCACTTAAGACCCATGAACAACCTAGGTTTAGTTAGAAAAATTATGGAATAAATTTTTCTTGTAAAAGGTGTTCACAATTTTTTTTTTCGAGACCCCTAAAACAATTATCAAATCACCTTAAAAACACTAAGAGAGAAAAATTTATCCCGAGCATAGCTAAATTTCCCTTAGGTGGTAATCTAACCATTTAAAATTAGATGGACACTAAGCCAAACAATTCTTAATTAAACTCAATGGGTAAGAATAGCCAAAATAGTTAAATACCCAAGGTATTTAGTTCCACAAGATTTAAACAATTTACAAGGTCTTAAACATGGGGTTAGATTAAACATTAAAATTAACAGGGTAAAATTCCCTCTAACCCACTCTTAGAACTCACTTAAGGATTCAACCTAATTTTTCTCATATTTAACACACTCAAAACTTCCTAAAAACATTCCTAATAGATAAGAAATTTCCTCACCTTTCCAGGTGATATAAAGAAATCCTCCCGACTCTTCATATTTCTCAAGTTATGGGTCGGCGGGCCTTGGGATGAAAATTTTCCGTAAGAGTGGGCTAGTGGGCACAGGGAGGAAAATTTTCCTAACTCAGGCCTCCAAGATTCGAGAGAGAATTTCACCCAAGAAGGGATGCGAGACTAGTGAAGTAGGGAAGGAACTTAGCGCTTTTCCTTTTTGTCAAAAGGCGCGATTTACCATCTTCCATCTGTCTTCCAAAGACTGAAATTCTTCCGTTGAATTTATCAACCCTAGATCTTCCTTCATCTTCCATAGCTCCCACTCAAGCTAAAAACTTTCCTGCGATTCAACACTTCAAAGAAACCAAACCTAGGCTCACGATACCAATTGTTAGGAAATAAGGGATAAAATATGTGGAATAATCCCTCACAGATGCAGCGGTAGAAACTAATATGCAAAAATTATTACAGGATCTCAAATAAAATTGCGAGAATAAAATAAAACAACACAAAGAGACAAGATTTAACGTGGTTCACCCAATTTGGGCTACGTCCACCAAGAATCACTTGCTCGATTTTATTACAAGCCATCACTCTCTCAATACAATACCCGAGATCCGTTTGGAGCTATGCTTAACAAACTCTATAGAATTCACACACCAAATTCAACACACATCTGCAATACATTTGCTTGTACGTCTATCATATGCATAAGACCATATAAATAGACAGTGCTTGCCAGCGATTTTACAAAACCATGGGTATCAAAACCATGGGCAAAACCCGTCCCATAAAAAATAGGCTCCACAACCTAACAGGAACAATGTTGGGGGTAATGGAGTCTGCGATGTTGGTGGTTCCTAAACAATAAAATAAAATGGAAATGAATTAGCAAATGGGGTAATGTTAAGTACGAGGGAGCATGCGCTAAACCATAAAGTGGGGAAACCAAGTTATGGCCCACGTAAAGTGTTTTTTTAGAGAATAAGCACGTAAAGATATGTACAGAGGGGAAGATGTTTATATAACACAACAGTTTATACGCTCATTCTTTAAGTAAAGTACGAAACATATGTACAACAACTCTATTGTATATATCGTGATTGGAATTATACAAAACTTTTGACGACGGTTTCAAAATGGAACATGTACACCATATTTATGCAAGTATAGGTTTATCAAGTTAGACCTTCAAAAAGAGGTTACTGTGGGGTAGGATGAAAGATGTGGGCATATGTATGAGCGAAGCATTGTCGTAGTAGGGGTGAGGTAGGGACTTAAATTAAAGGGATGCAAGATAAGCTTTGAATGCAGCTCTAATGGAGTGTTCCTCGCCGCGAGTAAATGCGGTCGTAGGCCCGAGTGAACGAAGGAAAGTGTACAATCGTCAAGCCTAAGGTATGTTGCATCTACCTTGTGGATCATGTATAAGATAGTGGTTAAATCACTATCGAGAATCATTGGCTTGATGGGATGAGGGACTCGATATTCTACCGTAGAAAATGGTTGAGCATGTAAATTCTGACACGAAGTAGCCAAAGTATGGACAGAAGTCGCAAGCGGTGGCTGGACACTTTGTATTGAGCTTTCGTTGGTGGTTGCTTGGGTTGCATATGACTGAGGTGTCCCATTTGAAGCGACCAGTTCAATAGGAGGGCTCCCGACAATGGCACCAGAGGTATCATCAGATATTGTGATAATGGATGGGCTTCCACTTGGAGTGGCCATAATACCTGGAAAAAGCAACCAACTTTGTTAGTATAAATTTAGCTTCTACTGACAAGTACAGAAATATATATACATATATATGACACGGATTATGGTTAGGACAAAGACAGAACCATGATATTTAGTGAATGTCATGCAATTGAGTTAGAGAAGTGCTGAAGAATTCTAAACATTGCAAAAAACATTGGCTCGCTGAAACTGAAATTGCAACTACATCCATAAATCATATATCATATATTTCATCCATAATTCTCTGTATGCAACTATGGAAATGTCAGATATGCTCATTGTAGTTTTCAGCAGAGCTTACATAAAGATTATCACTAACAGATTAAGAGCCTTTGAACTATCAGCAGCAAAACATATTCCAATACAATTACTCTACCCGAGATGATTAAACAGCTGCTGTCCACTTACAGGTGAAACTATTTCATGATTATTATGTGCTTATTTATAGTATGTATCCATAGTACATTTCTTAAGATAACATGCTAATCCCAATCACGGGAGCATCTAATTCTATTACACAGAATTGGAGGTCCCAACAATTACCAAAAACAATAAAAAAACTGAAACAAAAAATTAAATAGGTTCAATTCCATGCAATAATTGTTCGACTAAACAGTATAATCACATAGATGGCCAGCTAAAGTGGCTTTTCCATACACAAGATTCGCTATGATGTCGTTCCTCTGTATTGCCCTCCAGCCATCATTCAACTAAGTTTCATTTGATGCTATCCTCGGTAGCGTTCCCAGGCATATTTTGATTATTTAGAAAATGTCCTCTTAACCCGACTCAGTATTTCACAAAATATTTAGCACGACGCATTGAAAGGGATCTAACTCTCCCTACAAGTTCCAGATTGCTACAAAATATTTTCAACGTGATTATAACTTGCTTTTCCTTGCTGTAATACAAAATAGGACAGGTTGACCCAGCACAATGCAAGGTGCAGAAACAGAATTTCAGATGTATGACATCTGTGTAAATAATTAATCAACTCTGCAACTGCATATTTCAGTATAAGCTTGAATTCACGTCCGGACATCAAATCTTTGATCAAATTTATTTTGTTTAATACTGATCAGCTAGAAGCATTCCCAAACCAAGTTCAAATTTTAGTCCAAGCTCAAATCCGCATTTATAAATTAAAAGTCGCCTCATATTTATACCATTTACCACTGATACGTTAATAACATTGAGAATCCAGATCAAAGACATGAGTTTCTCAACCAAATTGAGATAAAAAAACCACAAATAGTTCGAATGCCTAAGTTCTCGACCTAGATGAAATTAAAAACCATAAATTGTTCAAGTACCAAAGTTTCTCAACCTAATCGAAATTAAAAAACCAAAAAAACATTCAAACACCTAATCAAACTTTAAAAACCACAAGTTTGACAGCCTTGTAAAAACTAATTTTCTTTGAACATGGTTTAATCTTGAAACTATCGTTTACATCCTCGTACTAATTTATACATTACACCTTTACTCATATTTACACCTACTAGTATTGATCAGCTGGAAATTTTCTTGAACCCAGTTCAAACACCTAAGTTTCCCAACATTATGGAAATGAAAAAACCACAAATTTGGTAGTTTTGTAATAATTAAAGCTCTTTATACCGATCATCTAGAAACATTTCTGAGACCGGTTCAAATAAATAAAAATTGTATGTATTTATGCTGATCGGCTAGAAACATTGCCAAACTTTGATCAAATACCCGAGTTTCGAGGCCTAATTAAAAGAAACCGCAAATTGTTCATATACCTAGCTTTCTCGACCTAATAGAAGTTTAAAAACTGTTACGAACACCTAAATTCTTGGACGTACTTGGAATAAAAATGCCACAATTTTTCAGATGCTGAAGTTTCTCAATCTGAAATAAAAAACCACAAATATGATAGCCCTGTAAGATCTTTGCAAGCCGTTTTTATCCAGGTTTACGGTGTTATTATAAAACAGGAGGACAACAGGTACTGAGCAATAAAATTTGAGAAGAATGTAAGCAGGAGAAACATAAAACAATACTTTGCAAACCTATTATAGCTCTGAACTGTGGCGTATATGAGGTGAGAGGGTGTTGCAAGCGCTGGCAATAACAATCAAGCGAGAGATGGTGCAGGATGCAAATTTAAAAATGCAGGGGTGTATTTATAGAGAGAGATAGTTTAAGCAACCAGTAAGAGGAGGACAACAGTGAGACAAAGAATGACCGGCCTGCAAGAAATGCAATTACTCCTCTAAATATCGCACCACCACCTGCTTGTTTAACATCGACTTTGCATTATTCTGAGTTGCACGTATATTTTATTCACAAGCTTTTATTCGCCTGATGCATACACAGTGTGCAGATGCCAATGAGAGTTATTGCGAACCGGTGGACAGGACAATTGTTGTCGTATTTATGTTCGGCCAGTAGCTGTGAAGACCACCAACCACGAACATAGCCGCCAAGCTGTATAAGTTTAAAAGTATAATTATAAATGAATTTGAAGCTGTTCATGGTTATCGCTCTTTCCATTTCCTACGTGGACGCAGAAATAAATGCTCTGATTACGTCTGCAGAATTAAAGTCCAGTTGATAAAAAACCGAAAAAAGCCAGCCTGTTCCATAATTTATTAGAATATAGTTGTTTTTAAAGTTAAGAGTCAACCATGACGCTAAATTGGAGAAATAAGTTTATTAGTTAGAGATTTCACGCTTCTAGAGCCCATAGTATATATAAAAAGGTTTTCAAAAGAAATTCTGTGATGTTTGAACGAATATTTTGGATCGTATCTCATCATTAAGAAGAAAATAGAGTTATATGATGTGACTAAAATATTGATAAAAAAATATTATTTATGAGATTTCTGATTTGTCTACAATTTATGAGATTGGGTAGCTGGAAAGAGAAAAGTGGGTAGCTGGAAAGGTAGGCCGGAAAATGTTGCCGGAATTTGACACTTTCCAGAAAAGCCTACTTCATAGTAAATGCCTCCGGGGATTTATAAAAGATCACATTGGCAGGTACGGAAAAATTTGAAAAATGTCTTCATGATTTGGATGACATTTCACATCGAGATTCAAGTGGTCAGCTTAAGACAAAAAAGCTTTATTGGAGTCGCTATTTTTCTTGACCATCACTTTTATTGTTCGCCTACCTCTCTTTAGCCTCTTTTATGCCAGCATCAAGACAGCATTTTCAGCATTAGGAATTGTACGCCGATCTACACAAAGTCTCCTTTACTATGGGAGTGCTGGTTGGAATTAATACTCGAGGTAGTTAATTTGACACTTAATGTAGTAATTAAAGAGT
>CM031242.1:931459545-931469689 GCA_018340775.1 Taxus wallichiana var. yunnanensis
AGGCTTCATGCCTATAGAGATTTTTGGGAAAAAAGTGTAAAGGGAAAAATTCAACCCACGGATTTGCTAGGGAATATTTTATTAATTAATTTTAGCAGTTAGATTTTTTTTGAAGCCAAAATGAAATAAAACTTCAAAAGGCCATTACTTTTGATCGGAGATTCAGTTTTTTGAAAACGAGGACTTTTTTGAAAAATCTCGACATCCTCTTTGTACGAAAACCTTAAGAATCTAATTTTGAAGAAGTTTTAAGGGTAAATTGTGATAAAATGTCTTTCTATCACTTAGAAAGTGAATTGGTATTTTTAACTTATCAATCTTGTTCAAATTTGTCATTAATTATTTTTCAACTTGCCAAATAGGCATGGAGGATTTTACTTGGAATATTTTAGGATAGATTGCAAGGTTAAAACTACTTGATTGATTTGCATTCAAAATTTATCAATTTTATACAACAAGAAGTTTGCAATTTTCCCTTTTCCCTATTTGAAAGGTTCTATAAAATTTTCATAAGTATTTTGGTTTGTTTGGGGTCGTTTTGACCTTACAAATAAAATTTGATGTTTCATTTTGTCTTTTTGATGTTGTAGGGTACTTTTGTTCAATTTCGATTAATAATTACCAATATGAAAATCATATAACAAATCTCAAATTCGAATAGATTTATTTACATTTGTCAACTTTAAACTGTGAATTCATTCCAATCCCAATCTAACATATTAAGTTGATTTAAATCAAAGTGTGCAAAAGCCAAAATATATAGTTCTGATTTCCAAATCTTACATCTCAAAGGAACATAGTATTGTAACATTTTTTCATAGGTATTCCACTTTCAAATTTCCAAATAGAGGTTTCATAGTGCATTTAAATGATTGGATTCAAATATAACAATGCCATTTGAGGAAAGTAATACAATCTTCAATTAATTTGAATAAATATCTTTACAACTTCCTTCTTTCATTCCTCAAATATAACAACCAGAATTAAAATTTCTTTCACATTTCGAATTACAACTTTCATAGCCCATACAGAACATCTTTCCATCACAAATAATATAAAAGGTCATCGATTTAAGTGGGGAAAAGGTTACATAAGAAATAATCTCAACAAGGAATTTGTCAAACTTGTCTTCTTTCTCGGCTCGAACAACAATATGAATATCGTCCATTTTCTTTATTTTAATTGATCCAACAGAATAGGGGAAAGAAAACTCTCTCCACCAAACCAAGACATCCAATAAAAAGGAGAATCCATCCTTCTTCATTGGCCCCTGAGCCCCATCCACATTGCGATAGGAAATGTTTTTCAACTCATGGCAACAATAGGCTTCCACAACACACATGAAAATTTTCACATTCAACACACAGACTTAAAAAAAGTACAATTTACAACCATAGAATAAAGACAACAAACAACACTCGGAGCTTCATCATACAAGCCAAAGGAGTAATAAAGTATAAGGGATGCTTTGCTTATTCCTCCCAAAGGGAAATGGGTATCACCACCTAAGAACAAACCGCCAAAATATATATCATTTAAAATCTCATACATTCCCTTATTCCTAACATTTCCTTATGCCTCCCAACCTCTTATGGCACTCCATAACAAGTAAATAAATGCAAGCTATTTCTTTCTACAAGGTGGAACCCAAATCCAAACTCCCTCCACACTTATACCTACCCAAAATACTTATGCCTCCCACAAAAAATACGCCATAGTCTTCTCCTACACCATTCCTAGGCCATCTACCCAACCGACAACAAATAAATCAACACATTCAAACATTAAACCAGTCACATATGCATAAAAAATGAAATAAAAGCATTTTCAAGAGCCAAGCTCTTACCTCTCAATGATGGATTTTGTTCCAAGGTTAACACACAACAAGATTTCTAATACAAAATAGTCCAAGATCAACAATCTACAAGCATGCAACAATCTCCAACTTTCTCCCAATTTGTAAAAGCTCCAAAAACCAAAAGCAAGTCACCAAAAATGAAACAATGCAAGTAATGTGAAGCAACCAAAAACAAGCCAAGGAAATCGAATATATATAAGAGGGAAGAGAAGAGGATGAGGTGGATCCATGTAGGATGCCACTTCAAACATTCTCAATTCCAACACCCAAGATCAACTTCATTCTCAAGGCATAATAAATAGGTGGGTGAATAATATGACAAATTACTTACACACTTAAAAATAAGCCCACACCCCAAAGGACTGAAGTTAAAAACATGTAAAAAAGTGCAATTACAACTTACAACTTGACTTACAAAAATGCATAACGAAGGCTAGATTTGGACTCTCCAACCATATGTAAGGTTAGTATGCAAATTTAAGAGGTATGGGACAAGTTTAACTTGTCCCACAAGCCTCCAAAATCAGCCTCCAAGGACAAATTCGAATTTCAAAAGAAGGTGGAGTGTTTCATACTCAAAATTTACTTACAATCTCTTACACATCACTTACACATTACTTACACTTATCTCACAACATTTAATAAAAGAGCCAACAACTCGATAATTACTTTCTTATGTCCCGATTTGATTAATTAATTTTTACCAATATGATTACTCATATTACTTTACCACAATTTATTTAAATAAAAGGGAACACATCACTTATAAAACACATACATACCAAACAAAGGAACCAAATAAATAAAATACACATAGCAGCTTGGTCACATTTAAAGGTGATCCCCCATGGGAATCCCTAACAACAATCAAACACACACACACACACACACACACACACACACACACACACACACACACACACACACACACACCCACACACACAGAGTAATCTGAAGTTGCCATGGTGAGCTTGTTGAATTGATCTAGAATTCCAATGTGGTTGGTCTCAATCCCCTGATATTTTTGTGATATATTTTAACTGCAAAACACAAATACCTCCTTGGACTCGTGGCCACATCGAACATCAAAATACATATAAATATAATTCCAAATCATCTATATATATGAATCATAACCATATCAAAGGCAACCAACCATATCATTTACAATTTTATCAACAACTATATCATCATCAATTCTAATTCAATTTTCTCGGTCTACTCAATATATCCAAATATCACATGTCTTAACAACACCCATAAATATATATAACCATGTCGATAACATGCCAATATCCATATAAATGTCTCTAATAATCCACATGCATCATATATGAATCAAAGTCAATGATAATACATGATCTGACATCTAAGACCATACTAAATCAGAACTATAAAAATGTCCATAATATAGTCAGTAGTATCAAGATCAATATCAAAAGTGTCGAAGTGAAGTGGGCACTACATCCCCCTACCCTTAGACTTGAATTCCTCCTGGAAGTCACTAGAAAGAGAGATAGGAAAAAATGCAATAGAAAAAGGATCACTCCATTATGGGATTTATTTCATCAAACAAGTGTGGGTCCATAGAACCCAAGTTTGGTCTAATGCAATTTGGCAAGAAAAAGGGAGATTGTAAGAGATGAGTTCTAAACTTTCTTCATACAAGGCTACGAACATTTAAATCTAAATAGTAACTTTATCTTGCTCAACCAAGATCTGAACGCGTGCATAACAATATAACATGAAGAGTTCAAAATAGTCTTAAGAGTAACCACCAAGTAGAGCAATAATAAGGACAATTCCATGAGTTATAGAAAGACCACATAGTTTCCCATTAAACATGACATATTGCAATAACAAAAGTTAAGGTTTCTACTAAGTTTCAATCGTGATTTCAAGGTTCATTGTCTAGACAAGGCTAGAAAAAATCAACTATGGACAAATTTGCACGAGGAACAAGTCTACTCAAGGTCTCACAATTTTGGGATCACACAGGATGTGGTTAATCAACAAGGACACCTAAATCAAAAAAACATTTTACATCAAGGAACTATTCAAAGGAAAACACTTCTATAACTCAAGAGGGTACAATTAACTTTTTATGGTAATACAAGCGAAGTCAAGACCACAAATTTTCCTAAACCCTGACTTACACACTTAAAAAAATATCAAAGGCACAACACTAACCAAATTAGAGACATCAACATTTAGTAAATAACTCCACTAGCATAACATAACAATGCGAAGTACCATTCACTATATCACAATGGGATTTATTTATCTTATTTCCTACTCGAGCTCATATTAACCATAAAGAGAGCACAAGAAAAACACCAAGGAGCACTCAAGGTCACTAGGGAGAGAGAACAAGTAACACGGGGTCTAACTTCTGATCAAGGGTGTGTCGTATAAAAAGTGAGTAACATCATCTTGCACTTTCCATCCTAATGGAAAAGGGGCAACAACAACAATGTGTCTCAAGAAGAACAAGAAGAAAAAAAGACTTCCCAAAGTTATTCTATATCCTTAACATATGTTCCCTTAAAATTACAATTACTTAGGTCTCGAGGACAAGATAACACCTGAGGAGGTTGCTTCTTAAACAAGAGATAAGTCTCGATAAAAAAATACCACAACTCGGACTCATTGAGCTATGGAGCGATAAGGGTATGATGACCCAAAACTCCCACAAGAAAGGAACATACATCTATGAACAAGAAGGTACTAAGAAACTAGAACACACTACTATCCACGAGGTGTTTCGCAGTGCAGGTAGCAATAGAACTACGGGTTCAACTATACATTGCATTCAATACACATAAATCTTACTTATTTTATAACTCAACTAATTAAGTCAAAAGTTGTAGTTTCATTTGCTAAGGACATTCCTTTACAATTTTCTTAATTAAACTTCCTCTATTATGAGATCACAAGTTTGTGTTATAAGGACCACTAAGGGGGTAAGATATCTCGCCGTTTTGTAAAGGTGGAGAAGAGAAAAAGTATTTACTTTACTCCCGGGGAGGTAGATGGACAATTTTTTCCCTTTCATTCTTCTACATGGTTTTTATTTTTCTATTAATCTACCAAGGTTAAAGAGGGACCATTTTCCTTTTTCTATGTTCAGTTTATTTGTTAAGTTTCAAATTCAAATATCCTCCATTATAGTTTTATGATGTTTAAGTGAGTCAACTTTTCAATTAAAAATTTAATGACAAGGAAGGTTAAACATATCACACTATTACTTTTATGGGAGAGAGAGATAAATCAACACATCACATTTGTAATTCTAAGGAAACAAGGGACATTGACACAAAAACACATTATGAATTTTGTAAGGACTAGGAAACAATCGGGAAACATGGATCACAACAATATTTAGAGATTTTCCACTAATTACAAGTATCATTAAACATTCCTAGTGGGTTCTTTACAAGTTTTCAAAAGGAGTTACAAGGAGGCCCATTAAAGAAGCATAATTACTTTTACTGATCTATTGGGGTTTTAAATGTTTTTTGTTTGGGATAAAACATTTTACTTGACATGATAAGACAAGGAAAATTTTCAAATATACACCCATATTACAATAGGATACCACCAACCAAGCAATCAGAATGACAAGGAAATATTTTAACTCTAAGAATACTACATACTCACTATAAAGCATCAATTGTAAGCAAACCGTTAGCTATCTATTCAACATGGCTTGAGGACCAAGAGTTACAGTTTTGAAAGAATAATTCACAACATAAAAACCATTGAGATGAAAATATATCAAAGTCTACTACACTAACATCACTAATAGTAAGGTCAAAAAGACTCAAAGCATCCATAAGTGTCTCCATGTAATCCAAAATTAATAGGTCATAGAGTGTTATTCATACTAACTTAAAAGTTAAAGAAAGGGTAGACTTATTTATAGGTCGAGAGGACAAAAAAACACACTTAATTTACACATAATACTCGAATGGGATTAATTCTAACCATAATTACCAAGATGTATACAATCTAGAAGTCACTACTTTATATAATGAAATAAGGAAGCCATGATAAAATTTAGCATGCCATCAGAGAAGCCTTCTACTAGACAAACACTTTTCCACTAACATCCACAATTTAGCCAAAAGCAATCCGATCCAAACTTAATTCATCAACCCACATTAAACACCTCTACTTTAATGAGGTTCAAGCCCTTACTATATTGTAAGAGAATCACCACTGCTTCTAACAATTTACTTGCGAACAAGAATGCACAACACAACAAACTCTCTATCTAGCAAGCTCAAGCAATGAAAAGGTCACTCTAAGATCTTAGACACACTCAAGGTTCTATGGATCTGAAACCAAGGCATAACTTTTAGCACTTAAGAAGACACCCAGGTGTACCCCCATATGACGAAATGTCACAATATAAAAAGAATAGAACCAACTCATCATCATGTAAAAGGAACCACATAACGTTTAGCTAAGTAGCCAACAACATATTGAGCTCCAGTCACCAATCAAAATAAAATCCAAGAAATGTCAAAAATCAAGGAAAGTGGCTAAGTAGCATGCAATACAAAATCTGAAAATTCTCGCAAAAATATAAATAACTAAAAGAGCCTCAAGCTTCTCAATCCAATCATAAAATAAGATGTTGGTCCTTGATAAAATAACACAAGTTTACAAATATAAAATACATAAGTCAACATCACAGTCACTCTGCAGCCCTTCATGGCCACCAATAGGGTACTATGCCTCGAGATCTGCTCTAATGACACTCACGCAAAGTTGGATCAAAAGTGAAACCAATACCTAACATCCTACTTACTCTTACGGGGATTGAGTCACCAAAGAAAAAACTAAAACTAACTTGTCTAACCACTTTGAAGGAAGGAGGGAAGCTTTAGATGATTAACAACTCCTAATTGACTCTGATAGGCTCCCAAACACAACCTCTAGCACTAGGCCACAAGAGTCACACCATACAATTTATCATTCCAACAAATCCAATAAGGGAGAGTCTCAGTAGATTTATTGCATCATACAACTATAATAAGGGTTAGGACTCCTCAAACAACATCTTTTCAAGGTGGAAACAAGTTTGGCTACGCTAGAAGTTCATAAAAATACCAATTTAATTTAACATTTTTAGTTACCCAAGTTTTGACAAAACGCCACTGAGCGAGTACAACAATTCAAACAACTTATTATTTTATTAGTATTTTAATTTTGGTAGTTCAAATGAATAGAGTAATGTAATATCTCTTCATACGTTTTTTTTTTCAATTCTTAAAAAAGGTTGTTTTCTAGATTTAAAAGTGTGATAGGTTTACGAGTTCATGTCTCAATTTTTCTAGTGTGCCCGAGGTCAAGATTTGAACCCATGACTACGATACAATTGTAACACCCGCTAAAATCTCCCACTTGAGACCCGTGAACAACCTAAGTTTAGTTAGAAAAATTATGGAATAACTTTTTCTTTTAAAAGGTGTTCACAAAACAATTTTCAGAGTCCATTACAACAATTATCAAATGACCTTACAAAACACTAAGAGAGAGAAATTTATCCCAAGCACAATCAAATTTCCCTTAGGTGATAATCTAACCATTTAAAATTAGATTGACACTAAGCCAAACAATTCTTAATTAAAATCACACGGTAAGAAGAGCCAAAACAATTAAATACCTAAGGTATTTAATTCTACAAGATAAACAATTTACTGAGGTCTTAAACATGGGGTTAGATTAAACATTAAAATTAATAGGTAAAATTCCCTCTAACCCACTTTCAAAACTCACTTAAGGATTGAAACTAATTTTTCTCATATTTAACGCATTCAAAACTTTTTGAAAATATTTTCATTAGATAGGAAATTTCCTCATCTTTCCAGTGATATAATGAAGTCCTCCTAACTGTTCATATTTCTCAAGTTATGGGTCGGCAAGCCTTGGGATGAAAATTTTCCCTAAGAGCAGGCCTGCGGACCTGGGGAGGAAATTTTCCCTAGTTTGGACCTGTGGGCTTTGGAGAGAAATTTCACCCGTGGGGACGTGGACCGTCGGCGGGAAGAAATTTTCCAAACATGGTCCGACAGAGTTGGGAAGGAACTTAGTGTTTTTCCCCTTTTTTTTCAAAATGCCACGATTAACCTCCGCACACCATGAGGCTGTGGCGGGGTTCACGCTCAAAGAAGACTATTAACCCTAAGGGCCACGAGGGACACATGTCTAACAAATTTTCCAAAATGAGAAAGTGGGTCACTTTGGAGACATTTAGCTTTTTTTTTCTGAAAAACATTAGGGGATAAAAATGATCCACGCCTCCGCCATCGCCCAAGCCACCACGTGTCAAGCCCTGATTTGTGCGGAGAAAATGGACTTGTGGGGAAACTTAAGAATTTAATACTTTTGTCATAAAAGTGCAAAGGCTAAAATTAACCCGAGCCTCTGCCAACATCGAGATGATGCCATGTGTCAAGATCTCATTGGTTGCGGGTAGTGGAGTAGCGAAGAATGTTGAGATTAGATGACAACCATTCCTCTTGTTGTGGATCAAGATCCTATTATTGACTTCTTTGTTGTAACAAGATAGCTTTAGTTAGAATATGGATAGGAGCATTAATGAATTCGAGTTTTGTGAGAATGCTATAAATCCATGTATGCCCATTGAGGCTAAACACACAAGAAAAATAGAGTTGTAAGAGGAAGAAATTTGTCTGATTGTAATTTCAGATTTGAACAATAAGAGAATCGATCCGTTGCTCAGTGGATGTTTCCCTCTTGAGGTTTTACCACGTAAATCTGTGTTTATGGTTTGTGTCTTTGTTTGGCTATTTAATTTCGTTTACTCGCTTTATATTTTGTTGTGCTTAATCTTTTCGTGGCTATATAAGTTTCCATAAGTGGTATCGAGCGAGGTTGGAGGAGGCCACGAGGCGGGATTGAAGGCGGAATTCATTATTGCGTTGAGCGTGATGGCGAAGACACAGTGCTAAATTCGAGATCGAGAAATTTGGCGGTAGCATAACTTCGAGTTATGGAAGGTCAAGATGCGGGATATATTGTGTGTGCGGGGGTGTTGTGGCGCTACTCGAGAAAGGCAAAGAAACCATGAGTATGGATGATGATGGCGGGACGAGATGGAAACTCGTGCTCTCAGTGCTTTATTCACCTATGTTTGGCCAACGATGTATTATTCAACATCGTATGCGAAACAACAACGGCGAGGACTCTAGACAAAACTAGAAAGCTTGTATATGACTAAATCCTTGACGAATAGAATCCTCCTGAAGCGTCAGCTGTATACCTTGCGTATGAAGGAAGGTATGACAATTTCGGAACATTTAAATACTTTTAATACTCTTATTTGTAAATTGGACAGCACGGGTGACAAAATTTCGAATGAAGATAAGACGGTAACATTATTAAGTTCTCTGCCTGAATCTTGGGATCATTTTGTAACCTCTATTAGTTTTAGTTCTAAAGAGGTCATTAACTTTGATGTTGTTGTTGGAGCTATGATATCTGAGGAAACTCGAAAGAGATCTTCTTTGGAAACTTCGACAACAGAAGTTATGATGGCCAGAGGCAGAACTACTGAGAGAGGACAGCATTCGAAGGGCCCAGCTAGATCCAAGTCAAAGGGCAAAAAGAGTAAGTTGAAGTGTTGGTTCTGTAACAAATCAGGACACCTCAAGAAAGATTGCTGGAAACGTAAAGAGGCATCTAAGGAGGAGGACTCTATAAAGGAGAGGCTAACATGTAGCAGAGAAGGACTCGAGCATGGTTGATGAGGTATTATCTACATCTATTGTCTCACATAGGTACCATTATGGTGGTTAATTGATTAAGGGCATCCCATCACATGTGTCTGCGCAGGAATTGGTATTACTACATATCGATCTATTGATGATGGGGTAGTTTACATGGGTAATGATGTTACATGTAAAGCTGTTGGGATAGGGAGTATCGGAATTAAAATGTATGATGGGATTGTTAGAACAGCATGACAGGATGTGAGACATGTGCACGACTTGAGAAAGAATCGATATCTTTGGGAGTTACGGATTCTAGTGGACATAAGGGTTCGGTTCGAGGTGGAGTTTGAAGATATCGAAAGGTATCTTGATAGTCATGAAAGCTAACTTGAGTCGGGAACTTGTATAAACTTGAAGGAAGGACAGAAATTGATCAAGCGGGAGTCGCGTCGGAGGATGCGGGTGAATCCACTCGCTTATGGCATCAACTTATTTGGGTCATATAAGCGAGAAGGAATTAAGGTACTTGCTGATCGTAAAC
>CM031242.1:931469789-931662289 GCA_018340775.1 Taxus wallichiana var. yunnanensis
TTTTCCAATATCTTTCCGGTGTGTTACTGATAAGAACATTACAATATAACACGAGATCCACCAAAATATTATTATCGCAACTATGCTCACAAGCATCTAATATTATGTGGAGGTACATTTATAATGGGCACAAATTATTTGATAAAATGCCTTATTAAAATGTCGTATATAACTCAAATTAAATATTAAAATCCCTCTTGTTTATCCTACACGTTATATGTGATTGCTAGCCTACCGTCTTATTTACTACATATTTTAGCAAGGTTGAAATATTGACCAATTAATAAAGGGAGTTACTTTTTATTCATTAATTAGAAGCATTTTTTTAGCATTTATGTAGACAACATACCCTTGTTTAATCTATGATATATTTTCTCTATTAAATTTTCCTTTATTTTGATACAAAGTCTTATCAAGAGAAAAAAATTAAAGTTTGAAGAAATATTCATTTATTTTAGATTTTGATGGTTACAATTTGAATTTTCATGTAAATCGGTAAAATAGTTGATTAGGCTCTCGGACAGGCAATGAAACAAGGTTAAACAATCATGTAAGGTCATGATAGAGATTGATATGACATCTCATATCACCCGAATGAACATGATCGTTACGTAAATTACCCAGTATGGGGTTTGGAGTGGTGTTTTAAACTTTGTTGAAATATATTTTTATTAAATTTTAGCAAGGTGAAAAAATTACATGATTTAATGGAAGTCAAGTTTAATTCTCTAACTAGGTGCATACGATTATCCAATTCTATCATCCAAAAGTTCTATGTTTCACATGACATGGTTTGAGAGTGTAGCTTGCACTTAAAGGGGTCGTATGATTTCTACATGATGCAAGGTAAATATATCCATTATATGCAACTAATAATTTTATTAACCATAACCATACTTTTCATTTAATTAAGAATTTCACTAGCACTATGAAGGGAAAACTATAAATATGAAAATATGTTAGAATAAGGAGAAAACTATGTTTGTGAGTAATGAGGTGACAAGGGAGATGCTCCAAGCCAATTGACATGCACAAGCTTTGAGTCCCTAAATACACATTTGATAACTAGTTTACTTGCATTGCGTAATATTTCAACATGCGAACATGCCTATCAAACCAAAATTTTTGTGAATGATGGATGAATTAAGTTTCCCCACATTTTTTTGGAAGCACAATTTTTAGAAAGCACGGTCGCAATAGTTGCAAAATACAATTCTTCATGATGGTGAATCACATTAATTAGTCAACTTCCACACATCCATGTCAACTACCAACAGTATATCCCAAATTTGTAGCATGTCAATTAGCCAATGATAAACCATTTACCACATACATTCCAGTAAAAAAACCATTGCATCACGCAAAGAAAATACCAAGAAATATTGAATTCAAATTCTAATTGCAAATAAAGTAACAACTAACCACGTAAACTGTAGAATGGGCAAGTCAGGGCTTAAACATGGTTCTTTGACCTGTTCCAAATCTCCCATTTTGCATAGGTGGGAAGGATGCTGACAATGGTTGTAGCTTTTGGCCATACACATATACTTGTTTGAAAGTTCCATGGCCTTTTAGATTAACTCATTTTGCAATACCATCACCTAACAACAGTCCAAATCCACGCGAAAAAGGGGTTTGGGAAGGCAGTCCATGTCCACAATAAAATCTACCCGGGAAATGCTAAAAACATCACAAATGAAGCTTACTCGATTAGGGCATGCTCCTAAACCTGGTCTCCATGGGGCATGTAAGAATTCCACCTTTTGCATACCTATTGGTTAGCACCCTTAATAAAGACACATACAAAAAATTTCCCCGCCACTTCCTCGTTTGAAGCCAATGAGACCTCGTTTCTTTTAGGAAATTGTTTCGCCCCTACTGTGTGTGAGCCTTAAATGATTCCACATCTTGCTTAAATGTCTGCCAACTCTTGGAATAGAAGATATGCCCCTAAACCGTCTCCATTAATTTTTGGATTGTTCCCATACCTTGTTTCCATCTCTTATTTTGGTGTAATCATGGGAGAATGTTGAGAAAGGTAGTGGAAGGTAGCTATACATCTGTCAATTTGCATTTGTTTACAATTTTTTTATCTAGAGAATAAATCAGACTTCCACAACACAAAAAAATATTTATGTCAATCCTGTTGCAGTTACAATTTTACAATATGTAATTAATAGGAATTACTAACAAAAAATGACCCATAAATAAATGTTACAAGTATAACAAATAATAATAAACATTATTGTTATAAAACAATAATGTAACAACTTAGAAATCTGACCTATCGTATTATCCATACGGTAACAACAAATACTAAATAATATTTATGCAACGATAAATATCCAAAAATAATGGACCAATAAAACAATATTTTCCTAACATTCACCCGCTTAGTGCAAAAGCGGGAGAAAAAAATCACACTTCCTCTGCAGACTTGTCACTCGTGCGTGCTCATAATCTTCGCTCATTGATAGTTTTGCAAAGGTTGACCAACAACCTTGGTAGGAACTCTGTTCATCCGAAATGAACCACTATTCATGTACAAAAACCCCTGCATTCGACAAAAATGGACCCCTGTCCACCAAAAAGGAACCCTTGTTCCAGGTATGAACCCCTACTCATCCTCTTCAAGAAACATGATGCTACTTTTTCCTTGTGCTTTCATATTTCCACAATATCTTCATATCAAGATATTAACATAGGAAAAATTGATCACTTTATTACAATAGGGGCATACTACAAAGTGAAAATGAATAATGACATGTACTTTGTAATTCAAATAAAACACGGTGAAACAAAATTCCATAACCTCGTTGTGCGGCCTCATCGCTTGTGGATGACAAGAGGATGCTGCTTGTCCTCCATCCTCCGTTGCCTCCATCCTCTAGTTAATAATGTTGCTTACTCACCAAATATGATGATGTCACTCAATTGCTTCCACAATGTATTATTGGTATAGTAATACTCCCGTAATGTGAAACACTTTATTTTCCGGACGTCGGGTAACACAAAAAATGCATCCATGAGGTAATTTTTTTACAAATTTTACAATGACTTTTTTTATGACTTTTTAACAAGGACACTACAATACAAATTGACGTGACTCAAATTAACGTGACTCAATAACAAACTCAAAAATATATTGACAAGAAGACTTTGACTCAAATATGGAGACTTTTACAATGACACAATCTTGACAACTTAACTACTAACAATGATTTTGACCTTGAATCTTATTTGACAATTGACACTATCTTCACAATGACTTATAATGAACTTTGACAATAACTCTATTGACCACCAAATTGACGATTTTGACATAAACAACAACAATACTAAACACTATTCACAAAACAAATTTTGTTAACATGAATTAAATACAACTAGGACACTTTGCATAGAATTTATTAATAAAATGGACATGACTCCACTAAATTTATTTTGACACCAAAAATAATGACAATTAAAAAATGTATTACTCAGGTCGACATGTTACATTATGAAGTCGACTCATCAAAAACTTGACTCACTAAAATAATTAATTTTGCAGATCTTTCGGAGACTTATCTGGTGTTGAGGAAAATATTTTGACACGAGGTTGATTACATATGATTATGCATGAGTCTGATATTTTTTTCCAAATCAGTTCTGAATGTCATACGATGAAAAATATTCATGACAGGTGCTGCATATATAAGAGTGTTGAGAAGGCAATGACATTGAAACAAACTGGAGATAAGGAGTCCCAATGCAAGTCCCTTGAGTTGGAAATGTGAAATGAGTTGCAATCTAAAACCCGACCAATACAAACTGAATCACTGTAGTGTGACTGTAAATATATCTTCTTCCACCGTAATATTTGAATAATATGTTAGCATCAATCTATAATATGATTAAGCAGCTTTGTGCCTTAGATGATTGATCCTCATACATGTGTCGTATTTTTAACTTTTCTCATAAGTTATGATGTGGGTTTTACTGAAATTTTTATTGTATTTTCCTTAGACCTTCACCATCAAACCCATTAAAAATTGTAGACACCCAGATCGTAAATTAAAAATTACGACCTATTCTTCATGATGGATTTTTCAGATTGTCTGAAACTTCTACAAGCTACAAACATTCAAAAGAGTAATAAAGAATAATGACTGCTCCTTCATATTGCAACCTGCTCACACTATTCTAATCTACAACATATTTCCCTGACGAGCTTCCATAATTGGGGCAATAAAAACTCTAAATCTGTGCTGAAGCGCATACAAAATTAATCTAAATATCAACGACTCAAAACATAAAGCTCCATTGTTGGGGGCAATAAAACATAGCAGTTGCCCCTAGATCACTATCAAACTTTAATTGCATGCGGAGGAATAGAAATGCTCTGATACCAAATCTAGAGAATAAATCAGTTTTTCACAACCAAAAAAATATATTCTGTTAATCCCAATGATGTTACAATTTTACAATATGTGGATGGCTATTATATAGCCATAGATATAACAAACTAACTTCCTAATTAATAGGAAGTACTAACAAAAAATGACCCATAAATAAATGTTATGGGTATAAAAATAATAATAAACATTATTGTTATAAAACAATAATGTAACAACTTAACAACTTGACGTCTTTGTATCAACCAAATGATAATAAAAATAGTGAATAATATTTACCTAGTGGTAAATATCCAAACAATAATGGAGCACTAAAACAATATTTTCCTAGCATTTCTATCACCCTCTTCATGGAAGCGACACATCCAAACCTTTCTTAATTCCTTCCCTAAACATAGGAGGGAAACAATAATGGAAACAAAAACAAGAAACCGTAATCCCATTTGCACAATTTGCCCCTTCATGTGCTCTCTTTTATTAATTTTTAAAATTTTCTTATTTTTTTATTTCATTTGTAATTCTCTATTTATTTTTTTATAAATAATTTATATTCGTTGATTCTTAAAATAACAACAATAATGGTCATATTACTAACACCTAACATTAAGAGTTCAAAGGTGGGTATAAAATATAATCACTTGTGCACACCATTCAATCCAACCACCAAATGGAGTTTTCAATGAGGTTCACTTTGAATATTGGCGAATTTTATAGACATGTAGTCAATATAAATGATTAAGTTTGTTTGACAATTACCTCCATGAGCAATGAGGACTTGTAGTCACATAATCATGCAATTTAGACATTATTTATCCTCGTTTCATACTTCTATTTAGAATGTTCTTGAGTGAAGAAAGTACTAATTAACCCCAAAATTTTAGTCATTTAGTTTATTTTATTTCATCATTATTGACCCTTTACATCCACATTCCCAATCAGCTTCAGTCACCTCTAGTTATTTTATCCTTCATTGGGGCACTCATATTATTCTAGGTTCCCTGTGGGTGTCGTAGTCCCAACAGGGGTGCCCCGGTCATTTTCACACTTTTCCAAAACTTTTTGGGATCTTTCTAGCCATTTAGCTCCTTATCTTTTTTTTGATCGACCATTTTGGGGTTAACTACAAAATTAGATCAAGAGAACCCTATAAATATAAAGTTATGAGACCATAATTAGAGACCTAGCATCATTCACTACTATCATCCATCTAGAGTTGCATCCATCTATTTCATTAGAGATCACTTACATCCACATAGCTCCATCATTAAGGCATAAGGATAGGACATCTTCATCACACACTTCATAAGGGAAGGGATTATATTCTATTCCATGCACACATTCTATTACATTTTCTACATTAAGTTATTGGTTGCTACTTTACTTTAATAAGTATGTGTTATGGTGAAATAACATCACCCCTGATTGCTCACAAGTGAATGGTTGAGGAAATCTGTGATTCACCATACAAGTAGCTATCCCAAAGTGTGGGACTTTGATCGGATATCCCTTCGGAGAAGGCAAAGCTTCGTGTCCTATCCTAGTGCTAACTACTCCAAAATGTAGAGAGTTGAAATTTTATCCCTAATGTAAAGTTTTCCCAAGGAGATGGAATTAGATAAAATGCATGAAAATTAAAACCTATTGTAAGGGAAGGTGATGCACTAAGAAGGATGTTGAACAACTTGCACAATGAAAACAATAATACACAATAACCTTGCATGCAATGAAATTTAGAAAGATGTAATAGAACATACAAGAGCATTTGAAATTTTAAAAAAATCTTATTTTATTGCTCTCTAAATTGATACAAAACATCACATTTAAGCTCAAAGCACATATTTTGCATTACAATATCTAGTAGGGAGGTTTAGAATATCCACAAAATCTCTTACAAACAAGAAGAAGAAGGGAGGGGAATGTAGAAGGTGTCAAATTTTTTAAATGAGCCCCTCCTTACAATATATATTATGAATGAGAGAAGGGAGAGAGAGGAATTTGAAATCTTGCTTCAACCACCCAAAAATGCATTAAAATCACCTTTAACAATTATGGGTGCCACTTTATGAAAACCCATACCTCCATGTAATTTCCTTGTTGGGGAGAGAATAATCCCATTGGTAATCATTTTCGTAGGTGAGAAATATGGAAACATTCCCCTAAAATGGTGGATTTATTTTCACATTTTGAAAAACTTAGTCTTACTAAAATTAAGAAAACTAGTCACCTTTGTGTACAGGGACACTGAGAGCTTTCCAAAAAGTCCTATTTTTTTGTAAATCTGAGCTCCCTACTAGATATTGTAATGTAAAATATGTGCCTTTAAGATTGAATGTGATGTATTGTATCAATTATGAGAGTAATAAAATAATAATTTTGGTTTTTTCAAACCCTCTTTCATGTTTTATTTCATCTTTCTGATATTTAATTGCATGCAAAGTTATTATGTATTGTTGTTGTTTTCATTATATGGTTACGGTAGTGATTTGTGTTTATTGTGTGATTCTTCAACATCCTTATTTTTGCATCACCTTCCCTTAAAGTAGGTTTTAATTTCATGCATTTTCTCTAAATCTATCTCCTTGGAAAACTTTATATTAGTGCTAAAATTGTAACTCTCTACACTATGGAGTAGTTGGCACTAGGATATGACAGGAAGTTGGCCTTCTTTGGAGGGTTATCCTGATTACAAAGTCCCACACTCTAGGATAACTCCATGTTTGACGAATCACACTGACTAGATCAACCATTCACTTGCAAGCAATCAGGGTTGTTGTGATTTCACCATAACAGTTTTGGCATGCTTGGTGGGACCTCACATGAGTTGTATTTTTCTCATCTTTCAGAGGAGTCTCAATATAAAACCACAAATCTTAAGCCACCATGTGTCCACACATAATAGTTTTGCACGCTCGGTGGGACCTCACATGAGTTAGATTTTCTCATCTTTCGAGAGTGTCTACTTATCAAACCACAAATCCTAAGCCACCATGCAACCACATAACAATCTTGGCACACCGGTGGAACCTCACTAGAATTATATTTTTCCAACCTTTGAGAGGTGTCTCATTATCAAACCATAAATCTTAAGACACCTTGCGACTAGACATAATAGTTTTGGCATGCTGATGGGACAAGGAAGTCGTTCCAAAATCTTTAAATGCATTTTCAAGAAATTTGGACTTAGAAAACTAAAATTTCAAATTTTGGACATTTCACCTCTCAGGATGAACTTGGAAATCAATTTTCAAGGGCTTAGCTTTCTCAAAACAAGTCCAAATTTCACCAGTTGATAGATCGGGGCTAATCTTCAAAAGGATATTTTTAGGTTTTTTAAACTTTGATTTTTAAAATTATGGAGTTTTTAAAATTTTGGGTTTCAAGTTTTCAAACATCTCAAGATTTCAAAATTTCAGGATTTCAGACATGTCAGAATTTGAGAATTATGGGTTTCAATATTTTGGGGTTCTCCAACATAAGATTTCGGGGTCTCGAACATTACAAATATTACATTTGTGGGCTTTTAGAACTATCTTTTCAAAACAATTTTCAACCTCAAGATGATCAAATACATAGTCCTTCAAATATTTTATTCTCATTCTCACAAGTTTTATGTGTGACTTAGAAAAATATAGCCTTTAGAGGCTCATTCCCCAACACATCCTGCAACTTGAAGGGATAAAATTTAATGGTGTAGCAGCCCATGTTACCCAAGTACATGAGAAAAGTTTGAACTAGGTTTGATACTAGAGAAGAGGAACTATTTGTCTACTTGCAATTATCACCAGGAAGAGTAAGGAGAGGAAGAAAACCACACATATCACCATCTCCACCTAACAATATTTTGTCTACACCACCTAATAGACCTTTTCCCCAATCAACTAGAATCCTCGGAACAATCATAATGCCACATTAGCAACCGCATCGGTGACCACCTAATCCCTTTTTCAATTTCACGGGTAGTATTCCACTTTCCCTAAATGCTCAAAATCCAATTCTAGTTGCAACATTAAAGAACATTCCCTATTCCATAGGATAAAACCATACTGACCCCTATTGACATCACCGGTGTTTGTGCGATTCACAAAATCAATGAAATGGATGTCGCAGTCAAATTATTAGACTCCTCTTTCAAGGGTAAATATTTGCAATGGTTTAGGAGCCTAACATTAGGGTCCATTTAGGAATTTGAGTCAATTGTGTTCAAATCTTTGTAACCAATTTGAAGAGAGGGAAGATAATTTGTCTTTATTGGAATAATTGATAAAATCAAACTACTTCTTGGTAGCACTTCCAAGGAATTACAAGAAAGAAATTAAAGAACCTAAGGGTAAATGAGATAGCCACGATGATCTAATCATCAACACTTTCAGAAAATTAGAAGCTTAGTGTTCTGCGCCAGGCCACCATATCATCTCTCAAACTCAATTCAACAACAAGTCAAACTAGGCCCTCATTTCACCTCCTACAAATCAAATAGTGAAGGTTCCACCATTACTCGAAAGAAGTTAAAGAACTAAAAATCAAACTATCATGAATGAAAGACAACCTCAAACTCTACAATCAGGGCCATTCTTACCATATGATCTCAAACTAAAAATCAAAACCTGTCAGTTTCACATATGATCAATTGAGCCTTGGTTTGAACACAAAACAACATGGCATGGGAGTATGAGTGATGTTACACCTAAATTGACCTCACATAAATCAATGTGTTTTAATGGTGCACTAAATTAGGCTCTAATGGTACAAACCATCGGTGTGTCCCAAGAACCAAGTGAAGAGGTAATTGAACACGCGAAACCCATCAATAGGCACTTCTAATGGAAACTTCATTGATCAATTGGAAAACATAAGACTTTTGTGGAGTTAATCAACCTCCTTTCTAGGGTGTGGCTGCCAACACACGATCAAAGAAGAGGAACATTGAGGAAGGATAATCATCTAACCCTATTGTTTCTCAACCCACTCTCACACCAAAGGTGGTAATAATAAAATAGCCCCAAATGTATCAAATTAACCTAAGGCACCCTTTCTTTGTAGTCCAAGCACCAACCCATGTGCAAGATAAATTTGTACCAAGTAAGGGGAAAAAAAAATATAATCCATCCCCTTTCAACATCATCGATCAGATGAAGAAAACAAATGTGATAATTTCGAGGGTAGTCACTAACAATCCTAAGACAATGAGATTTGTTACAAGATGTAATGGCCAATTAAATGCGCCTCAAATGGATCAAATCAAAGAGAGGAGAAATTCTCACTAATGCAATGTAACAAGATGGATGTCAAACAAGTAATAATTTGAAGCCTCCATAGTTCTATATGTCATTGATTGGTGACAACCACTTGGTACACAACTGCATGATCGATTTGGGGGAAAGTAGCTCTATGATGTTGAAGAAAATAACATATCAATTGGGTCTAAACTATGATCCCATGCTGAAAGGAGTAGTGCGACTAGATGGAAAAACATTAGGAATGGTTGAGATTATCAAAGGGTTGATTTTAACACTACATGTTTTTCGTAATGTCACGATCTTGCAAGATGTGTCTGCAGTAATTGACCTTCCACCACTCTTTACATTCATTCTATCAACGAGACTTCAAAAAAAAATTGGTGGATATCTATCTACAGATTGGATCCACATGCTATTCGAGAACAAAATATAGAGCTAAGACTATAATCGGTAAGAACCAATTGAAAAATTTCACATTGAGCCCAAATGCCTAGTCCTATCAATGCAAGCTTGCTTAGCCTTTTATTAGGAAGAGTGCTCAAATGATTTGGAAAGAGGTACCAAAGTTGAAGGAATTCTAGATTTAACTTTGGATGAATGGGAAAAAAAAATCCATGCATTTGATCCATACAAGGCAATCAAAGAATATGAATTAGGTGTAAATTGTGTACATGAAGAAAATTCACCCATTCCTAATATCATCAAGCTAGAAAATAAGGATGACAATGAAGTATGATGACTACTTTTTTGATGGTTCAAGAAGAAAACAATGTGCTAGAGGGGGTGCAATGTTGGTTTCACCACAAAACATCAAGTATTACTCAACTTTCAGATTTGAGTTTGCATGTTCAAACAACACATCTGAATATGAGGCTTATATTCATGGAATTCATTGGGATAGGAAAAGAGGCATAAAGAACTTACGGTGTTTGGATATAGTGAGATGATTGTTAACCAAGTCAAAGGAAAACATGCTATGAAGAATTAAGTATTTAAGAGCTACAAAAATAGGGTTTGGGACATAATTAAGTATTTTAAGCTTTCAACATCAAGTCCATAACTAGAAGAAGAGGAAGCCACAAATAGACTTGAATCCATTATATAAACTTATTATGTGGTGGATAGTATCAAAAGAGACAAAGCGTAGTCACATATCCATGTGATTGTTTGGCCAAAAGTTCTAGATAATAACAAAAGCGGTAGGTGTTTGAGAGCACCAATAGATCGTCAACTTATTGGAAGAAGAGGCTAAATTCTCACCTAGGAGTAATGATAAATGAGAGCAGCGTGACTAGGATAAAGTAGTAGAGTTGTGGGAAAAAAGCTTCCCAAGGGCTTCATGACATTGGAATCCATTTTCAATATTAATGACTAGTTTCGAGAAGAGAAGGCCAACATGAAGTCAAGGGGAGGATTCAAAACCAATTTCGGTAGGGGTAGGAAAAGCACTCAAAATTGGAAAATTAGTGGCTACTAAGCAAGAAAATCACATTTCAAATAGCTTTGCCAAGAAATTCTAGACATCTTCACTTGAAGCTATGAGGAATTGAAAGGATTTAATCCTAAGTTGGCATAACATATAATAGAACTAGATCCGGATGCTAAACCCATCGGAAAAAGTGTATACCGATCCATCCACACATTAGGCCTCTCATTAAGAAAGAGCTAAGCAAGATAATAGAGGAAATCATTATATTTCCAATCAAGCACTCAAGTTGAGTTGTAAATTTGGTTCTAGTGAGAAGGAAGAATGGGGAAACAAGTTTGTGCGTGGATTTTGAGACTTGAACATGAAATATCTCAAAGACCATTATCCACTCCTTCAATGGAAAAAATCTTAAAGGTGGTAGCCGATTCAAAGAGATTTTCCCTCCTAGATGGATATTTAGGATATAATCGAGATAATGGTAAAATAAGAGGACCGATTCAAGACAACTTTCACCACCAAATGGGGCACCTATGCCCATAGGACACCGAGATCTTTCAAAAATATCTATTTTGTGAAAATCCCAATCCTAGTAAAAATTTATGGCCATCCAAGATGAGGTTGGCATTACGTAATAAATGCAAGTTGTTGATCTTCCTTTTCGGGACTATGAACTTGCATTGCACCCTATGAAATATGAAATTTTAGACTCTCGAGATTTAGAATTTTGGGTTTTTTATTTTGGATTTTGGGTTATTATTCATCTACTTGAGTTTGTGAAACCTCTAAACAACTTTGAAACCCCAAAGTCCAAAATTCGTACTTCGCATTTCATACTTCAAGTTGTGCTTTTTTACATTGGGGTACAAGGTTCCAAAATGCCGAAACCTTGAATTCAAAATTTGGGTTTCGGGTTTTGGACCTTTGCATTTTTGGGAGTTTTGTAGATTTTGGGTTTTAGGGTTTCGGGACTTCATGTTTTGGGGGTTATTCATCCATCTAGTCATTGTGTATCTCAAAAATTTGAAACCCTAAAGTCTAAATTTTGGACTTAAAGTTTCAAACTTTTACCCCTCCGATGCACAACACTACTCATTGCAAGCTCATTAAACTTCCAAAACTCGATTTCAGGTTTTAGAATTTCCACTGCCTTTTCACGCTCATTTTACTTGAGTTCCCAAATTTTCTTTTGCCTACCTTCGAATGACCCCCACCTCCGAAGTACAAAATTCAAAATCGAGCTTCTTGTTTCCCGAATTATTATGTAATGATCTTGACTTGCTTCTCTTATTTGACCAATCTTGAAACATGATCTCCCTTGGTCGGATCAATCCTTCATTTTCTCTCATTAAGGTCATTTTTGTCCATTTTTTCCTGAGGGGAAAAATTGGATAACAAATTAATGACTCGTGGGTTACCTACTGCTATAGGTGAAATATTAGTTGCCTTGAAGTGTGCATTGGGCATGGATTCATAAATGATATCTTGAACTAATCTTGTACTTGAAACTTTCTCCCAATTGCTCGCACTCTCAATGTTAATAAGGAAATAATGAAGATGAGGTTTGTTAGAGTAGAAAATTGTCTTGACCTAGAGTTTTCACCTATTCCTGGAATGGACTATCCTGAAACCTGATTTTATTTGATATGCATTTACTTTCCTTTGAAATTAGCAATTATTTCCCACAAGTATGAAATTCTTCCATGTTGTAACATTCAGCTTAAGAGGCACACTTGAATGCATAATGATACAAGCTCATAGCAAAAAATCATGCCGAAGGAACTTAGAGAAATTGAAACCTAAAATACAACAAGACAATGTGCATATGCACTAAGAGGAATTAAAATTCCTAGGCTAGTATGTATAAGGGTGAGAATTTTCTTTCTTAGTAGCAATGTTTGAGATATGTTGTGTTAAATAGAATTTGAATTTCCACTCCCTCCAAAGTAGATCGATGGAAGACATTGTTAGTTTTACATCCTATGACCATGTAAGGGCCACTCCAAATGGCATCAAACTTGAAATGCTTTCCTTTTTTTCTTGATTTTCATCCCATTTCAAAATCAATTCCCCTTCCCAGGAAGGTTCTTTCCTTGGCCTTCTTATCAAATTTCTTCTTGATCATGGCCTGATCCTTTTCCATGGTTTGCATGACATGCCTCGTTATCTCCTTAAATTCCATCATTTCACATACACCTGGCTTCCATAGGCTTGAACTCGGATAGCTCTAGTTTTTTCATGAGTTCCAATCACGAGGTAACTCATGTGATATAAGCATAACTAATTATTTCTTCTAGACTAACTTGTAAGGGGACTTACCTATTGACACCTTCGGTGTGATGTTTTTAGCCCACAAGGTTGACTTGAGCTTGGTATGCCATGTCCTCTAATTTTCATCTAAATTCCTTATGATGATTCTTATAAATTTCTTGTTTATGGAATATGCTTGTCTGTTACCCTAGGGGTAATAGTTTGAAGAGGTGCTCAAGTATATCCCATTCTGATAGCTATTATGTGATATTGGAACCTAGAAATTGAAATGCATTGTCTACTATGATAATGGAATGTACTCCAAACCTAGTCATTATCTCCTCGTAAAAGTCTTGTATGCTTGACTCGTTTCCTTCCTTGAGTGTTATCGCCTCGGCCCACTTGGTGAAATAGTTTGTTGTTGTGAGTATCTACTTGTGGCCTTGGATTGAATTTGGATTGATGACCCCAATGAAGTCCAATCCCAATTACATGAATGGGTGGTTAAATGAAATTGGGTGCAATGGAAGTTATTCTAACCTTTCCTTTCTTGTGAAGAACACACATTTTTACATTTCTTAATCTAAGCATAACACTCACTAAACATTGTGGGCCAATAGTATCATGCCTTCATTATTTTGAGAGATGTTACCCATGGAGAAAAATGACCTCCGACCTATCCATCGTGATCCATTTTGAAACTTATTAGTTACACCCTTTAATTTTATTCATTCTAATACACCATCAATAAGCATGGCATGACTTGTAATCTGTATATCTACTTGGATTTACTCATTTAAGGGGCATAATCCTATTTGTAGGAAATGTATCATATTTTGAGTCCAACAAGGAGTGGGCACATTATCATTTGTTTTCTCCTGATCATCCTGTAGTACCAAGACAATTTATTTTCCATCACTTGCTTCATCATGTTCACTAGAAGCTAGTTATTCACATAATCCCTTTCTACATGAACCAACTTAGTGACTTTAATTTCAATGTCATATTCCATGACACGAGTGATCCATCCTCAAATTTATCATTCAAATCCTTGTTTAGAAGGAATTCCTTGACTCCTGTATGGGACCCCAACAACTGAATCTATTTGTTTGAGAGTAGGGGCTTGAATTTATTTAAGCTCCTAATTACAATGAGAACATGTTTCTCGATGAAGGAGTATTGTATGCACCAAAAATTGCATGTGTTACATTGTCCAAAAATGGTTACAAAAGTCCCCAATGATGATTCACATCCTTTCAAAAGATGTTTGAGCTCAAAACCCATTTGCAATGCATATTTATAGCCTAAAGTCCTTACATATTTTCTATGCTTTTTCAGATTCACTTCATTTCGTACATGTTTTGGACTTTAGTGCGGGACCATTGCCTTGCCTGGCGGAGGTTCTAAAACCGCTACCTAGTCAAGGCAGAGATCTGAATGATTTTCCGTTCCGTAATGCATGTTTTTAACATGTGACGATTCACTAACTTCACTTTTAGGATGCATTTGTGAAACTATTTGTCTAAAAATAGTTTGATTATTTCATTATCCTTCTTTCTTCTATTTTTGCATGTTCTTTAGTTAGTTGGAACTACCTCTTCTTGCCTTGTGCATGAAGGAACATCCCAATTCCAATTCTTCTATATTTCATGTTTGTGTTCAAGAAAAGGCATGAGAATTTTTGTGTATCTTGTATAGTATTACTACAACAATCATGCTAGGAATTGCAAATCCAAGCTAAGATCTCTTGTGTTATCTCTCTTCTACTTGCATTGCAACCAAACTACCTTCAAGTTGCCATTGCTCAAGCATCTTCTTCTCTGTTGTTCTTGCATTTCCCAATTCCTTGGACTCAAATGAACACACAAAGAAAGTTAGGAACAAAGCGAGGGACAAACATACGATACAACTGGATTTTCTAAAAATCTTATTTATCCATGTTGGAGTTACTTGTTTTTTTACTTCATTTGCCAAATTGTCATGTTGGAATCATTATTTTGAGTTGCATATCAAATAGAGTAGTAAAATTGTTCATTTCATTGATTAGGCAATTATAAGTAGATCAAATCATTAGAAATTTTTCTCTTTAGCATTACTAGGAAGTTGTGTGAATAATGGCTCTTTTCGGGTGATTATTCATTTTCCACCTATGAGGTAGTGTTTGAAGAGTTTTGATTAGATTAGGTTCTTTGTTTTAGATATAGATTCACATATTTGCGAAGTAACCAGCTACATCCAGCTAATTACTTGTCTTTAGTTTGTTTATTATATTAGAATGCATTTCTTAAAAATTAGATAAGATAAAAAAATACTTTTATTAGATTAGTTAGATTTCATTTTTGTTCTCGATATATTGTGAAAATGCCAAAACATGGATTAGATTTCCTTTCATAGTTAGTTTTTTTATCAAGATCAATTTGATTTCATTACTCGTATGACCATCAATAGCCTACAACAAGAAAAGACATACGGTTGTGATCCTTTTATCCCACAACCCAATGAGTCGGAGTTGATAATAGATATCGATACAAGTTTATGGTTAAAAGTCTTACAAACACACGCTTCGCTTCTCCAAAACACCAAATGGGCTTCTTAACCAATTGGATATTGACACTAGTTTACGTGCATCAGTATTTATATCATCACCACTTTCACCTGATATCATTACACAACTTTCATTATTGAACATAACAACCAATCATGCTAAGACCTTCTAGACCGTAATGAAAAATTGTCTAGAATCCCTACTACTTCACTACACCTCTCATTCTTACTTCCATGACCTTTTCTACGAAATCTATATAAGATGCCCAAATATATTTTTTCGTGTGTTCAAAACCAATGAATTGAATCTCGATAGAGCTTGATATTGACTAGAGTCTCTGAGCAACTATCATATCAGGTTGATAAATCATGCCACTTCGGTGAGAGAGCATTCTTTGCCTTAGATTCACAAATACCATTATTGTGTGAAAAATGTTTAAGGTTGCCTCATTAGATTATCCATCACCACCACACATACACATATTTTTCTATTTCTACACCGATTGTCTCGGTCTGACCTCGAGAAGTCAAGTGCGAAGAAGGTTACATGTTGTTGATTTTCTTTCATACAAATTTATGAACATGGCATGAAGAGTATCTAAATGTTTCCTCTTTTTTTGTCCATCCTTTATTCTATGGCTATTCATATACCCCCCAAATATGTCGGGATACAATGAGTACGGTCAAACCATCCTGGGTTTTGACATGTACAACTACCAAATAGGTATACCAATATAATCACCTTCACTCTCAATGTGGGCGAGAAACCACTCAAATACTCAAAACCCTCTTCTTCAGGGAACCAATGTTAGTTCCTTTGTATGTTTTGAGGAACTTTACTAGATCGCGTAGACATATCCTCACAAATAAACAAGTTCAAACAACATGAATTTCTTTGGGAAGCAACTTCATCTCCTTGGGTATTGTTTCGATAATGATTAACATGCAATCGGACCAACTATCGCATCTAGATGAGGAATACTTAGCATAATATGATATGAGTGAACAACACTTTTAGAATATGAATTGAGCTTTGATAGGTTTCAGGACAAGATGATGTTTTTCTATAAAATAATAACACTACCCATCCACCAACTGAAAATATTACTAACGGGGGTGGCGGCATAGTGAACAATTCATAGTAGGATACCACACTCCTCAAAACCTCCAAGAGTTAAAAAAATAAATTACGTAAAGCACCGCCCATCAATGAGAGAAGTCATCTCGGCATTGGTAGAACAAAGTCAAGGAGCTAGATCCCAAAATACACAAAGTTCATATGCGGGGAAAGAAATAACTTCTCCTTATCCAAAAATTATGGACAAATACTTATTATGCGAGAATCCTCTAGTTTATACAAGTACTCCAAACCCGGAGATTTGTTGGCTGGGATAGGCATCGTACGATGGAAAAGTGACAAGCGGCGTGGGAATCTACAAGCAACTCTTCCTCGCACCCGAGTTCGTGCCGAGATAGCCGGTGGGGATGGAATATGTATGGGATGCAGACAAACTAGTTAGGAAATCTAATGTCTTCAATACGCACTAGTGGAATTTGTGAATCTAAGGCAAAGAAGGCCCTTCTAACCTAAACTGGTGTGATAGATCGATCGGCAAGGATGACTGCTCGAAGGCTCCAATCAATATCGAGCTCTGGCGTGATTCGATCTATGGGTTGTGGAATACGTGGAAAATGACCTGGGATAGTTTCATATACATCTTCGGATAAGGTCATATGGTGGATGGTAAATATAGTTGACTCTATGGACGATTCTCTGGCCTAGTCCAGAACTCTCTAGCTTTGTTAGCTGTTGTATCTAGTAAGGATAACTATTCAATGATGATAGGTGGAAGTGGAGTGGATCTGAATACTAGTGTGCGTAGGCCAATGTCTATGTCTGATTGACTTAAGGATTCATTGGGTTGCGGGATTTGTGGATTGCAACCATAGACTCTCGTTTGTTGCGGTCCCGTTGTATGGTCATGCATAGAATTAGTTCCTAATCCCTACACCCGAGTAATAATATGCTTTCTCGGCGTCTATATTCAAGACTAGTAGGCTGTGTGATCTTCTCGAGTGCCTCACGGGTGTTCTTGCAACCTAAATTCTTAGGCTAGTATATATGTGCGTGAGAATGTCTCGTGCATCCGGTTGTGAGACCATAGGATCACAACCAGAATGTTTTTTCTCTTTCGAGCCCTTTTACAATCATATGGATGTTACCTAGGGTAATCGTAGTTTGGTTCATTCGACCAAAACATGTGTGCTTGGTCGTCCTCTATGTTTAACCCGCTTTCAATCCCAGAATTGATTTGTTGCAAACTTACCATTGTTTGGAAGAATTGCATCCTAAGATTTTGATCTATATCAGTTATTGCTATGATGAGATTGGGCTGGGGCATGATTGGCTCGAATACGTAATCCCTGGGCTCCCTAGGTCCCATGATTGTCATACAAAAGTAACAATGTAAAACGAACTGTAGCAAAAAAAAAATTTAACTACGTTGAATATATCTATAGCATATATGATTTCTCTATTTTTGTATTTTCTGATGAACTATTTGAATGGATTTAGCAACTAATTTAATACATCTAGAAATTGACAACTAAGATAAAAATTTAAAACAAACAAGATAACGAGTATAGCTATTTGTCATGTGCAATTTGTAGATCTACTCTAAACAATGAAATAACTAATCTAATCTATTTGTAAGACTCTCGATCCTACCTCAGAAGTGAGGAATGAATCATAGTCTCTCAGAAACTATCAATCCCCACAACTTCCCTGGCAATATCGAAAGTAAAATTAAATAACGCGATCAACTACTCTATTTGATATTATTCTAATTTAGAACTTTTAAAGCTAGAACACGGATTCCGTAGAAACGGCTGGCGAACCCAATGGTGTGTGTGATCTTGTCCCCTTAGTGTGATCTCCTCGTTCCTTTGTGTTCACGTGGATCCAGAAAAGCATGTAATGCTAGCATCAAAAGTAGATATTGGGACAAAGGTAGCTCAAGGTACAGACTGAATACAATGCGAGTAGGAGATGGATAGCACAAGAGTACAGAGCTTGGCTTATGCATTCCTAGTGGGATTTATCATGAGTCATGCAACATGAAACGTCCGTAACTCGAAACTATCATGTTTGAAGAACAAAACTTGCAACTTTAATGGCTTCCTATTGGTAAGCAGACTATCTTATTCTAATGGATTGGATAAAATAACGGCATAGTGCCTTGACAAGATGGATATGTGGCTTACTAACAATAAAACAATGCTAACTAAGCATGCAATGAAAGAAACTAAGCATTCTAAGCAAAATGAAAACTAAATCTATTGCAAAGAGAAATCAGAGGAAAATTTGAGGTGCCATTTGCTTGAGCACAAGCCAACTATTTATAGCATTTCCATTACCCAAGGTAAAAACCAAATAGAACTCTTAAACTATAAACAATGGCAAAACACTATTCCAGGGAACTAGAATCATAAATGCAAGCTTATGGCGGTGAAAGAAAGCTGGTAAAACGTTGAAATTATGTGAGTCATGTTAAAAGAGATTTTGGAAAATGCATAAAGGACCACCGCCCTGAGCAGGGTGGCGGTTACAGGACCGCCGCCTGTTAGGGCGGTGGTCACTGAGACTTACCGCCCAGCGGGGCGGCGGTTTCATCAAGAGAAAAAGGCCAAGAAAAGAGGGGAAAGAAAAATAAAGCACGCGGGGGCTAAGCGGGGCATGCGGGATGTTAACGCACACTTGGAGATATTTTCGGATCCCGAACACCTTGTGAGGAGACCTGTATCATCATTGGGGCACATGTCACGTTATTTTGGTAATCAAGTACCTTAATGTTTTGGAGTACGTACATATTGCCCCCTCGGAGAAGTGTTTTAGCCATGAAGAAGCGTAAAATGGTGGGTCTGAGTATGGTGGTCCCAAAATGGGAAATTAAAAGTTATACACGATACGTCAGTGTGTTGAAATGGCGCGATCCAAAATTCCCGCTACCATTTGTGCGGGGATAAGAACTTACCTCCGTCGGTACTCCAAACCTATGAAAAAGGCATTTAAAACGAATCAGGGTGCTATATATATGAAAGTGGGCCCATTTTCCTATTCATTTACACGAGTTGATTCGATTGATTTTGAGCTCTGGAACCCACGGTGACGGTTTCTTGCGTGAGTAGAGTCAAAATGTCCGTGACGGGATAGTGATCATGCCTCCACGAGCGGAACATCGACCCGCGAGATCACAGGTTAGTTTTCTTCAATTTATCCTTTTTACCCCCTTAATTTTGAAATGTTAAAATCTTTGTCATGGGGGGGTAATTTTTGAAAATGTTAGTGTTAAAAGGTTCATCTAGGGGCGCTTACTGGGTAGGCCTTGTTTTAGTTGAAATGGTCTTGTTTTTTCATTTTTGGGCTTTTTAGGTTTAAAAACTTGCGTGGGTTTTCGGGCCACGACCGCCGCCCTGCCCATGGCGGCGGTTACACAACCGCCACCCTGTTTAGGGTGGCGGTTATACACTACCGCGCCCTTAAGGCGGCGGGTTACAAAACCGTCTCCTGCTCAGGCGCGCGGTTTTTGCCTGAAATGTAAAAAGATCATCTGTTTGAAATTACTTTTGCATTTTTAACATTTCTACGTGCTTTCATGATTTTTCCAATGTTACTCGGATGCTAACTTGCTCTGTTTTGCATGTTTTTGGGTGTATGCAGGCGAGAGAGGAGTATATCCGGTGGAGCCAAGAGAGGGAGTGTGACTGGCTCCCAGGAGTATTGGATGCCCTTTCACAGGATGAGGAGGACACTCTTTAGAGGGCCGGGATACTACGCATCTCACACGTGCCCCACGTTGCTCCTTCTAGTCACATTCTTTGTGACTTGTTCTCATATTGGGATGTAGATCGGAACACCTTCCAATTGCCAGGGTCCGCGGTGAGTGGACTATTAATTTGGAGGATGTCTATCACATTCTGGGGGTCCCGATTATTGGGAGACGTCTCACCCTTGAGACAGCAGGTTCGTGGGCCCAGATAGCACAGTGGGCCACATACATGGGAGATGCAGTCATCTCCACTGGGTCGAAGAAGGGGGTTAGAGTTTGATCCATTCCTAGTTTTCCCATCCCCTTACTTCGTCAGGCCATCATGGGGATCCTTACCTCGAGACTGATTGGGGACAAGGGAGGAGATACATTGTTATATTGTTGGTCCCCCATTATTGCACAGATAGAGGGACATGGCCGGATATATGCCTGGGGAGTAGACATACTTGGGACCACCTACCATGATCTATATAGGGTAGTCCGTTTACAGGGGCAGTCCTTGAGCCACCCAACCCTAGTCATGAGTTGGGTCTATGAGCACTTCATCCCCTACGGCAGAGGTGTAGAGGTGGTAGATCCCGGAGCTATGAGGGCAGCCAGATGGATAGATATGTCGGTGCTCTGAGCACCTCATCAGCCAGTTGCTTCTCTGACTACTACCGACATGGAGGCCACACCATACCAGACTATGGCAGGTATATGGGGTGAGGAGGCTCTTACTTTGATCTCTTGCTCCATGACAGGGCAACTTATTGTGAGTGGAGCGGTGGAGATGCACCCCTTTGCCGAGTTCCTCGGTAGTTTGGCCTACCATACGTGGGTATGATTCCCCAGATGGCAGCGCGGTACTGATTAGTTCGAGAGGCCGAGGGGGGCCTAGAGGCCGGGGTTGGACAGTGGTTACTCCTGGCATTCCTATTGCAGCCAGGAGGATAGTACATGCCAGAGGGAGAGCCGGTGTGCCTCAGGCACCCTTGCTTCAGATTGCCGTGGGTCCCGCCCATAGCAGTGATGACCTTATTGACATAGACTCCAGTCCGAGAGTCTACGGGAGAGACGAGAGAGGACAGCGATCACGAGTGACATGACAATCAAGATATCATGCGGTGGAGAGGGCCGGCGAGTGCGAGAGAGTGACTGCGTTTCGAGAGGAGACACTCTCCTAGGGCCACGGTGGGTAGGATGAGTCCATTGCGGGGCATTACGTTGCTCCGAGTCATGGAGCAGCCCCTCGGTCGGCCAGCACATCCGTGTTAGGTGCTAATCCTATAGATCCATCCTGGAGCATTGGTGATCCGAGTAAGTTACCCTCTCTTCTTTTAATGCTTGTTGTTAGTTAGGATCTCTTTAGTTATATCTCTCCTTTTATTTTATCTTGTATTTCTAATCTCTTGTTTGGTTTCTAATTTGTTTTCTCCTTTGTTTGCAGAGACTTTCGATGAGTGACGGGACTTGATTCCTAGGGTATGTAGTGATACCACGATGATCCCCATGGAGAGGACTCGCGAAGAGCTGTCCATAGATGCTGGGGAGCCCTCAACAGCTGGTAGGCACACTAATGTCTTTGCCCCAGTCTAGCATGTGGCCAGGATGGTATCGACTCTCTGCACGGAGCTAGCGGGGTATAGGACGGCTGAGCGCTTGATGAGGAGAAATTCTCGTGGTGAGGCTGCAGGCTGCCCTCGGGATCTGAGCCCTCCATGTACTCGAGTGTTGGCGTGGCCGAGTCCTAGTCGTGGGTGTGCACCTTCAGAGGGGTCTCGTAGGGATTGAGAAGCCGATTGGCTCTCCTAGATTTTACATGATACATTCTTTTGTATATCCTAGGTTCTTTGAGCGTTTTGACCATGCCTAGTGCATGATGGCATTGTACAGAAATGTTGATCATTCATATGTATATATATTCTTTTTGGATCAAACCTTTGGCTTTTATGGCTCTGCTTCTTTTCTAGTTTCCTCATGTAGATTATGATATTTATACTTGTATGCTCTTTTTTAATGTATGCAATGGAGAACAAATGATGCAAGTGTTTATTTTCCTTTTGTATTTCGTGATGCTGATATATGATAATGTAGATATAATGTGATTTTGAATCTTAGTTTCTGTAAGAAATTTTGGATACTTCATATTTGTTTTGGCAAAGTGATGAAAATAAACTGATATGATGAGCAGATAAACCTGCCCCTACCCCCAACTCCACGCAACTAGTAAGATGCGAGGGCTCATCACCGAGAGTTGGGAAGGGCACAAGTTATGAGATGTGTTGAAATGATATTGATGAAAGACAGACAAAGCTTTGGCGGAACCAAATTAGGATACCACAAGTCCACTCCACTCGAGTGACTTCATAGTTTTGGATGCAACTTGCTTTGCGGTTTATCCAGACTTAGATCCTTAGATGGCCACATGGTAGACAAAATCTGGGTTTTTAGGATTTTGGAATTTTGGACATCCGATTCATTTATTTTTGACTCAAAGACTTTGAGATTTGAATTGTTTGCTTATGACCTTTTGCATTTGTTTGTCAGAGGACCCCTACACTTTTCCCCATGCTTTCTAGTAAGAAGCGTGAGTTTATCACCGCAAAAGCATAGGCTAGTAAGTGCATTTCCATCCTTTCCCAATCCTACATCACTAGTAAGAGACACAAGCTTATCACCAAAGGTTGGTGGGGCAAGGAAATGTGTAAAATTAAAATTTTCTGTTTGATCAATATTTGACTTGTTTTCTTGAGTAAAATGTCAGTATGTGCTTATTTCCAAAGAGATATATATATGGGATAGATGTGACACCATGAAGCTTCTAGAACAGACCATAAAAACACCTATCCTAAGAAGAAACAAAAGTGAGAATAAACCTGCAGATCTTGGCATGGTTACCATTAAGACTTTGTCATATCTAGTCTTTACTTGATAAAAAGATTCTGAGATAATTTGATGATATCATGAAAATGGAGAAGTATGATTAGAGTGTTTATGCCAACAATATCATGAGTTTGTAATGAATTGCTTTGAGAATAGATTCCTTGATCACAATTTGTGTATGAAACAAGCGGACAAAATGATCTTAATCTATATGAAGATGCAATGTAAATGTAATTATAAATAGTGCTAGTTGCTTATGCGTAGAACCGCTTGAGGTGTAGGGAATTGACAGTTTTGCCAAATTCCTCACCTTCCAGTGTACATAAGAGGTATGCACCATTTCCATAGTCCTTCATGACCCGGTATGGGCCCAACCATTTAGGCCGGAACTTCCTTCCTTCGCCAGTCTTCTTGTCGATCTGGTTGTCTAGCCTTAGAACTAGATCACCTTCATATATGTCGTGTTCATAGACTTTCTTGTTATACTACCGGCACATCCGGTCAGCATAGGCTCTGTGTCGTTGTTCAGCATCCAACCTAGCTTCATCTAGACTTTCTAGTTGGGAGAGACGTGCTTCTCTGTAAGCGTCTTCATCCAGAATCCCTTGTAAGGAAATACGGAGACTGGGTATTTCAACCTCAAGCGGGAGAACTGCCTCTGCCCCGAATACTAGTGAGAAAGGAGTTTCTCCCGTTGGTGTTCTTATTGAGGTTCGGTGGGCCCATAAGGCCAGATATAACTTCAAGTGCCAATCTCGTTTGTTTTATTTTACTGTTTTAAGGAGAATGGATTTTAGTGTTTTATTTGTCGCTTCAGCCTATCCGTTGGCTTGCGGGTAATACAAGGAAGCCGTATGATGGCTTATTTTAAATTTATTGCACAATTCATGAACTTCGTCATTTTTAAAAGAAGTTCCATTATCTGAGATAATGATTTGTGGGATACCATACCTGTAAATGATTTGGTTCAAAATGAACTTGGCGATTACAGAACCCGGTACAGTAGTAAGAGGCATAGCCTCTACCCACTTGGTAAAATATTCGGTGGCTGTGATTATGAAATTATGGCCATCTGTAGACGAGGGAGAGAATTTCCCTATTAAATCTAGGCCCCATGTAGAAAAGGGCCATGGAGTTACGATTGGTTATAGAGTTTGTCCCGGCATGTGGATATCATGGGAGAACTCTTGGCACTTATGACACCTGCGTACAAACTCTATTGCGTCGTGTTCTAGAGTGGGCCAGAAATAGCCCATTCGATGTATTTTACGAGCGGTGGCGTGGCCACTAAAGTGGCCTCCACACATTCCACTATGAGATTCATGGAGAATTTTCTTAGATTCTTCTGTGTCGACACATCTTAGAAGCATTCCATCGAACGCTTTCCGATAGAGCACTTGCTCTATAATGACGTACTTTGCTATGATAATGCGTAGCCACCTTCTGTGTTGCGGTGTAGTCCCTTCTGGATACGTGTGGTCCATGATATAATTAATGATATTAGTGTACCAGGGACACTCAGAGATAGGAGGTCTGGCTTCAATGTAGTATATGCATTCATCTGGAAAATCTAGATCTACTAGATCACCTCCATCTAATGGGTTATCAGCTAACCAATCCATGCGATGATTTGTCCCTTAACAGATTTCTGATTTACAAATGTTAATTCGAATTCTCCCATTAAGGTTATAAAATGTCCAGCCTTTTTAGACAAGGACCCTTGTGTGAGAAAAGTTCGTAAATGGTCTGTTTTTACCATGACCCTTGTTTCTTGATTTAGCATATAATGTCTTAAGTGTTTGGTTGCAAAGACTATGGTGAGGCATTCTCGTTCTACTTGTGTATAATGTGTTTCATAGTCGAGAAATGTTCGGCTAATGAAATAAATCACATGTTCTCTCTTGTCATCATCTTCTTGAGCCAGCATATAGGCTAGCGAGACATTGGTAGCTCACGAATATAAAATTAACAGGCGATCTAGCTTAGGTGGCATTAGTGTAGGTGGTGACAACAAGAAACGCTTAACTGTGTCAAAAGCTTCATTGCAATCTTGAGTCCAATCAATGCTATAATCCTTCTTGAGTAAATTGTTGATTGGATGAATGGTGAAACTTAAGTCAGGATGAATCTCCGGATTGCACCAAGCTTTCTGAGAAATGACCTGATTCCAGATTCATCTGAAGGTGGGACCATTTCGAGGACAGCCCAAATTTTGGTTGGGTCAACATCTATTCCTCGTGACGATATGATGTATCCTAGGAGCTTCCCTCCTATTACACCAAAGAAACATTTTTCTGGATTTAGCATGACTCCGTATTCTATCAGATGTGAAAGAATGATGCAAAGTACTTCTAGATGGTCACAACGCTTCTTGGCGAGCCAACAAGTCATCTACGTAGGATTCCACGATCTTATGAATTAGATCATCAAATATATATGTCATAGCTTGTTGGTATGTAGCGCCGGCATTCTTAAAAGCGTATGGCATAACGAGCATGATAGGGTTCCCCAAGGAGTTATAAATGTGGTTTTACCACTGATCTTGTTGTTAGATATTCTGATTTGATTGTATCCTGAGAATCCATCCATGAGAGACAAAAGTTCAAATCCAGCTGTCGCATCAACTATGACGTCAATGGATGGTAACAGGAAGTCGTCTTTAGGACACGCTTTGTTAATGTCTCGGAAGTCTATGCAGATGCGTATCTTTCCATTTTTTTAGAGCGGAACGATATTAGATACCCATTGAGAGTAATCGACCGGTTTGATGAATCCTACTTGGAGGAGTTTCATTACCTCCTCTTTTACCATGAGAGCTACCTTGGGTTTCATGGGTCTTGATTTTTGTTTAATTGGTTTTGCATCAGATTTAGTGACGAGGTTGTGCACCGCAATGTGGGGTCTGGCGCTTTGTCATTTCCTTATAATTAAATTCAAAAGCCTTGATGTTCCTTGAGGATTCGAGTGTGTATTTCTACTTCTTCAGGTTAACGAGGATCCTAACTTCAATATCCTTGGTTCATCTTCCATTCGATGTTAACATCAATTGTTTCTTCGATTAAAGAGGTATTACCTTCTTCAAACTCGGGTGGGTGAGAGGTAATTCCAAATCGTCCCCATTTTCTCTTGTGTTTATGCTAGACTCCATTGGCAAGGGAAGCTCCATCATGGGATTTCTGAAGTAGGAAGACGAATGTGGGATTAAGGACAAATCTATCATATGATAGGAGAGATGTAATGCCGCATAGGTGTTTAAGTAATTCGAGTGGCCATATCACATCAATGTGGTCTAGGATAGTAGATTTGTTTTCATTTTTGTTTAAAAGAGAATTTGTCATTGTTTTTATCAATGGTTCATCACGAAGGGATACTATAAAATGGGTGTCCTCTAACTTCTTTTTTGGAGTAAAACGTGATGCTGAAGTTCTTCTCATCGTATTGATAGCGAAAGATTTTGTAAAAATTTTGTAAGTTGTAAGTTCTTGGCTTTGGTTTCATATATCTCAGAGACTTGGTTTGCCACTAATTGTGAGTCTCCTAAGACTCTGATGTTATCAACACCGATTATTTTAGCTAAGATGAGGCCAAGGAGGAGGGCTTCGTACTCAGCGCCATTGTTTGTGCATTCAAAATTTAGTTTAAAGGCAAATGGTAGGACTTTCCCTTCGGGGGAAGTAAATATTATACCTGCCCCCACTCCGTAATGACATCTAGCCCCATCAAAATGGAGAGTCCAATGTTTAGGTGGAAGTATAGATGTTGGGATATTTGTTGTGTTGAAATCTTCTACTTCTACCATGCGAGAGATCTACCGGGAGAGAACCGACACCTAGGGAATATCCCATGCCTACGAGAATCAAATGGTAAGAACATTAGTAGATCTTGTTCTATTAATTCAACAATTTTTGCAGTAGTTCCTAATGAATCTTGTTTCTCAATGTTAGCCTCATCTTTGGGGTTGGGGTTGCTTTGGCTAGGCTCGTAGTTTCAAGATCTGTCGTAGGTACCAACTTTTCTTTTGGTTTTGCATCGATAGGCTTATTAAGTTGGTTTGTTGGGAGTTCAAACTCCAGTGCACACTGGTCTTTTCTTTAAGTCACTAGGTGTACATCGAATGGTTTTGGATCACCTTTGGCTACAAATATCTTTCCTAAGTGTAAAAACCTTATTTCTTGAAATAACGTAGAACGGATTGCCTTCATGCGGTGTATCCATGGTGGTCGAGGATCATATTATAGTTAATTTCCCGATCTATAATATAAAACTCGGTCAAGATGGTTTTGGGTCCTAAGATGACCGGTAATATTATAGTTCCAACCGAGGTATCTTTAAGACTATCACAACCCCTTAGTGTGTTTCGAGTTGTGGAACAATTGGTTTCTCCATACCCTAGCTTTTGAAGGAAAGAGAAGGGGACTATGTGGCTAAACTCACCCCATCATCTATCATTGCACACTTTACATAGTTGTTATAAACCCATACTTGCAAATGTAAGGTTGGATCACCTCGACGTGTGATCTCAGCATCTGTCAACATTTTGTTTATCTTGAATATGAATTCGACATCCCTATCTGCCTGCCCTGGAGGATGAACATCAAAGTCTATATGATTTACCTATGTTTCAGGAGGTGGAGTGATGTTAATTAAATGGCCTAAACCTAATGCTTCTAAAAGAGCAGCCCTGTGGGCAGGAGAGTTCTTTAGTAAGTCTAAAAATGAAATGTGCGAGAAGGTTTTTGTTAGGTCATTAATTAAATCATAGGCACCCACAGGCTTTGCTACTATTTGTTGGAAGTTATCTGTCTCTGGCAGGTGGCTTGGACTTGGCTGAGAGAAATACTCTCATGTCCTTGTTACAACTTCGATGGGTAGTTCGGCGTCTAACTCCACTAAACCGACTACCTTAGGTCGTGGCTGACTTCTAGTTGTGGCGCAACTGATGGATTTAGTGAAGTCGAGGCTTCATGATCATTGTTTCCTGTCATTATGCTTTTGTTCGTCCCGATTAGATTTAGCTTTGTTGTTATCGTGATTTGGGAGTGGATCATTAAAGATCTCGAGGGTGCGTTTGAGGGGAAACTACCCTGAAAAAGTACTTGATCTTTGGTGACGTAGGATCTGCCAAGAACATATCCATGAAAAGTTGTCTTTGTTCATCGGCAAGTGTTGTATGAATTTATTGTAGTCATAGCATGTTCTAGTGTCATGGCCCCAAATTTTGTGGAAACCACAAAGATGCAATTAGGATTGTAATTCCTTGTTTGTTGGTTTGGTGCATCTTATGGCCCAAAATTTTGATCAAACCGTTGTCTATTAGGATTAAAATTTTGCATTTGATGTCTTTGGTTTGAATTCTGGTTTTGGTATCTAGTTGAATTTTGGCTCGGACCTGTGTGGGGTTTTTCACCGTTGTTGTTGTGGATGGTTAAAATCCTTGTATTGATTGATTCGGGGTAAAGTTGTTGTTTCATTGGTTGTTTATTTGTGATGGAGTATTGACAACATTTACCTTCTTAGGCTGGTCGGTTACTCTGTCTGTTGTTACACCCCGATTTTTATTAAGGATTTTAGGTCCTTGATTGACGTTCATGGTAGTAGGATAAGTTGTAGTGTTCTGGTTGGAGGTGACTAACCTCCCATTTGCTCCATATGTTTTGTGACCACTATCAATTGTCGCTTGATCTATTCGAAGAGCACTCTCAAGTACTTCATCGTAAGTTCTTAATGGGAACTTCTAGACTTCTTCCTTCACTTCTCTCTGCTAAGAGAATGAAGGAATAAATCACATAGTTCCATTTGATCCATGTTTGGAGCACTTGCCGAAGAATAAAGAACTGTACGCCACCTTTGGATGAAATGGGCGACAGATTCGTTGTGTTCTTGCTTGATGTGTAAGAACTCCCTGATTCCTGTCCTTAATAGTTTATTCATGTCAAAGGCCTTAATGAACTCTGAAACGAGTTGTTTGAATGAATGGATGGAAGCCTCAGGTATTCTATAATACCAGTCGAGAGCGATGCCCTCCAAAGTTTTTGGGAATATCTTAGCAACAACCCCATCCCATGGGAGTAGTTCTCGAATGGTTGTAGCGTAAGCTTTGATATGTGCGTTTGGATCTCCCTCACCTTTGTATTTGGGAAAATCGGGAAGAGGTCTTGGAAGCATGACGCTTCGTATGGTGAAATCTAAGGGTTCTTTCAAATATTCTGAATAAGTCCCTATCGCATAGGTTTCGACCATTGATGGTGCTTGCTGAGGGAGTGGAGGTGGAATGGGTTGTTGATATGGCGTAGCGTATACGTTGGTAGGGGCATAAGGAAACACCTGTGTTTGACCAAACATGCCGGGAGAGGAGAACATATCCCCTTGTGGTGATTTGGAGTACATGTTTAAGTATGATGGGGTGTTGTCCAGGAATGGATTGTTTTGTACTAGACCGGGAGGAACAACGTTAGAGATGGTGGGTCTAGTTGGCGTTTGTTGTGAATACTGAGGAGTCATGCCTAATGTGCCTACTCCTGTGAGGAGGTCTACTTGGCTAGAATGGTGTGGAGGATTAGAATTTCCTGCTTGTATGAATTGAGAATGGTGATTTTCTTGAGCAAGTTCTAACCCTCTCACCTTTTCTACTAATGTTGAAATGACTTCATTTGGTGAAGTCACGGTGTTTTTCCGTAGTGGCGTTTGTTGTATATCATGGTGTTGTATAGGCATGTGATATCCTATTATGAACTGATTTCCGCCTGCCAAGTTTCACCGAGGGCATTTCCTATATGTAGTGGCATGGAGGTATTTTCTTGAAAAGAGACCTCGGGTTGTGTTTGTAAACCTCCTATAGGTGGGTACATACTTCGAGAACGTTGGTCGTTCCTGGCATAACGTATCAATGTTCATCGTCTAAACCTCGGTATGAGTCTGATTGTCTACTAATTTGTGGTCTAAGTAACACCTGAGGAGACGAACCAGATTCTCGATGAACGTCATGTTATTCGAGCCTGAAGGCTCTGTTTGTTGTGTTTGAGCGAGCTGATCTAACTCCTCAGTTTGAAAAGATGAGTTATATCTGATCCTTGGAGTTTGTGTTGACAACTGGTTGGTTGAGTAGTTATCACCCCATACTGAGAGTGAGGGTGATGATTGTCTATTTTGTTGGGCATAGTATGCCTCAAGGCCCAAGAGAGGCCTGCCATGTGCATTGAATCCCGACATATTCGGGGTATATGAATACCCGCAGAATAATGGGAAGGAGTGAAGGTGATGGTGAAAGCTAATGAGGTGGAAAAGATGAAAAGTATACTAATTTGGAAGAACACGTAATAATATGACTCCGAACTAGAAAGTAGGAAGTTCACGTCGGGTTCACCAATTTTGTACGATGGAAAAGTGACAAGCGAGCGTGAGAATCTACAAGCAACTCTTCCTCGCACTTTGACCTCCCGAGTCGTGCCAAGACAGTCGGTGGGGATGGAATATGTATGGGATGCAGACAAACTAGTTAGGTAATCTAATGTCTTCAATACGCACTAGTGGAATTTGCGAATCTAAGGCAAAGAAGGCCCTTCTAACCTAAACTGGTGTGATAGATCGATCGGTAAGGATGACTACTCGAAGGCTCCAATCAATATCGAGCTCTGGCGTGATTCGATCTATGGGTTGTGGAATACGTGGAAAATGACCTGGGATAGTTTCGTATACGTCTCCGGATAAGGTCATACGGTGGATGGTAAATATAGTTGACTCTATGGACGATTCTCTGGCCTAGTCCAGAACTCTCTAGCTTTGTTAATGTTGTATCTAGTAAGAATAATTGTTCGATGATGATAGGTGGAAGTGGAGTGGATCGAATACTAGTGTGCGTAGCCCAATGTCTATGTCTAATTGACTTACGGATTCATTGGATTGCGGGATTTGTGGATCGCAACCATAGACTCTTGTTTGTTGCGGTCTGCTTTATGGTCACATGTAGAATTAGTTCCTAATCCATAACACCCGAATCGTATGCTTTCTCAACCTCTATATTCAAGACTAGTAGGCGTGTGTGATCTTCTCGAGAGTGCCTCACAAAGGCGTTCTTGCAACCTGAATTCTTAGGCTAGTATCTATGTCCGTGAGAATGTCTCCTGCATCTGGTTGTGGGACCAAAGGATCACAACCACACGTTTTCTCTCTTTCGAGCCCTTCTACAATCATATGGATGTTACCTAGGGTAATCTATAGTTTGGTTGATTCGACCAAAACATGTGCGCTTGGTCATCCTCTATGTTTAACCTGCTCAACTAGGAATTGATTTGTTGCAAGCTTACCGTTGTTCGGAATACTTGGATCCTAAGATTTTGATCTATATCAATTATTACTGTGATGAGATTGGGTGGGGCACGATTGGCTTGAATACGTAATCCCTGGGCTCCCTAGGTCCCATGATTGTCATACAAAAGTAACAATGTAAAATGAACTATAGCAAAAATAAAATTTAACTACGTTGAATATATCTATAGCATATATGATTTCTCTATTTTTGTATTTTCTGATGAACTATTTGAATGAATTTAGCAACTAATTTAATACATCTAGAAATTGACAGCTAAGATAACAATTTAAAACAAACAAGATAACCGAGTATAGCTATTTGTCTGTGCAATTTGTAGATCTACTCTAAACAATGAAATAACTGATCTAATCTATTTGCAAGACTCTCGATCCTACCTCAGAAGTGAGGAATGAATCATAGTCTCTTAGAAACTATCAATCCCCACAACTTCCCTGGCAATATCGAAAGTAAAATTAACTGAAATAAAGTGATCAACTACTCTATTTGATATGATTCTAATTTAGAACTTTGAAAGCTAGAACACGGATTCCTCTAGAAACGGTGGTGAACCCAATGGTGTGTGTGATCTTGTCCCCTTAGTGTGATCTCCTCCTTCCTTTTTGTTCACGTGGATCCGAGAAAAGCATGTAATCTTAGCATCAATCAAGTAGATATTGGGACAAAGGTAACTCAAGGTACATCTTGAATACATTGCGAGTAGGAGGGGATAGCAAAAGAGTACGAGCTTGGCTTATGCAATTCTAGTGGGATTTATTACGAGTCATGCAACATGAAATGTCCGAACACAGAAACTATCTGTTTAAAGAACAAAACTTGCAACTTTAATGGCTTCCTATTGGTAAACAGACTATCTTATTCCAATGGATTGGATAAAATAACACATTACTTGCACAAGATGGATATGTGGCTTACTAATGAAAAACAATGCTAACGAAGCATGCAATGAAATAAACTAAGCATTCTAAGAAAAATGAAAAATAAATCTATTGCAAAGAGAAATCAGAGGCAAATTTGAGGGGCCATTTGCTTGAGCACAAGCCAACTATTTATAGCATTTGCATTTACCCAAGGTAAAAACCAAATAGAACTCTTAAACTATAAATAATGGCAAAACACTATTCCAGGGAACCAGAATCATAAATGCAAGCTTATGGCGGTGAAAGAAAGCTGGTAAAACATTGAAATTACATGAGTCGTGTTAAAAGAGCTTTCTAGAAAATGCGTAAAGGACCACCGCCTGAGCGGGTGGCGGTTCTGAGGCAGCCGCCTGTTAGGGGCGGCGGTCACTGAGAACACTGCCTGTGCGGGGTGGCGGTTTCATCACTGAAGAGAAAAAGGCCAAGAAAAGAGAGTAAAAGGGAAAAACAAAGCATGTGGGGGCTAAGCGGGGCATGCGGGATGTTAACGCATACTTGGAGATCTTTTCCGGATCCCGAACACCTTACGAGGAGACCTGTATCATCATTGGGGTACATGTCACGTTATTTTGGCGATCTGATGTACCTTAATATTTTGGGTACGTATAGGTACCTTGGGTATGCCCCCTCACGCCACATATGGATATCTACAATAGGCACCATCCAGAAGTGTGTTCTCAAATGCCATACCGGCTAGAAATGCATAGTTCCCTTGCTTCGTACCTTCGATTCCATATCAAAGTAATCAACCCCATTATGTACGAATGTATTCTAAATCTCCATAGAGGAATATGTACACTTATCCAGGTCCGTATGGATAGCCGTAGGGGATTCCATACATGATAAAAATGTTTTCTCTATTCCATTTCAACAACCGATGCAACCTCCATCTCCCCATCAAGGATCTTCAATGGTGGAAACGTACGCAATGGGAACCTATTATGAATATATTAAGGAGACTTTAGACTTCTCCATCCAGATAGTCATGCTCCCAAGACCCTTTCTTGATTTTCCTAAATTCAAAGGGGAGGGTGATCCTAATTCCCACATAAAATCTTATGCAATGGCCATTCGAGAGCTTCTCCCATGGGATGCAGTTGTTACGAATATTTTCCCTAAGACACTAGAAGGTATTATTCTCGATTGGTGTTATAGGATAGTAGAGGCTTCAATACACTCCTTCAAGCAACTCATATCAAAATTTATTAAGGATTTTGATATGAAAACTATTGAGAACGGAATCGAGGAATTCCTTCATTATCGATAAAGAACACAAGTCTGACCCAATTCATTTAGAGTTGGCAATGGTTCTCTACTCCTCCATAATCAATCCAAATATGGATCGACATAGCTTTGTGATTTGTTCCTTCACTCCCTTAATAGGGAGACAAAAGAAGAATTTCAAAAGTTCTGCTAAGGATATATGAAGAGGTCTAGAGGGTGCTCTTGAATTGGCCAAGTAGCCATTGATAGTGGTCATAAGACTTACGGAGAAAATGGAAGGTTAATCATCCTTAACCAAAATAACCCTAGTTACTCGAATACCTCAAACAATAATCAAGGGCCGAAGGTCCTTAATAAAACTGTGGGTCACGAAGGATGGTGTCACCGACTAGCTCAAAAGCCTAATGTTGTTATCCCTCCCAATATGAATAGTACAAATAAAAACAATGACAACAATTAGAGAAACAACTTCTTGCCCTTAGTCAACGCTTGTATATTTTAACCATCAACAAAAATAACAATAACAATAATAACCTCAGTAATCAAGACAAATGAAAACCCAAGGCCCTAACCAATACCCAGGCGAGTATCCGAACCAATTCTAAAACCAAGGGAAAGGGTTCCTAAATTTTAACTATAACAATAAAGAGTTTAACAATAACCGTAATTTTGGACCACAATAAGGTGCAAACCAAAGGCCTCAATATTATAATCTGATTTATATTATGGTTTCCATAGGGTTTACGGGCATCAAGCAAGAACATATTGCAATTATAAATAGTTTCTACAATGTTTTCCAGAGGATCAAATAAATTTTTTTGTTGACATGATTTTGGAAAACCCAACAATGCCAACTCAAAAACCTACTTGGGACCGGTATCTCCACAGAACACACCACTCATAATATTTAACGATCCTCTCCCCACGCATACAAAGGATGGTATAATATATCCCAATAGTTCGAACAAAGGTAATATAATAGGGACCCATGATCACAAAGCCTCAACTTCACAAACGTACAAGTGACACCTCATTTCGATGGTCTCCAACAAATGAAAATTGTGGGGTTGATGGAGTTAGACAACGAACCTTACATTAACACTAGCACTAGAGCTAAATATTATTCTTCCCAACCGGTCCCAATCTACCCAACTATATTAGATGACATTTGTGATACATTATGCAATCTAGTAGGATATTATGACTTGATCAATGATCTAACCTATACCTTATCTCACATTCCTTTCTTGTATCTATTGAAGAATTCCCGTATACATAGATCCACTCTATTAGAAGAGATAGGTCTTGGCCATTTGATTAATGTTGCCCCTCCTCCAGAAGTGTAGATAAACCATGTGGAATTTGATGTCTATCCTCCAGGGCAGCCTAAAAGAGATGTTGGATTTGTATTTGACATCAGTAAGATGCCCACGAACACTGAAATAGCTCATAGAGGTGATCTAACATTGTTTTTACAAGTTTGGATTTACAATAACTATGTAAAGTGTATGATGATTGATAATGGGGAAGTAGTTAACGTAGTCCCCTTCTCTTTCCTTAAAAATCTAGGTTACAAGGAGACAAATTTTTCTTTAATGCGAAATACGTTGAGAGGATATGATAGCCTCAAAGCAACATCGATCAAAACTATAGTGTTTCCAGTCACCCTTGGGCCTAAGATAATTTTAACGAGTTTTATATTATAGATGTGAAACCAACTATAATATGATCCTTGATATCCTTGGATTCATTGCATGAAGGTGATTCCCTCCACTTTGTTTTAGGAAGTCAGGTTCCTACATTTAGGGAAGGTATTTGTGGCACAAGGTGATCCAAAACCCTTCAACATACACCTAGCTAACTTGAAAAAGAGGCCAAGGATCCACTTTGAGTTTGAGCTTCCTATAAATTAGTTAAATAAACCTCAAGCTTAGTACCAAAGGAAAAGTTGGTTCTGCGGTGTAATTAGAAGTCACGAGTTTGATCGAAGGAATTCGATAGTCAAAGATGAAACTGTCATCATAGAGATAGTTTCATTGGGAACCACAACAAATATTTTTGAGATATTGGAGAAGGATTTACCTATCCTCCTTCCTTTCGATTCTATGGGTATGGGACATACTTTAGGACTCGGTTCTCTTCTAGCAGATGAAGTTTTTATGGTTGAAGTAACTGAGGTAAAATAAGAGGACGCAAAGGATGATCCAACATCCATTTTTCCAAGTAATCTGTTGGAATCTCCATTTTGATGGAGCCAAGTTTCGTTTTGGTTTCGGGCAGGTGTGATTCTTACCTCTCCCAAGGGAAGTATTTTTCCTTTTTCCTTCAAGTTAAAAATTTAATGCACAAATAATGGGGCTGAATACGAAGCCCTTCTACATGGTCTCATTATAGTGAAAAGGATGGGTCTATTAATATTAGGGAGGTGGGTGATTCACAACTTGTAAATAAGATATATAACCTATATAATACTAGAGAGGAGCATTTGCAACTCTACAAACCACCAGTGTTGAATCTAACAAAGAGGTTGGAATTCATATCAATTGAAGCAATTCCAAAAGAGTAGAACCTCCTTATAGACTCAATAACAAATTCCACTTCTCAATTTATTCCAAGCAATGAGTTGGAATATAGAAACTTCATGGTCTCGGTTGTGTTGAGGCTTTGGTTCGTAAGACACTGATAAATCCAATGTTGACATACATAGAAACTGAGAGTGAGTATGTCATTACATATCAAGTTGATGTTGACCAAGTAACTCTGGGATATCTAAATACTCTTACAAAATTACATCTTACTCATCGCGAGGTTCATCTTTACCTAATTCCAAACTCTTCTTCCTATTTTTGAAATCCCATAATAGAATCTTTCCTAGGAAGGAACTCAAAATTTATGAGGTGGGAGAAGAGGGGATTTACTGATTGCCTCCGACCCCACCTGATTTTGAGGAAGGAAATGCCTCCTTAATCAAGGGAATGATCCATATAAACATCGGACGAGAGGAAGAACCAAAAATATTGAAACTAGGATCTTGTTTAACTCCTAAGGAAGTTGAAATACTTATTCGTATCCTCAAATAACATCAAAGATATTTTTGTTTAGCTACAAGGAAATGATGGGAATTACATCACACATTGCAGTGCCCAATGTTGTCACCAAGCTAGATGCTAAGCCAATTAAGTAAAATTCAAGGCCCATGAAGCTAATGGTGGCCCTCATGATGAAGGAAGAAGTGATGAAACTCCTTCAGGTAGGGTTCATCAAGCCAATTGACTAATCATAGTGGGTTTCTAATATCGTCTCCGTCCTAAAAAAGAATGGAAAGATTTGTATTTTTATAGAATTTCAATATATAAAAAGGCTTGTCCACTGGATGATTTCCCATTACCATCCATTGATGTTATTGTCAACGTAACATCTGGTTTTGAGTTGTTGTCTCTCATGGATGGGTTTTCTGGGTATAATCAAATCAGAATCTTTGAGGAAGATCAGGCAAAAACTATGTTCATAACTCCTAGGGGAATTTATTATTATGATGTATACCATTTGGGCTTAAGAACGCTAGTACCATGTACCAACACGGTGATGACTTATATATTTCATTATCTTATACACAAGATTGTGGAATCCTATGTGGATGACCTTTTGGCTAAGGCTAGAAAATGTTGCGATCACCCAAAGGTGCTTCATATCATCCTTTCTCGCTTAATTGAATACAGCATCACATTGAATCCAAAAAAATGTGTGTTCGGTGTAACAGAGGAAAGCTTTTGGGATACATCATATCTTCACGAGGGATTGATGTGGACCCAAAAATCTAAGCTATTTTGGAAATTAATCCACCATCAAATGAGTCTGACATCATATATTTTCTTGGAAAAATTAGTGCAATCCAAAGGTTTATCCTTGATTTGACCTTTGTTGTTCACCCAATCAACAATTTTTTGAAAAGGATTTTAGCATTGATTGGATAGAAGAATGCAATGAGGCATTTGAGTTGGTTAAATAGTTCTTGTTTTATCCTCCCACGGGCATGATGCCCAGGTCAAATCACTCTTTGATCATGTATTCACGAGATACAGATATCTCATTAACTCCTATGTTGGCTCAAGAAGATGATGATAAAAGAGAGCATGTAGTCTATTTCATTAGTCAGACACTTCTTGATTATGAGACATGTTATACACAAGTGAAGAAGGAATGCCTTCTATATTCTTCATGAAAAAAAAACTTAATACATCACATCCTAAACCAAGAAACAAGGGTTATTGTTAAATCAAATCACCTACGAATGTTTCTCGGGTAAGGATCATCATCACCAATCCGGCACTATGATAATTCTTTACTGGGAACTCCTCATGCTATGATTATTTACTAATGCCATGATTTTATTTTTGTGGATGGAATCTGGAAACACAACAACAAACATAACACAAGAATACCATAGACTATGATAAGAAGGAATGATGATAAATCTGAAATATAAGTGTAAATTATAATATCAACATGAAATTGTTACAATCTCACCCATGAGGTACTTCAAGTGTTACTGACTTCACTTGCCTTCCAACAATAACTATGGGAGAAACTTCACAATTACACATCTTAATGGCTTCTTTAACACACCTTCAAAATGATAGCTTCCTTTACACACTTACTCATACAATATTTCTCACTACTTCCTTCTATGTTAAATGAGGGGGTGGCCTCTTTATTTATAGGAATTCAAGCGTATCCCCCTATCTCTAAGATAGGATAGAAAATCTCTTCGGCCAGTCATATTCCATACCTAAACTCTTTCCTTTACATGTAGGCTTATCTTCTAAGATAAGATAAACCTTATCATCTCACATGGGTTCCACCTTTTTAGACTTTTCCACAAATAAAATACACAAAATATTTATGACATCACTCTTTTTCCTTATTACAAATATAATATTTCTATTTCCTAATCATGTAGACCCTACTTCTCTACTTACCCCAACTTTGACATTTTAACATTACTAGACCACTTACGACAAATATTTACTTTTTACCACAACATTCCTATTGTACTTTGATTATTACCGTACTCTACTTTATTGGCAGCACCGTATTGACGGTGCCATTATCTTCTATCAGACACCACTACTAATCATACTTAACAACATCCTATTCCTAATACATACATAATAAAATAGAAATTACAGAGGAAAATTTTAATGTCGACATTTTCCCCCTTCCTAGCTTCTACTCCGTCCTCGAGTAGACTATTTTGGTGCTTGGAAAATCTTTAACTTGTCATGGTTGACCCATTTCGTAATGGGGTGCCATCCAATTCCTCCAGTCGATATGTACCATTTTCATGCACAACTACTATTTTGTAGGGCCCCATCCATTTGGGAAGAAATTTTCTCTGCCTTCTTTTTTTGTATCTGGAATCATATACTAGAACCAATTCATTCACATGAAATGGAGACCAATGGATCTTTTGATCAAAGTATTTCTTCTACTTCATTTTCTTCTTATAGCTTGTATCCTTCGCTATTTCCCTCATTTCCTCTAGCAAATGAAGATGCACCAACCTTTCTTTTCTTGAATCACTTTCATCTATCCTTTCATTTTCATAATTCTCACGGTGGGAATATCAAACTCAATAGGAAGAAGCTGGATCAATGCCATAAACCAACTGAAATGGGGAGTATCATGTTGTGGAATTTCATGTTGCCCTATATTCCCACAATCTTTGCATGAATCCTTTTATCCCGATTATGTACATGTAAGGCCGCATCTTTTGCTAGAATTTGACACAACACAAAATTTGTTCGTTCCACTGTCCATTTGTTCTTGGCTTGTATTTTGTTTCCTTCATATGCTTAATAGAAAACTTGTTGACTAAGGCTTCTACCACCTCTTTAATGAAGTGGATTCCTCGATCTTACAATTTGTAATGGACAACCAAATCTGGTGACAATGCGTTCATATATGAACATTTCCACTTCATCCATGGAAGTTTTTTCAATGGCCTAGCTTGAACCCACTCGGTTAAATAATCATGGCAAATACAATATACTTATTTTGATGTGGGGTAGTTGGAAGTGGACCTACAATATCTATTTCCCACTTTTCAAAGGGACCAAGTGGAATAATAGGGCATAATGGTGCTGATGAAGTCTTATAGTTACCATGTGTTTGACAAATATCACATGTATTACAATAATTATAACAATCTCTAAAAAGAGTGGGTCAGGTGATAACCTACATCCAAGATCCTTCTTTGTTATAAGTTGTCAGAGAAGTGTCCTCCACATGTACCATTGTAGAATTCTTCTATCAACTCCTTCCCTTGATCACGTCCCTCTCAGACCCTCAAGTCCATCGAGTCCTATTCGAAATAATACTCCATGCATAATAGAATATGGATGACTGGCTTGAATAATCTTCCTCTTAGTCTTTGCATTGGCACCATCAGGAAACTTGAATTCATTTAAGTAATTCAAAATATCTATGTATTCACTAGGGATTGTGTCAAGGGATAACAATGTTTTATCTGGGAAATCATCATCATCACAAGATGAACCTAAACCATCATAGGCTCGAGAGAGTGCATCTGCATTGACATGCTTCTTTCTTGGCCTATCTATAATATCAAATTAAAATTCTTGTAGAAAAATTATCCATCTTGCTATCCTCCCGATGGGTTAAACTTATTTACAATACATTTTAGATCCTAATGATCTGTTATAACTATAAATTTCTGCCCTAGCAAGTAATTTCTAAACTTCTTTATAGCAAAAAAATAATAGCTAGAGCCTCTTTTTCAATTACAGTATAATTTACCTCAGCACTTTTCATTTGTCTTCTCCCAAAGTAAACTAGATGATCATTCCCATTTTCATCCTTTTAGCTCGAGTACTTCCTAGTGCGGATCTCGAGGCATCAATATACACAATGAATGACTTGCTCCAATCCGATTCTTTAAAACAGTGAAGACACCAAGGCTTCCTTCAGTTGTTCAAAAGTTTCATGCGCCTTATTTCTTCTATTCATAGGAAATGGTAACTCTTTGATTTTTGAAACTTTATCGGGATTAATACCAATACCATCTCTGGATACAACATGCCCTAATAAAAACACCTTTAGAACATCCAAAGACACACTTTGTAGGGTTTAGTGAGGCTTGTGCTTTATCTAACCTTTGAAATGCTGTCTCCATCTAGTGCAGGTGGTCCATCTTGCTCCCATAGATGTAAAAATAATCCAGAAATACTCTGATAAAGTTCCCAATGTAGGGTTCAAACACCCTATTCATCAAGCGTTGGAACGTTTCTGGAGCATTACACAACCCAAAAGGCATAACTCTATAAGCAAACATTCCCCAAGGAGTGGTGAACATGGTCTTCAGCTAATCTTTCTCTCTATACAAAATTGGTTGTATCCTCTATATTCATCAGAAAACTATAACACTCATGTCATTACTTCATCCAAGATCTGATTTGAGAATGGAAGAGGATAATGATCTTTTTTGTTGCCTTGTTGAGCTTCCTATAATCAACACAAATGCGTAGCTTCCCATTCTTTTTATTGAGATCACAATGGAGAAACCCATTCTAAATTCTCCACAAAAAATATGAATCCTGCATTAAGCAAATTATCTATTTCTTCTTTTACAATCTTGGAAAAATTAGGATTCATTCTATATGGCATTTACTTTATGGGCTTAGCACCATCTACCGAGCTTAATAGAATGTTCTACCCAACTTACTTGATGAGTTCCTTGTAATCAAAAGTGAATAGGTGTATGTACCTTGAAAGAGCTGGAGGTAGGATTCCTTCTCACTCTCCATCACATCATCACCAATCTTTATTTTTGGGAGACGATCAAAAATTTATTCTTCAGATAATATTATGGGTTCATGAGTCGGTGTGACTAGAAGGATATCCATGACCGAAACATCAACCTCACTTTCTTCACTTCTTTGTCCACTTCACTAGTACTAGAGTAATCGAGAATGTCCATCATCAATTTTATCACTTGAATCCATAGGTTCTACGCCTTATGATGCTTGATGGATCACGTTTATCTTCACCCTCTCTCTGCCACGTCCAAGTGTCATGAAGCATTCATTCCAGGTAGTTTCTTGCATGAACTCTCCTTAGCCATGGTTTTCCTAACAACATTGGGTATGCAACAAGAGTACCATTTTCATCACCGAAAGTATACCACAAATACAACACCCATAATGATATTGCCACATTTGAAACAACACCTTCTAGTTTAGTTTTTCCCTTATTTAATGACCTTAACATAAGTGTTGAGGGGCGATCAATTTTAAACCCAACATATTCATTACAGACTCGGTCATTACATTAACTACAGTACCTCCATCAACTAAGACATCATGAATTGAAATACCATTACATAATACCTCAACTTGTGGAGCGTAGGGATCCACCTCTACATCCAAAATACAGGACCTCAACCTCCTTCCTTCATTGAACATTGAGTCCACTTCGCAGCCTCCCGCCTCTTCTCAAAGAAACAAGAGTTGACCATATGTAATATTTGTAGGCCTTTTGGATAGATCTTCCAAGATGGAGTATGGTCCTTGCCCCTATGAAATTAGAAAATCATGCACACCCAACTTTCTTCTCCTATGTTTCTTACTAGTTTCTCCTTTCATCTTCTTAGGATCATTTCCATCTTGGTTATCTTTTTCTTTCTTTCTTTTTATTACAAACACATCTACTTCATTATTTATGCTCTTATCTACTACATCAAAATAATTCACATGTGTTTTTCCTTTATCATTATCTCTTGTACTAGATGTAGAAGCTCTATCTGGACAATTATACTTATAATGACCCTTTTTATAACAACCATAACATACAACTTCAGAAATATTTCTTTTTGGACCTCTATCTCCTCCCTGAGAACTAAATTATTTTCCTTGAAGAAGATTAATAGTTAATTGGCCCATCTTCTTGAGAAAATATTCATACTCAGTAGATGTACTAGGAGAAAGATTTGTGCTCACCGAGAGTGGTTGTGGATTCTAGACCAAAGGTGCTGGTGTAGGCTCTACTTTAGCAATAATTTCTTTGGGCTCCTCTTCCATGCTTTCTTCTTGCCTTCTTGCAATCTCCTTTTCTTGTTCAATGGTAGCTGGGAAGTCATACTTCACTCATTTTCTGATCTCTGGCTTCATCCCAAGAATGAAGTGCTTATAGAGGAGATTATCCATGCCATTCATCAACCCATCCGCTAATCCTTCCTTCCAGATCTGGGCATCGAGCTTCCTCCTTAGCTCTAGAACACGAGCATGATAATACCTTATCTTCTCCTTCTCTCATTTGGATAGCTTTGTGATATCGATCATGAGATCTGCATATTTTTTGTTCACCAAATTCTTCAAGAAAACTTTCAGTTAATAAATCCCATGAATTTTTCACATTATCACCTAGTGTTTCAAACCACCTAAGGGCTGAACCATCCAAAAGGTAGGAAAAATTTAGTCCATTTTCCCTTTTTATGAGGCCATTACAAATACAAGATCATTTAAACTCTTGAATGAAAGAGGAAGCATCTTCATTAGATTGGGATGAAAAAATAGAATCTTCCCCATTTTCAAAAATAACCATAGTGAAATACCAACCCACAAGTACAATCAACAAGACTTATGTGCACAAATAATTGGAATCACTATAATAGAAAGTGACTTTACACCTTTCTACAGAAAATAGAAATGACCACGGTAAACTATGGTAAAACTTGACTTACTACGGTAAAAATGACTTTACTGTGGTAAACACTATTCACAATAAAAAGTGAAGTTACTACGGTAAATACTATTGACGGTAAAAAGTAAAGTTACTGTGGTAAATACTATTCATGGTAAAAGTGACTTTAGCATGGTAACTACTATGCACAGTAAAAGCAAGGTTACCCTCCAAATGATTTCTGACTAAGTGGGAACATCTCCCCGGATAATCCACCAACGAGGAATGGTCCCAAAGAACGGAACAAAAATGTCATCACCAATCCGGCACTATGATAATTCTTTACCGAAAAATCCTCATGCTATGATTATTTACTAATGCACTGATTTTAGTTTGGTGGATGAAATCTGGAAACACAACAAACATAACACAAGAATACCATAGACTATGATAAGAACGAATGATGATAAATCTGAAATATAAGTGTAAATTATAATATCAACATGAAATTGTTACAATCTCACCCATGAGGTACTTCAAGTTTTACTGACTTCACTTGCCTACCAACAATAACTATGGGAGAAACTTTGCAATTACACCTCTTAATGACTTCTTTAACACACCTTCAAAATGATGGTTTCATTTACACACTTTCTCATACAATATTTCTCACTACTTCCTTCTATGTTAAATGAGGGGGTGGCCTATTTATTTATAGGAATTAAGGCTTATCCACCTATCTCTAAGATAGGATAGAAATCTCTTCCGCCAATCATATTCCATGCCTAAACTTTTGCCTTTACATGTAGGCTTATCTTCTAAGATAAGATAAACCTTATCATCTCACATGGGTTCCACCTTTTTAGATTTTTCCACAAATAAAATACACAAAATATTTACGACATCACTCTTTGTCCTTATTACAAATATAATATTTATAATTCCTAATCATGTAGACCCTACTTCTCTACTTACCCCAACTTTGACATTTTAACATTACCGGACCACTTACGACAAATATTTACTTTTTACCACAACATTCCTATTGTACTTTGACTGTTACCATACGTCGTTATCTTCTATCGACGCCACTACTAATCATACTTAACAACATCCTATTCTAATACATACATAATAAAATAGAAATCACGGAGGAAAATTTTAATGTCGTGCGAATAACATGATCCTTAATCATAAGAAGATTGGACGTTTAATAAATAAATTTAGACTTTCGATGGGCTAGTTTGAGTTAACATTTGTTAATCGATCATTTGATGGAATGTTTCAAGATGTTAAAGTAAAAATCATTGCGGATTATGTGGAGATCAGCTTCAGACTTCTCGAGAAAATATGGGCGATAACCAATTAGATGGAGGTAATCTAGTAAATTTAGAATTTCCCGACGATTGTGTGTATTTTGTTGAAAGCCAGGCATTTAAAGCAGTTGTAACGCATTCTGTGGCTCATTTCTACTTGTCCATAGTACACCGATATCATTAATTTCATAATGTGGACCATACATATCTAGAGAGGAAACCTCCCAAGAAATAAGAGGTGTGCGTATAATAAAGGTTGGACTTTTCAAAATATGTCATCTTAGAGCAAGTGCTCTATCATAGAGCCTTTGATGGAATGTTTCTAAGATGCGTTGAGGAGGAAGAATATGAAAAAATTCTTTATGAATCACATAGTGTATTGTATCAATCTTTGGAGCAAGTATGTGGAGGTCACTTTTGTAACGACCACACCACTTCTTAGAAAATACATCGATGGGCTATTTTCTTCATTCCCATCACCTTTGGAGCATGACATGGTAGATTTTGTGCGCATGTGCCATAAATGTCAAGATTTATCCCATGAGATCCACATACCATCATAGGATCTATAACTAATTCATAGCAATAACTAATTGACATTTCCCTTTTCCACATGGGGATTGGGTTTGATAGGGAAATTTTCTCCCTTATCAATAAATGGTCATAACTTCATAATCACGGCCATGAAGTACATTACCAAGTGGGTGGAAGTCACACCTCTTACCACCGTGCCTAGATCAATAATCACAAAGTTCATTCTGAACCAAATTATTTGTAGGTAGGGGTCCCACAAGTCATTATCTCGGATAATGACACATCCTTTAAAAATGACAAGGTATGTGAACTATGTGAGAAACTCAAAATAAGTCACCACATGGCCTCTCTTTATTATCCTCAAGCCAATGGATAGGTTGAGGCTACGAACAAGACATTAAAGTACATTCTCCTTAAGACCATCAAGGAAACAATTTAGGTTGGCATTTAAAGATTTTTCTAGCCTTGTTGGCCTATCCAATATAGGTAAGAACGCCTGACAGGGGAAACCCACTTTTCTTTTGTATGTAGTGTAGAAGTAGTTTTACCACTTGAAGTTGAAATACCTAGTCTCCATATATCATTGCAAGGAATTATGGGAGAAGAAGGCTATCAAGAAGCACAACTCTCTTAGCTAGAAAGTCTTGATGAGGCTAGACTCAATGCTAAACAATGACATAGCGCTTACGCCGATAGGATGGCTCGATAATACAATAAAAATTCTATAATCGTGAAATATTTGAGGGAGATTTGGTTCTAAGAATTAAAATCCAAATAGACAAAAAGACCGACGAAGGAAGGAAATTCAGACCTAGGTGGTTGGGTCCATATTGAGTAATAGAAGACTACAAAAATGGGGCATTTCTCCTGTGTACACTAGAGGGTGAGGAGTTTAACAAATCTATGAACTCTCTTCACTGAAGATGTATTACGCATGATTCATTAGCATTTTCATATGTAAATTTTCATCTGCCAAATCATTTTGTAAAATTTGTGATCAAGGGACTTATTCTTATAGAAATTCCTAAAATATTCTAAAAATGTTGGAAAAATGTTCAAATCATACCTTTATAAATCTCCACGGTGTCATCAATTATTTCCAAATAATTTCATCAATTCAAGCAAGATAAGAAAATTCTTTGATAGTAACCATACCAAGGCCTCTATACTTGGTTTTGCTTATAGTCTCTCTCTAGATTAGGTGTCTTTACCTATAGTCTATTCTAGATGCTTCATGGTGTCACATCTATCCCATAAACACTGTTAAGAAATATGTGTTCATAGTGTGAACATATGGTTTAAATATTTGTATTATTTATTATTTAAATAATACATGAGTGTGCAAATAGTTGTAATGCACAACTCATAGATAGGGGTGTGAGAGATTCTATAGGAGAGAATAATGCTTGAGAGATATGTGGATTATGGAGAGATAAGGGGGATTCATGATTGGTATTGAATCCTCCTTTGTAGGAGATCAATTGATCTATATAATGTATTCTCAAACAATGAATAAAATATCCGGATGTTTTTAATTTAGTGCAATATTATTTTATTTGGTGTTTTGAAGTGTAATAATCAGGGCCTGAAAAATCATCTGATTTTAGAGTGAGATAAATCAATGATGGGAGAATGCTGGAGTTTTAATATCACTAAAGGGGCAGAGTTGTGTTCCTTTGTCTTGTGAATGAAAAACATATTTGAAAAATTAGCTAAACCCATTTACAAATATGTTCATAATTATTTTTTTATATTCTGGGTTTTTGTAAGATTTATTGGGTTTGAAGATATACATTCTCTAACAATACTATCAAAATTTTAGATCAACCCAGATCGTATTTTTGGAGAAAAAAAAAAATCAGATGGTTTTGATGGTGTGAAGAATGCATTGGGGCAGTGATGTTATTCTTCTTCCTTGTGGGTGATAGCTTTTTGAAGAATTCATTCATGATCCTTAGATCCAAAAAGTGTGGATTTCATTCACTATAACATCCTCCCAACTGTTTCAATGCTATACAGATCATGGATTCTTTTTCTTGAGACATTTCACACCACTGTCAAAGGTACATGCAAGCAAACTTCCATACAAGCATCTATTTCAATAGATATTCACGTTTTATTTCATATAGGTATTTTTTTGTCAAATTTTAGTCAGTCTATTTTTTTGTGGTCTTTTAGGTTAATGTGTGTCAATTGTAAGTTATTGTAAAAGTTTCTAGTTAGTTTATGTTTATGTTTATACTTTCATCTATTTAAAAAAAGTCAATAGTCTATGTTAGTTGTTTATTATTTAATTAAATATTTGTAATTTGTAATTTAAAATTTTATATCTAGTGGTCATTTTTTAATTTTTCCTTTGTGTCTATAAGGAGTCAATGTATAAAAAGTAATTAAATATTACTTTTTAATTGTTGTGTTTATTGTTAAGTCAGTCATAGCGTCAAATGTCGTCAATATCAAAATTTAATTTCATCAAAATTAAGGTGGTCAAAGTAAAGAATTGTTGACATTGTGTTGATTCTAAGTCAGTATCAAAAAGTCCAAAAACTAAAAATAAAAAAAAAAATTCCTCACTTGTCAAAAATCGGATGCATTTTCACTTGTACGCGACGTCCATAGTGAGGGGGTGCATTATCGGTTGAAACTGACACCCAATAGAATTGTAAATGAGCCTCAAAGACAAATTCACCTGAGTTAGCAGTATCACAATGGAGGCTAGAGGAAATGGAGGAAGGAGGTGTTTTAGTGACCTCTCGTCAGGCACCATCGATGAGGCCGCAATATTACTTTGGTGGCCATGTTTTTTTAGTTGTGTTTGGTGTATTTAATTTCAGCATGTGTGGTAGTAAATAAAGAACAAATGAATAATTCTTGTTCATAGTTAGGAACATATTTTCCTATATTTTGTTCTCTTTTGTAAATTTTGGGTGGGAAACATGTATGCTGCTATGAGAGTGGTTGGTGGTCCACTAGAAAACCAATTTGAGAGTTTGTGAATCTCTTCGAAAATCACATACAATGTGGTTAATGGTTCCACTAGAAAACCTCTTGGAGTTGATGGTAATCTTTGAAAACCATCAGATTGTAGAACATGAGTAGGTCTAGACAGAACTCACCCATGTTCACACTAAGGGGGTGAATGTTAGGAAATATTTGTTCATAGTGTGAACATATAGTTTGAATATTTGTATTATTTATTATTTAAATAATACATGAGTGTGCAAATAGTTGTAATGCACAACTCATAGATAGGGGTGTGAGAGATTCTATAGGAGAGAATAATGCTTGAGAGATATGTGGATTATGGAGAGATAAGGGGGATTCATGATTGGTATTGACTCCTCCTTTGTAGGAGATCAATTGATCTATATAATGTATTCTCAAACAATGAATAAAAGATCTAGGCAGATTTTTAATTTAGTGCAATATTATTTTATTCGGTGTTTCGAAGTGTAATAATCTGGGCGAAAATATTAACATCTCCTTGGAAATAAAAAAATTTATCCATTTTTATTAGATAAATAAGTCACACGCAAATCCATAGAAAATTTTATTTTACACATTTATTTTCCCTACAAACCTTCAAAGTGTTGAGCCCGCATTTCTTACTAGTTATGTAGTGTTGGGAAAGGAGATAAATTCCCTTACTCACCTATGCCTTGTGTATGGTGATGATCCCATACTTCTTCTTGGTAGTATTGGGAAAATTATAAAGGGTCTCTCTTAGAAACTTGAAAGTTAGAAACAATTCGTTTAAATATTGTGAAATCATAAATCAAAACAAAGTGAATTAGATGTCAAAAATTCCAAAAGGGTTTAAAACCTCAAACTAGATTTTATCAACCACGTGGCCATCTACGGATGTAAGTCTAGATAAACTAGAAATCAATTCACATTCTAAAATATGAAGAAAACTTTATTAGAGTGAGGTTTTAGTGTCTTAATTTTGTTTTTGTCAAATCCTTGTCTTTCTCTAATCATTACCATTCAAAAATTTCATAACTTGTGCCCTTTCTCGGATCTTGGTGTTAAGACCTTGCATCTTACTAGTTTCATGGGGTTAGGAGTGGGGAAAGTTTATTCACTTATCATATCACCTTTGTATAACAATTTTTTTCCAAAATCAATATGAAGTACAAAAAAGTTATTTAAGAAAACTAATGTTCAACTTCACAATGTGTTTGCATTACCATATATCAGCATTATAAAAAAAGGAAATCATTTTATTATCATTCACATCCACTTTATACATTCTCGAAAGTATAAAAAGAAGAAATTCTAAACATCTAGAGTACGAAGTGAGAGAATCCAAAAAAAGTCAACTTAGATATAATGGATTACTAAACCAAAAAGAAGAGTTTGTATATATCATGGTGAGTCAATTTTGTATACAATTCCATCATGCACTAGGCGTGGTCAAAACACTCTCAATGAGCTTGAAATATACAAAAACAATCATATAATGATCAAAAACATTGCATGAAAGAAATAAAAGGAACAATGGCGTGTTAATACCTCTATAATCCCTCATATGGTGCATGACCACATCCAAGACTCATGTGTGGCTTTGACAATGACGAATGAACTGAGTGGTGTGAGTGCTCATGGTGATGGTCGCTGGCCATGTTCTCACTACGAGGGTGGCTCCACCTCATCAATCAATCGGTTTCCTCATACCTAGCCACTTTAGTAAAAAGGGAGGCCATTACCTCCACTACTCTCTAGATAAGTGTAAATACATTATTATGTCTTCCGGTTGATACTAGCTGCACCTTTGAATCCTTAGTCATCTCGTCTTGGGTCTTCCTCGAGGGGATCAATAGGGTTTCCATGCACACACATCTAATAAGATATCACCACTCAAATGGTGAGTTATAAAATTCCAAAAAAGAACAAGCAAAAAGAAGTACCAACAGGCATTTCCAACTAACAAAGTCGAGAGAAGAGTGTTAATGTACTCGGATCTCTAGGCATCAAGGTCGGATCAGTGGTTGTTTCTACTACTACTAGTGGCTATGGCACCTCCCCATAGCTAGAGGCAAGAACACTATCCTATCATAGACTCATCATCTCCCTCTCCATCTTGAGGAAGTGATGTCTCTGAGACCAAGGTATCTCTCTCTCTCTCTCTCTCTCTCTCTCTCTCTCTCTCTCTCTCATCTGACTCTCTTAGCACTCACTTCCTCATGTGACTCTCTCGGAATATTCGAGTGTCATGCCACTGGGAATCACTCTCCTCCTTAATGTGGGCTTCCCTACCTATCTCACTTCCTGACCCCTCATCCATCATAACCTCTTTGGACAAATCCTCCTCTATCTCATCTCCTATGTAGTCCTCTCGAATCGAGTCTACATCTAAAGGTTGATTCTTCATTTTGTTGTGAGTTGGAGAAGATGCAATCTGGAGTAAAGGTGCTCAGGGATCACTAGATGCTCATCGAGCATGAAAACACACCTAATTATGGTGGTTACTAGGGAGTAACCATAGTTTAGAAAGGGTCCCCTTTAGGTCCTTTTAGGGCCTCCTAAACAGTCCTATATACCAGTGCCACTGGAGGAATCATAACCTCATAGGGGAGGAAAAACTATTGAGGGACCCGGTCAAATGGATGGATCTCAAACTCTCCCTTCCCTCTCAACTAACTACTTTTGGTAGAGCAAGCCACCACCATGGTCACCTCTTGCCCCACAGTCCTACCATGTCCTATTAAGGTGTGGCAAACATGTCTATCATGGTCAAAGAAGCCATTGGATGGTGTGGGGTCCAAAGTACTGACATCACTATCCACCTCGGTCGTGATCCCCTTAGATCCAACACTGATATTCCCCTTCCATAAGGGGAAATGTGCTCATACACCCAACTCATGACTAAGGTAGGGTGGCTCAATGACTAGCCCTACAGCTTGATGACCATGTATAGGTCATGATATGTGGTCCCCAATATATCTTCTCCCCAAGCATAAATACGTCCATGTGCCTCAATCTAAGTAATAATGGGAGCCCAACAATACAGTAGTGTGTCACCTCCCTTGTTCCTGATTAACCATGAGGCCAAGATACCCATGATGGCCTTACGTAGATAGTGGGGATGGGAGTAGTAGGAATGGATCGAACCTTGATCCCATTCTTTGAACCGAAAGATACCATGACATCCCCATATAAGTAGCCGATAGAGTCATCACAGCTCTGGATACTACTATCTCCAGGATCAATCTCCTCCCAAGTATTGGGAGTCTAAGAATGTGGTACACATCCTCTAAGGTGATGGTCCACTCACCCCTAATTCCTAGAAATCGGAAAGTGTTCCCGTCTGTATCCCAATAAGAAAATAACTCACACCGGATGTGAATAGTAGGAGTGACATGGGGTAGTCCGTGCAATCCTCCATATCCCTCGCCCTCAGAGAGTGTCCCTCTCAGCCTAGGTAAACTAGATCCAAAATCACCAAGACCTAATCACAAAGTGGCTCATGACTCTAATCGATGTACTTTTCCTTATTTTGAATTCACTAAAACAAAATAAAAACCAAGTTAATAATGTATATAAAAAGATAAGCTCATCAAAAACATGAAAAAACATCAAAAATACAAAAATCAAAGGTTAACGAAATTTTGGTCATTCTCGTCTAGAACCGCCACCCGGTCAGAGCGGCGGTTCTAGGACCATCTCCTTTGTAGGGTAGTTGTCATGTGTCCCCCACCTTGCTTAGGGTGGAAGTCCTAGATCAATTTCAAAACATCTTTAACCCTAAAAATGCTCAAAAACACAAAAATGACCATTTCAGGAAAAACAAAAGACTACCTTATGGGCACCCCCTAGAGACTCATTTAAGACAACAAATTTTGAAAATAATCCTCCCTAGGTAAACTTTGCAACACTTTTACATTTTAGGTTTGAAAATGTAAAAGTGAAAAAAACCAACCTTAGAACGTGTTGGTCGATCTCTCACTTGTGGAGGCATGATCACGATCTCGTAATAGTTGTTTTGGCTGTATTCTCTTCAAAAATGGTCACCATGGGTCCACAACTCAAAAATCACTGAGTCGAATGTGCATAAATGAATTATCAAATGAGTTTTTTGATATATATATGATATTTTGACCTCGTTTTGAGTGTATTTGTTTACAGGGATAGAGTGTTGGCATAGGTATATCTTTATATCCCCTCACAAATGGTAAGTCCTCTTGTCATTTTGATTTAGTGTTTGTGTTTTGACATTTTTCTGTTTACACCTATATCTTCTTTCCCTCTCACAGGTATTAGGATCTTGGATGGTGATGTTTCGACACATGGACGTCTCTATAACTCTCCCATTTCGAAACACCATACTCGACTCTACATTTTACACCTTTTCATGGCTTAGACACTTCTCCAAGGGGGAAATGTGTACCTACACCAAACTTGCATGTCCTACATTATCAGAAAATGGTTAAAAAATTTCCCAATGATGATTCACATCCTTTTAGAAATGTCTGAGCTCAAAAACCATATGCAGTGTATATTTATAGCCTAAACATCCTTACATAGCTTTTCCATGCTTTTTCCAGCTTCCTACTTCATTTTGTGCATGTTTTGGCCTTTAGTGTTAGGGCCACCACCACTGCTTAGGTGGCAGTTCGAAACTACTACCCAGTGAAGGTGGCGGTCCCGAACACGTTTTCTAGATTCCTTCATGTTTGTTTTTAACATGCGACAATTCACTTAACTTCACTTTTAGGATGTGTTTGTGAACCATTTTTCTAAAAATTGTTTTGATTGATTCGTTCTCCTTCTCTCTTCTATTTTTGCATGTGCTTTTAGTTAGTTGGAACTTCCTCTTCTTGCATTGTGCATGAAGGCACATCCCAGCCATAATTATTATATATTTCATGGTTGAGTTAAAGAAAAAGGCCTAAGAATTTTTGTGTATCTTTCATAGTATTGCTACCATAATCCTGCTAGGAATTGTATAGTGAAGAACAAATATATTATGCTATCTCTCTTCTACTTGCATTGCAAAATGGTCTAGTCTTCCTTCAAGCTACCATTGCTCAAGTGTCTTCTTCTTCTTATCTTGCATTCCCAATTCCTTGGACTCGGATGAACACACAAAGAAATAAAGGAACAAACGAGGGAAAAACATATACAACTAGATTTTCCAAAGCTTTTGTTTATACAAGTTGGATTTACTTGTTTGTTTGCTTCATTTGCCAAATTGTTAGTTTCGAATCATTAGTTTTAGTTGCATATCAAATAGAGTAGTAAAATTTTTCATTTCAATTGATTAGCTAATTACAAGTAGATCAGATCATTACAAAGTTTTCTCTTTGACATTACCAAGGAATTTGTGGGGAAAAATATCTCTTTTCGGGTTCATGATTTGTTCTTCATTCTTTGAGGTAGGGTTTTAAGGGTTTTGATTAGATTAGGTTTTTTTTTAGATTTAGATTCACATATTCACACAAGTAACAAGATAAATTCGGCTGATTACATGTCTTTAGTTTTTTTATTAGATTAGAACACATTACTTAAAAACTAGAAAAGATAAAAAAACATTTAATTTTATTAGATTAGTTTGATTTCATTTTTTTGCTCTGATATATTGTGAAAATGCCAAAAACATAGATTAGATTTCCTTTTATAGTTAGTTTGTTTTATCAAGATCATTTTAATTTCATTCTCATGACCATCAATGGCCCACAACATGAAAAGACATATGGTTATGATCCTCTTGGTCCCACAACCCAACAAGATGGATTTGATAACGAGATATTGATACAAGTTTATGTTTGACAATATTACACATGCCTGCTTTCATTCTCGAGAAAATAGAATGATTAAACATACTAAAAATCACTTTTAATCAAGCCTACGATTATTGGAATGCTTCTGGAAATAGGGTTTGATTATGCACATGACCATAATAGGGCCACAACCTCCATGAGTTTTCAGTTGTGATCCTTAGGTCCCATAACCCAATGGGCCTACTAATCAATTAGATATCAACATTGATTTGCGATCATTAGTATTTAAATCATCACCACTTCCACCCGAATCATTCCAAAACTTTAATTATTGAACATAAGCAACCGATTAGGCTAAGACCTTCTCGGACCAAAATGAAAATCATCCATAATCCTTGCAGCTTCTCTACACCTCTCATTCTTACTTACATGACCTTTTCTAGAAATCTATACAAGATGCCCATAGATCACTTTCCATGTGTTCAACAACCAATGAATAGAATCTTAGCGAGCTCGATATTGATTAGAGTTTTTGAGAAGCTCATATTGGATAGATCAATCATGCCACTTCAAGTTAGGAGAGCATTATTTAACTTAGATTCATAAATCCCTTATTGTGTCTCAAAGATATAACACTAACTCATTAGATTATCCATCACAACACACACACACACATTTGTTTTATTCTACACCAGCTATCTCAACACAACCTTGGGAATTCGGTTGCGAAGAAGGTCATGTGTTGCATTTATTTCGTCAAAGTACCTAACTTCATATTCTTCCAAACCTTGACTAAAGAAGGAAATTGGTTGTTCAAATCCCTCTTTGTCCTGCTACACTAGGATTGCAAAAATCGTGTCCAAACTACCAAAGGTATATAAAATGAAGTCCTTGGATAATTACGGATTAATGAGATTTAGAGTTTGAGATATAGCCTCTTTGATAGCCTTAAAACTTTCTTCATATCAACTATCCACTTAAATTCTATGCTCTTGTTCAACATCTATATTATTGGATTCACAAGAGTGGAAATATTTGGTACAAAGTTGATCCTTCCTAAAATATTTGAAGGGCCTTCTTGTGACATGGCAAGGGAAATTCTTGAATTGCTTCAACTCTTTCTAGGACAATTTTAAATCTTTCCTTTGATACAATTTTTCCTAGAAGCTTCCCTTCGTGAACAAGGAATATGCATTTTTGGGATTTAATGATACCCCAAATATCCTACACCTTTGAAATACCTATCTTAGATGAAGGTGGTGATATACTCTATTTTCGAGAACACGGTGATATCATCAAGATACACTAGCATTATTTTGTTGGCCAACCCTTTGAATGCCATATCCATTTCCATTTAGAAAATGGTTCTGAAATTTAACAATCCAAATGGCATTTTCCTATAGGCATAGGTGCCCCATTTTGTGGTGAAATTATCTTCAATTGGTCCTCTTCTTTTACGATTATATCCTTATATCCTACATATCCTCCTAGGAAGGAAAATATCTTCGAACCATCTACCACCTGCAAGATTTCTTCATTAAAGGGAATGGATAACAATATTTGAGAGATGCCCTATTTAGGTTTCAAAAAGCCACGCAAAACTTGATTTTTCCATTCTTATTCATGACCGAACCAAATTTGCAACCCATCTTGAGTGCTTGATTGGAAATATAATGTGTGCCTCTATTAACTTATTTATCTCTTTCTTCATGAGAGGCTCAATGTGTGGATTGACTAGTCTCTACTTTTTCTTGATGGGTTTAACATCCGAATCAAGTTCTATTATTTGTTGTACCACCTTAGGATTAAATCCTTTTAGGTATTCATATCTCCAAGCGAAGACGTCTTGAAATTATTGGTAAAGATGTAAATCTGATTTTTCCTGCTTAGTAGCCACTTTTCCAATTTGGAGCGTTTTCCTTCCACTACTAAAATTGGTTTTGAATCCTCCCATTTGAATTTTGTATTAGCCTTCTCTTTACAAAAATACTCATTAGGATTGAGAATGGATTCTAATGTCACGAAGTGTTTGGGAAGCTTGTTTCTATGTAACTGTACTACTTGATCCACGTACTAATGCTCTAATTTATCCCGATTCCTAGACAAGAATTGAACCTCTTCTTGCAAGAAGTTGACAATATGTTGGTTGTTCTCAAACACCTTCAAATTTGTGTTATTTTCTGTAACTACTGGTCTTACAATCACATGGATATATGGTTGTGTTATGTCTCATTTGATACTATCCACCACATCAAAAGTTTCTCCAATGGTTGTAAGTCTATCCGTCGCTTCATTCTTCTTCACGGTATGGACTCGATGTTGAAAAATTTGAAATATTCAATTAGATTCCAAACTCCCTATTGGATATTATCATGTAAAATATGTGCCTCGAGCTTGAATGTGATATATTGTATCAATTTTGAGAGCAATAAAATTATATTTGTGGCTATTTCAAATCCTCTCATTTGTTTTATTTCATATTTATGTTCTTTCATTACATGCAAGGTTATTGTGTATTTTTGTTGTTTTCATTGCATGGTTTTGTTAGTGTTTTGTTTATTGTGCGGTGTGTTCACATCCTTTTTGGTGCATCACCTTCCCTTAGATAATTTAAATGTATTTTCTCTAACTCTATCTCCTTGGAAAACTTTAAATTAGGGATAAAATTACAACTCTCTCGCACTTTGGAGTAGTTATCACTAGGAGAGGACAAGAAGCCAACCTTCTTTGGGTTATTCCATTGTAAATACCCACACTTTGGGATAACTCCATGTTTGATGAATCACACTGACTGCCTCAACTATTAACTTGTGAGAAATTAGGGGTGATGTGATTTCTCCATAAAAGTGTGAATGACACAAGATCACCTAGAGAACATTATGCATGCACTCAACACAACTATATTTGGGTTTGAAATGTAGTGCAACACTTAGTTAGGAAGCCCACTATTGTGGTAGGCGAGGTCGATATGACTCTTTCATTTGTATCTTTCTTTTTCAATGGTTTTGATACTTCTTTTGGTATTTTTAGGTCTTTACATCATCTTTAATTATTGGATATGTATTTTGGGGGATGTAAATCTAATGTGATAGATAGCAAGGGTTCCACACCACCTCCCAACCATGTGATATTTAGTTTATGAGATTTTGCACAAACCAAAGTGCACCTATTTTTCGAGACCACGGTACCGTGGGTACCTTAGTCCCTCTCCGGGCACTCCAATCTAGCCAATACTCTATATCCTTTGTTTTTAGAGATTTTGAACAGTTGTTTGTGCCTCTATATTCACTAATTATATTTGTGAGATAGTATTACAAGCATATTCTACTCACTGATTTTTCTCCTCTTCTCTCTTGCACATTAGGGTTTTACTTATATTACATTAGTTTCTTAATTCATTTATATGCTTCTTTACTGCATTTTTTATGTCTTCCTAAATTATATTAACTAGCATCTATTATCTCAAGTTTTTGTTAATAATTTTTTTGAACCTAACTTGATCATTCATGATTCCAGGGTCTTCCTTCTTACCTTATTAGTTTAGGGTTTTTTCTCCTTTTCCATGGATCACTCTCATGGTGCGGTTAGTAAATCTAATCTTAAGGCCATAAATGATCACCTTGTTGAGTATCCCCAAGATCTAGATTTATTGTTACATGTTTCTCATGAGGAAGTTACTAGCTTGGCCAAACTTACTACTTCTACAATCATACCCATGTTTTTGCTCAACATAACCACATGCTTCTACTCTTTGTCCTATTTCTATTATTCCCAAGTTTTTGCCTACTCCTACAAATCACTTTGCACTTCCTTTAGGTTCTCATGTCGACATGTTTCATTTGTTAGTAACCAAAACTTAAATTCTCTATATCATGACTTTCAATTTAAATTTTTAAGTTATTGTTATCACCAAATCACAACACCCTATGGTTTGTACAAATGTGTGTGCTTGAGCTCACGGTGTGATTGGATAACATGGGTACTATCTCCAAGTTGTGGGACTTACTACTTGAAATAGACCTCTAGAGAAATTTTGTTCTTGCTCCTAAACTACCTTCCATAATCTACTCTAATGCAGGATAAACTATCTATCCTAATCTAAATTTCTAAGAGACCAGGGAGAGAGAGTGCATTAAAAATAGAGCCTACACTAAAGTGGTTATACACCACAAAAAGAGAGTGGAAGAATAGTCTTCCAATATGTCAAAATTAGAAGAAAATGCATGCTAGAAGAGGTGATTATAGTTCTCCATAGTCCAATAAATGCATTCACAACAAAATTTCATACATACACAATGATAATGGATCCCTACAAGAGCATAAGATAGACACAATATATATGCAATGAGATTGAAAGGGCAAGAGGAATGCAAACAAACACAATAGGGGAAGATACATCCACAAACTTACATCTATTGCTTCATTGATATGCACAATCCAATCTATTATAGAATAAGGGCTTGGATCACCATGCAAGGAGTCCACTACAAGGGCCTGCAACACATTGGCTTCATAAAACAATTTTGACAGAGTTTTGCTACTCAAAACTATCCCCCTTTACAATGAGCCCAACACTCTTATTTATAGCATTTTGAAGTGAAATATGTCATTTAACCACTTGTAAGATGTCATAAATGAAGTGAAATGATGGTATGTTTCTTGAAAAATCCCCCATACTGTCCCATAACTTGCAGCAGTGAAATATGTCAACCCATATTTCATTAATGCATCTCAGCTACCAAATAAAAAAAGTATTCTGAACTGGGAACATTTTCTAAAAAATCACCATCAATTCCTAATTTTGTGATTTCTATACATTGGGCTCAGAACCATGATTTCAACAGTACCAATTTTGTGTGTTTTCATTGAGAATTACAAAATTTATGGCCTTTTGAGTGTAGGAAGTTATTTTCTCATTTAACAAGAATGAAAATTTAATTTTTCAAAGCATAGAGGACCTTGTGCTCATTCCAAAATTCAAATTTCATGAAAATCAGAGCTCGGGGTCAAAATTTATGGCCATTTGAAGTTCGGGATCTGATTTCCATTGTTTTCCTTTGCATGCGGCTATTTCGGCTATTTGAACTTGGTGTCCTAGATGTCCCTTGTGTGACTTCGGCTGAAAACCTCCACTTCACCTGCATCACACTTGAACCTCTTTGAAAATCAAACAAGTCAGTTTTTTGGGCAACTCATGTCCTGCGCATACCTGTGCGGCCTGGGCCAAAAATATCCAACTTCACCAATTTGAACCGCATGTGGATTTTTAGGCGATGCATGTCCCCACCATCTGACATCCTATGGGAACCATGGGAAATTTTTTTCGATTTATCCGCACCTTTTTTAAATTGGTGATTTCAGCCATGCAGTTCCCGCACATCCTAGTGTCCCGTGAGTGGCCTAGGACATTTTGACCCGATTTTGCTAATTCCTTCGCACATCATCCATTTCAGCTTTTAGGTCCCATCTGTCTCGATATCCCGTGGACTACCCGGACATAAATACCCAAATATTCTACAATATAATAGCACAAGCCGCATTTTTGGATTTTTGCAATTTTTTCTATCTCCTTGAATTTTTCTTAGACATGGAAGATAGAGAAGAGCCAAAGGACCCCCAAAATCCTTTTTTTGGCCTCCCATCATTTATGCTTGGTCCATCATGAGGAAATCATGCAAGTTATCCAAATTACCTCGAGGGGTGAATTTGGGATAATAGTTACAAAAGGGCCAATTCACATACCTCACCATATTTAGATTCTACCTTGTTATTGCATCCTTCATTCGCACCTACTATCACTATTTTCTGCGCTTCCTCCTAGTTTTATCACCTCTAAGATTCTTATTTTTAATGGGCATAGGGACCCACAAGAAAACATTCAATCATTTCATGTCACTTGTCTTGACTTCGTTGATGATCATATACTTTTAGCTAAGATTTTTCCTCATAGTCTCCATGATTATGTGATGTCCCATTTCTATAATTTACATGTTGACTACATAACTTCCTTCATAAACCTAGATGATACATTTATTACTCATTTCTCCATCAATATTTTCTCTAAGATATCTTATGCCCAGCTAGCACAACTTAAACAAGGCCCAAATGAACATCTAGTCAACTACATTTTGAGATATAAGAACAATCTAGCTAAAATGATAAATGCACTTGTTGAATCTAAACTTTAAGACTTGTTCATTAAAAATATATCACGGACTCTACAAGAGAGTGTTCTCTTTGATACCTCTCCCTCATTTTATCAGATTTTTCATACTCTTATGTTTTGTGAGACCAAACTCCTATCCACAAAAAAATCAAGTATCAAGAACAAACTTTGTATTCCACTCTATTTTTGAACAAGAAACCATTAAAAACCTCTACATTTAAACCCACATACACTCAAATTATTGTTAATTTGTCACTCCTATTAGGGAGTTTCAATCATAAAAAAATTACACAAATTTAACAATATTTCCATGGCTATGTATCTTATATTGAAACAACTTATTGAGAGCAACCTTATTACTCTTCACCCACTACTAGAGTTAGATCCAACACAACGGAAAGGGAGGAACTACGGTGAAAATATATGTTTCATTACCATGGATGTGTGGTGCATTCAACAAAAATATGTTTCAAACTCCGTACAATCATCCAAAATCTAATTGATGATAAAAACTAGGGTTTCTAAAGTCTACTAACTCTGCATTGAACAACGATAAGGGTAAAATTAGGCTCTTTAATACCATATCACAACACCATAACAAGAATACATCCAACTCTTCTTCCAATCATACATATGACGTATGACCGCCTCCTATATTAGATATTTGGATTTCTTAGTTGCATGTATTGACTCTTCGCCATGAATAATATTATTCTCTTATAATGATTATGATGAAAATTTTACTTCCAATCATTTACATATCTGTGCATCTATTGGTTCGACCTCTATTAATAACACCAGGTTGACCCATCATGAGCCATTAGTGCATGTTGTATTTCCCTTCTAAGGGCTATCGGTTATCATCCATTACAAATCAAATACCATTTCAAAAACCCTTTGGCATTGTTTAGTTTCATTTCAAAGTTGATCTTCTTACACTTCTCATGCCTTTCCTCATTAGAAACACAAATGATGGATGTGAAATTATTCTTGGTCTCAATTTGATTCATCGCTTGAAATCTATCATCTCTGTGATCATTTGTAACTTAAGTTTATTAAAAAAATAATCATTATTATTGACGGTGTTCCTCCATCTGCTCAATGGTTTCCATCTCCTCACATAGTAACTAACACACCATCTATACCTTCTAGCATGTAACATTCTATGTTGCTCAAAGAACAATCTACTCCTAGCTCACCTTCTCACATGTTATCTACATGACCGCATCACTCTATTAGTCCTACACACCGATATAGGAACATCCATAGGATAGCTATGACATCTCAACATGATCACCATGTCAATTTATTCCACATGAGTCTTCATCATCTTTGTGTTCATCATCATGTTTATCTCCATCACCAATGCATTTTTAATGCCACCACCTTCTTCATACATCCATCCCTCACATGTACATAGACTTCATTCACCATCACACCATCTTTCTACTATACCACCACTATTAGAGCATAGTCATGTGTTTTCACCATCACAAGTGTCGGATGGAGGACCTTTGTCCTTCACTCTCATTGGTTAGTGTTGATGTGTAATCACAACACCCATGAATATTTTTAATTCAAAGGATTAAGATCATCGGTGTGATTGCATAACATGGAGCTTTTCCCAAAGTTTTGGACTTTACAATCGGAAAGCTCTCCAAATGAAGGTTGGATCCTATTCCTCTATTCTATAGACACAACAAAATTGTAGAGTATTTTCTATAAAACCTACTCTAACTTTCCAAGGAGACATGGTTAAGAATATTATAGAAATTAAACCTAAACTAACATAGGTGATGCATTAAAAGGAATGTTGAACACTTTCTCTACATGGAGATGGAAACAACAATTAGATTAAGAAGGATGAAAATACACCAAATATTAATCCATTGATTAGAATCCACTAACCATTAAACATGTAATACAATAACCATGCACTGGATAAAAATATTGCAATGAGATATCGAAGAAATAAATGAACACAAAACAGGGTTAAAATTCATCCACAAACTTATATTATTGCTCCACAAATTTGATACAGTGCATTACAATGGCCAAGAGTGAAAAAATTTCACTACAAATTGAATGGGAGGTTTAAACTCCACAAAATTCACTTACAGACAAGATAATAAGGGAGGGTGAATAGAAAATTTATCCAACATTAGAAGAATGCCCCTCTTTACAATTTATAGAAGAGAATTTGCAAAGGAGGAGAGAAAAACTTAATCCTAAATTTTCCCAAAAATCCTCCAAAAACATTGTTTAATCATGTAATGAGTGCATTTTGATATTCAAAATCTACATTCTCACTAATGGCATGTCTTTTACTTGAAGCAATCTACTATGATTGCACCTCATTTCTAGTCTAGGCCCTATAGACTCATGATGAATCCTACTCCTCACCAACCTTTATTAATGACCTCACCTACCATTTCATCTAGGCCATTTTAGAGGTTCAAAACCCCTAAAATCTGAAATTTGATGATCCTAAACTGTGGATCCAAAATCACCTTTCCAATGACTGTAATTTTGCAAGAAATGGTTTAGTGCATTGGAAGATATGCATATTTTTCCATAATGTTTACTGAGATTTTACCTTCAACTGCTTCATTCAATGAAAGACTTTATTTATCATTTTTTAAAATATTAAACCCTATTAAAATTAAAAATCCAATCATAGTTGTGTTATCTCTCGAAATTGTACCCTATAAAGAGATGGCTACATGTGTTCTAAGCTTACGAAATTGATCTCTCTCTTTCATAGATACAATGGAAACTCTTGAGGTCTATGGGTATACCTATTTTGAGGTGAGTCTCCAGTATCAAGGTTGGTTCCTTATTAACGCATCCTAAACTATTTTTAAGGGTTTGAGGTAAAGATGACTGAAAATGGATTTCAAAAATTGGGGTGATACACCAAATTTATGTGAGGTCTTTGACTGAGTACATGCACAATTGATATGAGAATGAATTCTAGATGCACAAGCCAATAGCTTTCTATAGAATATTAGGGCAAACACTTTGATGTATTGAGGGAAAGTATCACAACAATATTGTTAAGTTACACATGCAAAAATTACTAAATTTGCAATAGGGTAAGATGATTAATCAGGGAATTCAACATTCACAAGGATTAATAAAACATACACAAGACTGCAAATAATTGGAAAGGAAGAATATACTTCTCATTCAGAGGGAAAAACTAGCAAAATCTGCTTCAGCACTCCTGTGTCTAAAATTCCTCCCCTTGTGCTTGCAATTGCACACAATATATAGCAAAAATTATTCATCCCACCCTTCCTAAAAATAGACTAAAACTATATTTTTACTATGCATTAATAGCATATTTTTCCTTTGATTGATTAATAAATAAAGGAATAATAATAAGATGCTTCTCTAATGCATGCCATAATACAAATAGGCATTAATTTAAAACTCTCTTGATTCACTTGGCCAAATTTGATCTCTCTATTAAAAATAATTCATTATTTACATAATTTACATCATCATGGGGACCACCTTTATCATTCACTTTGATTTAACATGATCCCTTTTTCCATATCATCTACAAATAAAATACCTTTGATTTGTTATTCCCATGTAGAGGACCACCTTTGATGTTCTTTGTTGACTATTAATATCAGGTATTTTAGCCACCTTTTGATTGCATACCATATCAAGGTATCATGATGTTGTCATCTTTTGGTTCTTTGTGATATTAACGTATTTAGAAATGAATTTTCAAATAATGATGAGGGTTGGCCCCTTTCCATGGTGAATTGACCCATTGTTAAATGACCACTCCTTGGCCTCATTTGATTTGAAACTTCGGTGGTAATTATTTAATTTGTGACCTTTAGAAAGGTCAAATGGTAGAATGATTATTTGATAATAGGGCTGGCCCCCTCTCCACGATGGTCTAACCCTCAAAATTTTGTTGGTGGAAATGATTTTGAGGTTTAACTGTATTGAATTGGGAACAAGATTATGAACCATCGATCTTTTGCATGATGTGATCTCAATCGTTGGTTTTATGGACATCTCAATATCCATCCTTATTTAATATTGGACCATTGATAAATCTAAATCTAGTTGATGATAGGTGAATCGTGGTTAACTCTCCACCATTAATCTTGGTATTAACTGATATGAACCGTCAATCTTTCTCGGGTTGGCATTTATCTTGGAAAATTCCACTGTAGATGTTGATCTTGTGTACTGTGATCTTCTTGACCGTGGATTTGTTAACTTGAATTGAGTTAGGTTTGCATGGTGTTTAGCTCATGAGTACAATACAAATTGATCGTGATCAATCGATTCACTTACATTTCCATTTTCTAGGCAAAGCCCTAGAAAAATTTTCATTCACTGCCATTGTTGAAACTTTCTTGAGCCTAGTTCTGCCATTTGAATGCACGTATTTGTATGAATTTCAATCTACTCGACATCTGGTTTCTTGAGTTACTTTTCTTCACCATTGTGGTTTTGAGCTCAAGGCTCGAGTGTTCCTTTTTCAATTTTTCCATGTTTCTTTCTCTGAGGAGAGGGTTTCGAGATGGCTCGTATCTACGAAGTTGTTTACCTTTTGTTTTCGGGTAAGTGGTCGAAACACTTAGATCTACTAATACCCATAATGGGTTCATGATCATTTGACTTGGCATGCACTTGTCTCTGAATCGAATTTGGATCTTTTTGTATTGTTTTCTCTATTGAATGGTGATAGACTAAAACTATGGGAGTCTCAACCCTATTTCCCTCTATGCTTATATTATGTTGTTTTCGACTACCAGACTCATTTATGGAATTATGGATCCTTTGGTATCTACATTTAAAATAAATGAAAAACATTTTATAGGTTCCTTGCATTATCTACATTTCAATTAGGGAGAACCTTCTGCAAGAGAAGGGAAACCTCGGTCATTTTTGTAGACTCTATTTGGAGTTTTCCACCACGGTTAAATCCTTTGAGCTCAGTTTTCTCTGAAAGGTTCGTTCTTCTAAACTCTGCAACTTCAAATACTTGTAACTCTCCACCATTTTCTTCCTTTTGAGCTCGAATCTGAGATAAACTCTATTATTTTTGTAGCCATTTTAACTTTAATGGAGTTCTAAATCTGAAAAATGGTGTTTACGCTTGGAAAACGTGGATGCTATGAAGCTCATGACCACCATTATTGAGCCCATGGTTTATCTGATTCATTTCCCTTCTGTGATGTTGGTCATACTATTTGAGAGACTCTGAATGATCTTCCATGGAGGCTTGGATAAAGTTTCCCTCACTACAGAGGTTTCCATTTTCTTGAGTAAGTGATTCATTCAATATTTTCCTTTCACTATTGTATAAAAATGTCAATGAGCCTAAAACTTAGAGATTGTTTTTAATGGCCATGTGGGCATGATTCTTCTGTACATAAACTCTTCCTGAGTGTAATATCTCACTTATAGTTTTCGTGCTTACTTCAACTCAGATCTGTGTTTGATTCTCACCATTTTCCTTGTTATTGTATGGCATCGTGAAACCCAGCTCCGTTTTGGCTTGAAAAATTTAAAGTGATCTATATGTTTCATTTTACTCACTGTTATCTGATTTTCTAGCGATGTAGTGGTATTTGACACTCTGAGTCCCTGTCAAATTCTGTAGCTTTGTGAGAATATTCCCGCAGCTATAGGAAAATAAATGATCTTTTTGGCCAGTGACCATTTATATCGACTTTAGTTTATAGATACTTTTTTTTTTACTTGAATACGGGTATTCCACCTTGAGGAAGACAATGTGTCGTTGGGTATATGCACTTTGGTTCTGAACTTGTCATTTTCTCAGCCTTGGTGATAACTCTTTGATGAATAGACTCGTAAAATTGTTCTTGAGCCCCATTTGAATTTGTACTTTGAGCTTCGAACATTCTTTCTATATTTTAATAATGCTTGGCTGCAAGCACATAAGTTGATATTTTTCCTTCATTTGCCACTTTGTTTGTAATTCTTTACCATTCTTTGTATTTTTGTATTGGCACATTTCCCTTCTGCCTTTACTATTATGTTTTCAGTTGTTGTTCTATATTTCTTGGCACAGATTTATCACAACTTGAATTCTAAGTCTTAGCTTTGAGATGGTTCTCTAGTTGATATTTACATTCTATGTTGTTGAGTTTCTTTCTTAGCCTGTCTCATGAGTTGATTCCTGAGTTTGTACTTGGGTCATTCACCTTGCCACCATTATGGAGGGTTTGCATGGTGTGCATCCACTCCCTGGGTGATTGTGATGAGATTCATAATTTGTCTTTGGCCTCTAAAGCTCTAATACTGCCACTGTTGTATTTCCTATATGTTCCTGTAGTTGTTGGTTCTCTTTTGGAACTTCTGTCTTTGTATTTTCTAGCACTTACTGGCCTTCTTATAGCTTTCAACACCTAAAACATATACTGCCTTCCCTCAATTATCATGATGAGTGTAAATGTTGGATCTTTGAAATACACTATTAGCCATGTTGAAAATGAGTTATGTGAACTTCATACTTAACATTTGTGTTCAACTATTTTGAGAATTCATAATTTTCTGGATATATGTGTGACTGTATATCTCTTTTTGTAACTTGTAATTGCACTTGTACTGCAACCATGTGGATTTTGTATCAACTTTGCATCTTGAAATTTCCTTTGATTGCATGATGATTTTGATTATAAATTGAATCCTCTTTGCTAATAGCATTCATTGGTATTATAGCAATTATGTAGTATTTTTGTATCTATTCTGATGCAATCTAAAAGTGTGCACTTGTAAATTAATTTGGCACTGTAATAGTTTATTTAGATGCTTCATGGCTTGTTGTTGGGCTGAAATCTGATAACTGTTATCTTTGATCATGCCATGCATTATCTGTTTTCTACATTACTATTTGATTTATATATAGCTTTTAAATCATGTATTAGTTTGAAATAACATGATGGAAAGATGTAAAATTTCCATTTTACATGGCAAAGCCCTGTCAAAAATTTCTAATATTAACTTCTCATTTAGTTTCAGCTATAATCTTATCTTTCAAGTTAACTTCAGCCTTTAGTTTGAATTGAAATGAATGAACTTTTCTATTTCAAGTTACAGAATGTATCACTTCTTTCTTTTACATGTATCTACACATTTAGACAAACTGGTTAGAAAATATTAGGCTTTTTGGCCTCTCTTTCATTCCATAGTTTTCTTTCTCTTTCTTATTTATGAGTGAATAAGTCTTGTATGCTACCACAAAATAGTTTTTATCATTTTTGTCTTTGATCTTCATGTAATTTATACCTCATGTTGTTAAGAGATCCACCTACATGAATTTGGATAGTATAGGAATATGGATCAACCCTGAGCTCAAAAATTGACATTTTTAATTCTCTTTTGTTTTTAGGTACAATGCCTTTTGCTAAGGAGCGAGGATGAAGATGGAGCAAAGCTGGAGCTGGAGATGCATCAACTAAAATGAAAGAAACCTTAAGGCAATGATGGGTTCATTCATACTCCTCTATTTTCTTTTTCATGCATATGTACCTCTTACTTCAGTAGTTGTAATTTACTTTTGAGTTATATCCCATGGCTTGTGTGGGAGCTATTGGTGCTCAAAGTTGTCTTGCCCCATTTTACCTTTGAAATCCATCGATTTATGACTTCTGTCACATTTTATTTTCCCTGTGTCATGCCTAATATTTGTATACCTTCCTTTTGTTTCCATTTTCAATCTGTTCCTGGGTCAAAGATCACATATGGGTCCATATTTGTCTCCTTGTTTCTTTGTTCCCTTGAAAAGGTATGTAATTTGGGTCTCCCGTTCTCTATTTGTAAAAAAACTCGGGCTCTCCCATTCTTTCCATTCTCCACAGTTGAGATTTGATATCCTTGTCATTTTTTCCCTAAATGATTGAAGAAAGATTAATGGATGTAGCTCTGAGGAACGTATTTGAGCCTTGTAAAATTTCTAAATTCTCTATCCTTCGAGAAAATTTCATTTCAGGCTCAAATGGTCATTTTTCTGTATTTTACAATTTGATAGGCATTTCTCCCAATCAAATTTCCATCCTTGGATCGACAGAAAAAGTGTCTTCTTTTGGTTGATGCGGATCGGTTGGGTACTTAAAAAATTCTATGAATAGCCTCAACTTAAAATTTGTCCACGTGGAGGAATGACGCTCATTTGAAGATTTTCTTTTTGGTTTGGTGGGATAGAGACATGTGGAGTATTTCACTGGGTCTTCCCATACTTAGTATTTTTTCAAAAAAAGGTTGTTGAGGTCTGGGACACGTGGAGGAACCACGCATGTTTGGGGATTGGCCTTTAAGTTCCATTTTAAAGAAGTGCTAGGAGGACACTTGGAGGCCTCCGCTCACTTTTCATTTTCTTTGACTTTTCAATGGCCAAAGGAGACTACCACAATCTGAGACATGGCGTCCTCCGCCGAGATTCAAGCCTTCAAACAAATTTTTCCCAGCTAGGACACGTTGTGAGCTCACGCTTATTCAAGGTCTCAAATTTTGGGGACCATCTCAAGGTGCGCAATTGTGACGCATGGCAGTTTGAAAATTCAAGATGGATGGGGAGGTAGACCATCGGGGAAACTTAGAATTTTTTCCTCTTATTCTCAAAAGGATTAAAACATCAAAATGGCCCACAAGCCCGACAAAGGATCAGTCAAAGTTTGTTTCAAGTCAAAGGGGTGGGGAGGCGGACCATTGGGGAAACTTAGATTTTTTTCCTCTTGTATTCAAATGACTAAAATCATCAAAATAACCCATGGGCCCAATGGAGAAAGGTCAAAGCTTGCTCAGTCAACAACGGAGGTGTGGACTCTCGGGAAATTTGGAAAATATTCCTCTTGGGAGAAAGGATTTAAATGTATAAAGGGGAGCATGGTTCCGCTTGGGAACCACATTAGAAAATAGAAGTGGAAGGGTGGAGTTGGGGAGCTTGGAAAATTTTTCCTTTTTCCAAAAAGGAAGGTCAAATGGTGGAATTTATTCATGGTTCCTTTAGGGACACACCTTAGGACATGTTTCAGGCTCATTTCTCAAGGGCGGAGGTGTGGAGCAAAATGTGAAATTTTACATTTTTTCAAAGGGTCGTAAAAATTCAAAAGGAAGCCCCAAGCCCATTTTTGAATCTTCCACGTAGACGGCCCAGTTCAAAGTGGAGATCAATGGTAAGTGTGTGTCTAAATATGATTTTCCCCCATTTTTACTAAAAAGCTCCTAGAAGTGTGAGTCTTCATGATTTCTTGGTATTTCCTACATGCCAAATAGAGAGGAGAGTTAATTTTGATATTTATGTTTGGTGGGAAAGATCTGGAGATGTCTTTTGCTATTAAAATGGTCTGACTATCGGGCTCGATATAATTTTCCATTTTTTCTCCCGAGCATGCAAGGAACCAAATTTGACAGATGAGGGGTGGATGTGGTTGGTGAATAGAAGGAAGAGTGATTTTCTAGAGGAAGGAGTTGAATGCGGGAGATTTTCGAAGAGATATGCCCCCTGAGGACCTGGTGACTTTTTGTAGATCTGACTCAGGGAATCGCGATCGTGATCATGGCAAGCACTGGTAGCACTCAAAGTTTAGATTTTTTGGGGGAAAAGGAGTCTATTGTAAATGTTATAAATGGTACAAATTTAACATGCAAATCGTTGGAGTGTTAGGGTTCGGGACTAATTTTTCTAATTAAAAAAGCTTGATAAAGCCCATATTTTACGGGAATCCGTATGAGAAGCTTGTATGTCTCTTTTATTTTAAATTTGATCATGTTAAGGTCATTGCGAGTGTACAACCATTGAAAATCTCTGAGATTGTTCTAGAAACTTTCCCCTGCTGATAAATTTAACCAAATTTGAGTTATTCTGTGTTGATCTTGAGAAAAATGTATCTGTTTCATCTCTAAATGTATGTGAGTAGTTTTTCTTGTTTTTATTGCAATCTTGTATTAAAATTTGATTCAATCACATAGGTCTCAATCCTTGTGACAATTTAGTGGCATCTACAATTTCATTTCTCAGGAGAGATTTCATTTGGGAGTGAAATAAATGATTTAAAATCACTTTTCTTTCATCTATTTGACAGAGATTATCTGTAAGCCTTTGGGTGTACCTTAGGCATGATTTGGCTTAGATCTTGATGCTTTGTTGGGTTTTCTAACTCGAGATTTCATGTTAGAATCTCATAGATTGTGTGAAAAGGTGCAAATTTGGGCCTCCATTGAAGCATGTATTCTGGTTAAAGAAACATTTTAGTTGTTCTGTATCATTTTGTTGGTTTAGCATTCCATTTTGTAGAATCTCTCAAAGATTTGGAAAATCAAGTCCATCATGCCTCACCTCCCACAAAAAATTCATTAAAAAAACTTCCAAATCCTACATATACTACTCATGTTTTTCCATGTGTGTATACAAATGCATAATCTCTATTACCAAAACATGCAGGAACAATCAGGATTCCTAATGTCTTTAATAGCTTGAACCTTGTCTAGAAAATATCTCCACTATCTAGGGTGACAACTCGTGAGAGTTAGATTTTGTTGCATTGATCATATTTTCTCCAAGGTCTCATTCATAAATTCACAGAGAAGGATATCTCCATCTCCTCCATAAACAACACGCTACAGAAGGGTCCTCTCACCCTGGTTGAAAGGCAACCATAAAGTAGTGAGGATAGATCAAATCCTCTTGAGGGTGTTATCCATTTCTCCACATCTGAGTGATAAAAGGCTAGTTAGATCCCATCCCCGGCTACAAAATGAATTATTATGATCTATCTTTAAACTTCCTGTCAATACATGTGATGCTGCTTAGACTTTGAGGGAGAATCGATTTGGGTACCAAAACCTAATTTTCACCATTTTGGGGACTACGGTTCATCTTTGAGACCACAGTGTATATCATGAACTCTTCTAACCTCTACAATTTTCGTAATAGTATTCAAAGGTGATAAATTTTGGTAAAGGAAGGTAAGATTTTTCATTTCCAATTTCTAGTGCTAACAGACATTTGACAGATCATATTTTAGTGCATTTTCACAACTAAGGTGGAAATCCTTAGTGGTAACTCCTGTTGATTTGGTTTTGATAAGGACCAGTGTCTCAAAACTCTATCAAAATAATATTTGTTACTAATATTTTCAAAACTTGAAGGAAGAAGATCTTTCTTTGCTAGGGATCCTACTAGGACATTGTTTCTGAGTTAGGAAAAGCAAAGTCAGAAGGAAGAAGATCCTGGAGAGTTGTGGGAGATCAGCAGTCAAGAAGAGAGATCCCCATTCATGAAAGTGACTAGCCTATCATTGAATATTGTCATTCAAGTGCTTCTGAATCAGGTAGCCTCTTTGTGGAATTGAATTCTCCAACTGGAGAAGGGCCTTCATTTGATTTTGAAAGGTTTGCTTCCCATTCTTGCCCATGTCTTTTCAGAAGTTGATAGGGATTTCCAAGAAGCAAGGCCTTTAGAGGGTATCCATTTTGAAAGCTATACTCTTGTATTTCAAAGACCCCCTGCCCCTTATCAATTTGTTTCTCCCCCAAGATCACCTCCTTGAATCAATATGGCTCAACCTAGACCTCCATTTGTTGTAAACACCTTTGGACCTATAAATTTTGTGGGAATGGCTGGTTATCCAAATGCAGTACCTCAAGATGTAAGGAACAAATTACCAAAGTTCTAGGGAAACAATGCTATAACTAGTGATCAACATCTAAATCTTTTTCTCAATATGATGGAAGACTTTGAGATTGAACATGAAGATGTATACATCAAATTGTTTGTTCACACTTTAGAAGAGGATGCAAGGGACTGGTATAAAGCATTTCCAGATAACTCTATTGATTCTTGGAATGAAATGAACAATGCATTTAGATTGCAATATGGTGATAGGACTGACCCTAGGTTTCTTCTATCAGAGTTTGAAAACATCAAGAAGAATCCCAATGAGTCAGTACATGATTTCAACACAAGGTTCAATAAGACTTTGAGAATATTTCTTGTTAGCTTGAGGCCATGTGATGAATCATGTTTGATCAAATACTTAGATGCATTTGATAAAAAAGTTGCTTACTACTTGAGGGACAAGAACCCTACCAATTTGAGGCAAGCATTCACTATGGCTCTGCAAATAGAGAATAATATCAAGGAAATTGGAAAACCTCCTAAGAGGGATGGTGTGAAGCTAGTTAACCAAGAAAAACCTCAAACAAGTAAGGTTGTTGATTTGGAGGAGGTTGTGAAGACTTTGGAAGGGTTTTCAATGATATTTCCTAAAAACTAGCCTGCTTACTGAGAAAGGAATTGGGTAGAGCTCACAAGGACAAAACAAACAACAAGGCCAAGGCAAATTTATAAATCATCAAAGATCTGATGACAGAGGAAAGGGACCTATTGGATTTAGAAATAGGCAACCCTAAGGAAGGGAAAATAGAATGGTTCCTGATCCCTTGGTTGTCATAGTTGTTGTTATGGAAGAAATAAAGTTCATTGATTGGTGTGACAAATGTTTCATTCCCCATGCTCCTTATGAAGAATATCAACAAAAAGAAGAAGGAGCTCATGAGGATAATGATGATGATGTACTGCATGATGAGTTGCTCTCCACAAGCTTAATTAATAAGTGCTTGAATTCTGCTGCCACTTTTTGGGACTGCATTCATAGGGTACGTTTTCTTCCTCCATTTCATACTTTATAAGTAGATAATGTACAATCTTTTGAGTTTCCCAATAACAATTTGAATATTTAATGGCTTTAATGATAAAGAAGTATGATGGAGGAATCCCATTTAAGGATGATAGATAGTTATTGATGAATGTTGTTGTTTCTTAGAGAAGGAATATAACACAAGAAGTAAGGTTGTCAAAGGGACATGGCCTCAAGCCAAGCCAAAAGCTCCCTTAATTTCAAACATTCCTAAAGAGGTTCCTAAGAAAGATGCATCTGCCAAAGGCCCTGCAGTTGGAAGCAAAAATCATACCCCTCCTCATGCCCAAGCTGTCAAAAATCATGTACCACCAAATGAGTGTATTAGCTTTCCTTCCAATATTGCCTTTCCCAAGAATGTCCCATATGACATTGCCCAAGTTTTAAGTAAAATCAAATTATTTTTTCCAATTGTTGAGTTTCTTAGGATTCCTTAGCACAAAAAGAGGGCATTGGAGTATTTTGGATTGAAAGAAGAGAAAAATGTCTTAGGCAGAAATGTAAACATTGTGGAGAACGCTCCAGTCATTGAAGAGTCATAGACACCACAAGTGTTAGAGGAACTAGGTGAACCACCTGAGGTCTATTTGGGGACATCCTTGGTGGATTCTCAGCTGAATGTGGATCCATTCTTCACCACTTTGATCATCAAGGATAGGCTGCTCCATAACTATATGTTTGACTCAGGGGCATCATGCAATGTCATGCCTCTAGAAGTCATGAATGAGCTGAATATTAAGGTAACATCAACATATGGGAAGTGCATTTCCATGGAATCTAGAGAAGTGCTAGTTGTGGATGTGTGAAGGGTTTGGTGGTGTAGCTTGCAGCTTATCTAGGTAAAAATTTAAAACTTGATGTTGTCATTGTTGACTTCCCAGCCAAGTGAGGTATGATGTTGTCAAGAAAATGGGCTGCAAGTGTTGGTGGAAGTGTTCAAATGGACATGTCTTATGCCACCATCCCAATTGAGGGCAGCCTTGTTAGGTTGTATGGAGAGAAGAAAATGTTGCACCTTATTGAAGACCCCAACAATGCATCCTATGAAGTATTGTACACAAGTGTTGATGCTGATAATTTTGTGGGATTTGTTGATGGAAAGGAGCACATGATTAAAAAATGTAAGTGTCTTGAGCAGTAGGCTCTCCTTGGACTCTATTTTTTGATGGATCTTGCTCCAAATTTTGAAATGGTGTTGGTGTTGTTTTACTTTCTCTAAGCCAGGAAAAGTTTGTTTTCTCCTTCAAGATTAATTTTGAGTGCACTAACAACATTGCTGAGTATGAGGCACTATTGTTAGGTTTAAGAATTGCTTGGAAATATGGTTTCAAGGACATTATTGTTAAGGGATATTCAAAGTTAGTTATCAAACAAGTCAGAAAACTATATGCCACAAAGAATCAGTGAATGAAACAATATAAGCATGCAGTTTGGGATTTCATTGAGATGTTTGATTCATTCAACATTGTGCATCATGACAGAAAGTTCAATGATTTTCTAGAAAAGCTTGTAGTGTTGGGATCTCGGTTTGATAATTGTACAATGTCCCCATATTGTGAATATGATGTTGAGGTGTTGACAAGACCCTCTGTCCCTGACAATATTAAACACTGCGTAGGTTTTTGATGATGATGCTCGAGTCGAGAAGATTTAAAAACAAGGGGGAGTTTTTATCAATGCATTGATTGGGAGCCAATGGTGAAGGCCACCTACATAGCTAGTGTAGTGGCACGGGTATATCTAGATGAGATTGTCAAATCACATGGGATTACTTGAGAGATCATTTGTGAGTGTAACCCTTTGTACACTTCCCACTTTTGACTACCATGCGGTATGGCCTTAGGACGATGATCAATTTGAGCACAACTTATCACCCGGAGACAGATGTATAGGCGAGATGGCGAATCAAATCTTTGAGAAATCCTTAGGATGTAAATTATGGAACACCATTCAAGATGAGAGGAGTATTTGTACTTGGTGGAGTTTACCTATGATAATAATTTTCAAAGTTCGATAGGCATGGCTCATTTTCGAGCCTTTGTATGTAGAGAGTGCATGACACCTCTTAGTTGGGATATGTTAGAGGACATGGTTTCTCTTTCACTAGATTTATTGTAAGACATGGAGCAACATGTGGTTATGATCGAGATAGAGGCGCATGAGGGACATGGCCGGTAGAAGAAGTATGTAGATCGATAAATAACATATCGTAGTTTTAATGTGGACATGAAGGTGTTCCTTCGTGTCGGGAGCCACATAAGAGCCGTATCCAGATGAGAAAAGGATCTAAGCTAGCTCCTATATTTGTGGGTCCCTTTGAGATCTTAGAGCATATCGGTCCTTTGGCCTATTATCTAGCAATGCCACGAGGTATTCACTCACGTCCATGATGCGTTTCTGTTTATGTACTTAGGATATATATTGTAGACCCTTATCGTGTACTAGATTGGACCTCCTTGCAAGTGTAGGACCAAGGGAAGGTGATGGTGGAGCCCATCCACATTTTATAGTGTAGGACCACAGGCCTTCTAGCGAACAGTTGACCATGTTGATATGATGAGATTGCGGCTACATGGGATGATGTTACATTGCTACGAGTTCGGTTTCCAAACTGTTCCAGTGAATTCTAGAAGGAAGCCGAGTCTAAAGGGAGGGGGATGTAGTGCCCACTTCCCTTCGACACTTTTTTTTATTGATTATGATATTGTTGAGTATACTTATGGATATTATTGTATATTTTGATTTAGCATGATGTTAGATGTTAGAGATAATGGATTGTTGTTGATTTCAATTCATATATGATGCATGTGGATTATTAGAGACATTTAATATTAATGTTGATATGTTGTTGACATGGTTATATATATACTTCGGACATGCGATATTTTTTCATATTGAGTAGACCTAGACAATTGAACTAATCTTATGATCATATGGTTATTTGATGAAATTATAAATGATATCGTTACTTGCTTAGATGATATTTTGATTCACATATAGATGGTTCTAGAGTTATATTGTGTATTTATTTTAGACATTTTGATGCGTCCATGAAATTTGAAGCGGTGTTAGGTAAACATGTCACAACAAACGTCGAGGTGATTGGAGAAAAACCACATTGGAATTATATATGAATTCAACAAGGGTCACCATGACAACATGTGTTTGTGTGTGTGTATGTTTGAATTATTATTAGGTGAAAATTGTGACCCGGGGGTTATGTGTTGTATTTTGTTTAGTTTCCTTTATTTAATGTAGTATGTTATTTTTAGTGATGTAATTTCCTTGTTTACATTATTTAGAAAATTATGTATTCTTCTCTTTATCTTAATGGGTTTTAGTGTCTATTTAAGTTAATTAATCTTGTTATTAGATAATTGTGGATGTGACCAAAATTTCTCATTTATTAGACTAGATGGATCTTGGATTTTTTTTTGTAAGATTGAGTGCTTGTGATCTTGAGTGTTGTACACTCTTCCTCCCTCATGGAAATTCAAATTTTTCCTTAAGGGCCAATTTTGAAGGCTTGTGGGACAAGCTAAACTTGTCCCACACCTCTTAAATTGCTATGCCAACCCTAACTATGGGTTGGGGGGTCAAAATTAGACCCCATTATGTGTTTTGGGAAGACAAATTGGAAATTTTTATTGCACTTTTTACATGTATTTATTTTACTCGTTAAGGGGTGTGGGATTAGATTGTGTGTGTAAGTAAAATGTCATTTATTCAACCACTTATTAATTGTGATTTGGAGTATGGGGTTGACTAGGGTGATGTGGAGTGGAGAGGAAATGAGGTGGCATCCTACTTGGAGCCACATAATCCTCCTCTCTCCCTTTTCTATTTATTCAAGTTCCTTTGCGGGTTTGGGGGTTACTTCATTTCTTTGTGCTCTTGTAATGCTTGTGGGTTTGTTAGAGCTTTTGGTGATTTTTGGACTTGAAAAATCTTGTTGTGGAACTCTTGGATCAAGCTCTACCATGGAAAGGTAGGAGCTATACTCTTGTAAAATGTTTTCCTTTTTATATTGTGTATATGTGCATGTTTTTGAGTGTTTTCATATGTTTGTTGGTTGCTTGGGTATATTTCTTAAGTGTGGTGTAGGAGGAGACTATGGGGATCTTTCATGTAGGGATGCATAAGAGTTATTTCCATGTTTTGGAGGAATTGGGATGGGTGTCCCACCTTGGAAAAGAAATTGCTTGCATTTCTTACTTGGTCTATTTTATGAGGGAGCCATAAGAGATTTTTGGGAGGCATAAGAGAATGTGGGAGGTATAAGAGGTACTTGAGGGAGGCATAAGAGTGTGTAGGGATTTTTGAGATGTTTTATTGAAGGGTTTTTAGGTGGGAACCCATTTCCCATTGGGAGGTATAAGTGGATTCCCATAGATCTTACTCCTTTGGCTTTTGCATGTTGAAGCCTTGTGTATTTTGTTGCTTTTCCTTCTTATGTTTGTAGTTGTATTGGTTGGATTTTGTTATGGTTATTGAATCTTGTATTGTGATGTGGAATCTTTTTTGTTGCCATGAGTTGAATCCATTTTCCATTGTAATGTGGTTGGGGCTCGGGGGCCAATGAGGAGGATGGCTTCTCCTCCTCATTGGAATTCTTTTTTGTTGGGTTGACCTTTAGTGTTGAAGACCTCTCCCCCTTTTATTTTTTTGAACACAGGATGCTAATAAAACACCATGATCACATGAAAGTAATTCACCAGAATAACTTTACATAAAACCTTTGCAAACAAATGAGCAACAATATCATATATTATTATGGAACTCAATGAAATACAATGAGAATGGACCTTGCTTATATAGGCAAGGAATAACAATCTAAGAACATCAAGGTCATAGATCAAGCCATAAATCATGGAAAAAACTAGTCATCAAAGAACTAGTCAAGTCCATAGATTTATGAGAGAACTAGACATCAAGGATCTAGTCAATACCATAGATCTAGGAAAGAACTATTCAATACCATAGATCAAGGAAAGAACTATACCTAACAACTAGATAATATCTCCTAATATCTAAATAAATAAAAATAAATATCCACACACATAAGTGGGTGAGGATAAATACAATAAAGGTAAATAATGTACCTAGGTGAACATGAGCTAAGGTAAATACCTACTCTAACACCCCCTCAAGTGAAGCTAGGGGCCAAAATAGAAGTGGCATGTCCACAGTATGAGTCCCGACAACTAGGCCTGATGAGGTACTCATGTACAATATATCCATGAAGAAATCTCGAACCAAAAGAAGGAAAGAATCCTGCTATAAGGAAAGAGAAAGAAGAAGAAGAAGAAGGAAGATGTTCTCACAAACACCCCCAAAACAACTTCCAAAACCCCAAGCATTCCACGCAACTCAAGGTAGCGAGGTGATGCAAAAGGCTTCGTAAAGATGTCTACAACCTTTCTTTGAGTCGGAAGGTACTCCAAGCAAAGAACTCCATCTGAATGTGTTGACGAATGAAGTGGATGTGTATCTCAATATGCTTGGTCCGCTTGGTGCTCAACTGGGTTGCGAGAAATGTGAATTACACTTTGGTTGTCACACCAAAGTATAGTCGGTGAATCCTGTGGGAATCCAAACTATCGATAACTAATGAAGCCAAAGAATCTTTGACTCACTCACTGTAATTTGCTTGCCTGTACTCTACCTCTAAAGATGAAAGTGCAATAGCTTGTTTTTTTTTTACATGCCCAAGCAACTGGAGAAGAACCAAGATAAAAAAGATAGCCAGAAGTGGAACACTTTGTCATCAATAGAACCTGCCCAATCTGAATCTGTATACCCAACCAACTAAGTAGAACCCCTAGTGTAGTGTAGGCCAAAGTGGGAAGTGCCCTGTAAATAGCACAAAATCCTTTTAGCAGCCTTGTCAGTGACTACTATGAGGAGAATGTGCAAACCGAGATACAAGCCCTACTGCAAATGAAATATCAGGGTGAGTATGGGTCAAGTACATGAGACTCCCAACCAACTTCCTATATAATGTAGGATCACAAAGTGGTGTGGTACATGTGGAAGTAAGAGTAACCCTAGACTAAAAAGGAGATGGACTTGGCTTGCAATCAGCCATATCAAAGCACTAAGAAGATCATGGGTGTACTTTTTTGACTCAAATGAATCCTGAATCTATACAGAAATCTACAAACCAAGGAAATAATGCAATAACCCAAGATCTTGTCATGTCAAACTATGTAGAAAGAGCCCTCTGAATACTCTGAATGTGGGAAGAAGAGCTTGTAAGTAACAGATCATCAACATACAAGACAAGTATCACAATATCCTCACCAACATGTTGGAGATACATTGTATGATCGGAGTGGCAAAACAAAACCAGTAGATAGAAGAAAAGAATCCATCTTCTCATACCAAGCCCGAGGGGCTTGTTTGAGACCATAGAGAGACCTTCGGAGCCTACAAAACAAGAGAAGAATCCTGAAAAAATCCAGCCGGCTTTGCTCCATGTATATTTCCTCTTGTAGATCTCCATGTAAGAAGGCACTCTTCACATCCATCTAGTATACGGGCCACCCCTGTGATGCAGCAATAGCAAAGTATAAGGCATACAAATCCATCTTGGCAATGGGTGCAAAAGTCTCAGAGTAATCAATACCTTGAACTTGTGAAAAACCCTTTGCAACAAGATGAGCCTTATACTTGTCAATGGACCCATCAACTGTGTATTTGGTTTGGTATACCCACTTACACCTAACCATCTTTCTTCCTTTAGGAAGAGATACCAAATCCCAAGTATGATTCTTCATCAAAGAAGAATACTCAGCTACCATCACATCATCCCACTCTTGTATCCCATGAGCCTTTGAAAAAGACTGTGGATCCTCAAAACTACCTTGACACAAAAGTCTAGAACCTGTAGAATGTGTGCATGATGATGCCTAGTGGGTGGAAGATCCTCTATGAAAGGTGTTGCCTCAGAAACTGTAGTACGAGCCCACTTAGGCATAGTGACAACATCAGTGGGAATAGGATCCTCAATGACATCTATAACCTCCTCATCAATCTCCTCAAAGAAAGGATCCTCAAGATGAGATGAAGAAGAAGAAGGCATGGAAGAAGATGAAGAATCATGAGGAGTGAAGCACTCATCAAACTGAACATGTGTTTGAAAAATAACATCATGTGTATCAGGATCTAAAAGATGATAAGCTCTCATGTCCTCACAATACCCTACAAAGATCAAGGGTTTACTCTTCTTATCCAAAGCTTTCCTTTTCTTCTTTGGCACAAAGGCCCAAGCATGGCTCCCAAAGACTCGAAAAAATGAGACATCTGGCTTAGTGTTGGACCAAGCTTCCTCTGAGTCAAATGCTCAAGTGCTCTGTGTGGTGTGTGATTCTGAATGTAGTTAGCACAATTAACTGCTTCTTGCCCAATAGATAGGAGGTATATCTCTAGAATGCATCATACAGTTAGCCATTTCCTTCAAAGTTCTATTCTTCCTTTCTACTAAGCCATTATGTTGTGGAGTATGAGGAACAAAATGTTGGTGAATAATGCCTTGAGTTGCCAAAAATTTAGAAAAATCATTGTTGAAGTACTCCCCCATTATCAGTATGAAGGTTCTTTATGCTACTAGAAGATTGTTTCTCGACCAAAGCCTTGAAGACTTTGAAGTGTGAAAAAACATCACTTTTGTACTTGAGAAAATAAACCCAAGTACGCCTCGAGAAATTATCAATAAATGTAAGTGCATACTTAGCTCCATTGAAAGATGGGGTAGGAAAAACCATCAAGTCACTATGCACAAGCTCAAGTGGTGAAGAAGCTCTCTTAGACAAATTCTTAGGAAAAGGATCTTGGTGTTGTTTCCCTAATGCACAACCATGACAAACTCCCTCAAGACAAGAAACTCTAGGAAGACCATCTACCATACCATGAGTGCTCAACTCCTTCAAATATCTATAATTGAGATGTCCAAATCTTTCATGCCAAAGCTTACTCTCTGAATCTGCATGAGAAACCAATCCTAACCCTATAGAAGAAGTGTCATCAAAACCCTCAAAGTGATATAGTCTAGAACTATGATCAACAATACCCTGAGAAACCAAGTGAATGAGGCTCCAAAAAGTTCGTACTTTTGCTCCATGTGGTGTAAAAGTCATTATTTTCCTTGACCAAAATGACAAATTTGATATACAGAAAGAAAATTTGTAGTGATGTTAGGAACATATAGTGCATCTTGGATATTGCCACCATCAAGTTGTATATCACCTTTTCCCTCAACAGAAAGAAAGGAAGAATCTCCAACCTCAATTTTGGAAGTAGAACTCAAACCTAGAGAAACAAAAGACTCCTTGGAAGAAGTCATGTGATGAGAAGCACCAGAATCTATAACCCAATTGTCTGCAAGTGGTGACTGAGATCTCCCAACAACATTAAGTGCTTTTCCATGCTGATTAGAAGGAGGTGGAGTGGAGATAGAAATTTTGTGTTTCTTGACTGCATCCTCTAAGGCTTGCATTCACTTATAACACCTATGTTCTTCATGATTACTACCCCCACAAAAAGAGCATGAAAGGCTAGACTTATTCTTGGATTTAGAAGACTCCTTGGGTTTTGAGTTGTTTTCTTTGGGTTTAGGAGCATTTTGAGATGGAGAAGGTGTGGATTTGGTTTTACTTTTTGGTTTTCCCTTGCCCTTAGGATTAGATGCAACTAATGCCTTTTGAGAGGTGGAAGACTCAAGGTGAGACAATTTGGATTCTTCCCTAGTAAGTCTTTCACAAAATGTTTCTAAGTTAGGCATTTTGAATGTGTCACCTAAGGCATCCATGCTAGAGAAAAAGGTAGAAGAAAAAAATTTTGAATGGTCCTCTCAACTTGGATAGAATCAAGTAAACACACTCTTCATCTTTCTTATCTCTTCCACTCCCCTTCAACTATGTCAAAAAATGCTTGAACTTGGTAAGATAGTCTATAATTGTTGGAAAATCTTCAGATTAAGAGAGGTGATCTCAATTTCAAGTTGCATGGCTCTCATATGATCCACCTTACCAAATAAATCCTCCAATTTCTCCCATATTTTGAAAGGAGAGTCACACTTTTCCAAATGAAACAAAATACTTGTCACTTACATAAGTTCCTATCAAACCCATACACTCATCAAATTTGCATTGGTATTGAAATTTCTCATATTCTCTAGTGAACACTAGTTGTTATGAAGAAGTTAAAGCCCATAATCCTTTCCACTTAATTATTGTTTCCATTCTTGGTTTCCATGTGTGGTAATTATGTGTTGTTAATGGCTCAACATGATCTAATGCAGAAGTAGATAAAGATGCCATCCTCAAAAAATCACCAAAAGAAATGCAAGAACCAAGCAATGCAACAAGACCCCCAAACAATGCAACAAGAGCCCCCAGATTTTGGCACTTTATAATGAGTGCATGTTACAATATGGCACTTTATAATTATAGTGTGATTCTCAAAATAAATATTTCCAATGGAAAGAGCATAAAAAACAAGCACTTTTGCAAAAATGACACTCAAAACTGAGTTACTGATCAAAAGATACAAGTTTTTCAATATTATGCTCTACTATTTATTTTAGTTGCCACTAAAAAGAATAAAATGCTCTTGCCTTCACCACACAAATAAAATGAAAGGGGGCTGGAGTTAAGCACCTACTAGTAGGAATCACAAGCTTTAAGCCCTCATATGACCATACCATATGACCAGGGCTAAGGACTAATGGATTTTTTTGAAATCACTGTAATAGTCATTCACAACATCCATGAACCCCTGCAAAAAAAAGTAAAGAAACGTCTTTGAAAAAATACCTCCTGCACACCTCTGTGGAAAAAAAAAAAAATGTCTTTTCAAAAAAAACTGCAAATTGAATCTGCACAAAAAAAACCCATCGGATCTCAAAAAACCAAGAAAAACCCAAAAAAAATTTCTAGATTTCCTTTTTTATACGATGCATGAATCCCAAGAGCAATCTAATATGTGATTTCTCTACACAACAAAAAAAACAAAAAAAAAAATGACTGCCTCCCGAAATGGTCAAGTTTACAGTCGATCTTAGGGTTTTGCACCTTCGGATCCAATGGAAGCCTTTGTTTTGCATAAAAATGCATGCAACAACAAAATACGAGAAAATCCCAAATATATGAATATATAAAGAATTTATTTACAAAATAAAACTTACAGATGGATGTCAATAGCAATCTCTTTCTCTAATACCATAAAAGGAATGATAACCAGATCATACCAAGCCAAGAACACATATGCTAATCAAACACCATGATCAATAAGATGAAAGCAATTTTCTAGAATAACTTTACATAAACCTTTGCAAACAAATGAGCAACAATATCATATATTATTATGGAACTCAATGAAATACAATGAGAATGGACCTTGCTTATATAGGCAAGGAATAACAATCTAAGAACCAATCAAGGTCATAGATCAAGCCATAAATCATGGAAAGAACTAGTCATCAAAGAACTAGTCAAGTCCATAGATTTATGAGAGAACTAGACATCAAGGATCTAGTCAATACCATAGATCTAGGAAAGAACTAGTCAATACCATAGATCAAGGAAAGAACTATACCTAACAACTAGATAATATCTCCTAATATTTAAATAAATAAAAAAGAAATATCCACACACATAAGTGGGTGAGGATAAATATAATAAAGGTAAATAATGCAAGGTAACATGAGCTAAGGTAAATAACTACTCTACACTTGATTTATTAAACTATAAAAATTCTTAATACTAGTGGAAAACTAATCTCTTGTTATAGAAATGTGAGATCCAATCTATGATTGTAAAGTTTATTATAAACGAAGGTGGATCAATACAATGATAAGTAAAGTTTTTGTTAAAATATCTTTTACCTCTTATTCTTACCCTATTAAATTTTCTCAAGGAAACTCTTGAGTAGAAACCAAATTTGGTTACACAAATAATAGTATAAACTAAACTACTTGGTAGTAGTAAAAAAAGGACTTAGAATATTGCTACTATTGAATTATTAATAATACTAAGTGATTATTACCATTGAAAATTTAACATTATCTAAAAAAGAAGAAGAAGAAATGGTATTATATATATATATATATATATATATATATATATATATATATATATTATTGTTATATATTTTATTTTAATATTTTGTTATAAAGTAAAACAATGTTACAAACAACACAAAAGTCACATTTTTTTACCATGGTCTATGACCACTAAGTGCTTTAATGTTAGTGTAGAATGGGGTGGGGAGGGTCGACACCCCACTCCCACCCCATTTAATAAATGGGGTGGGGGTTGGGGTCGTCGACCCCTCCTACCCCCCAAACCTTAAATACTACATTAAAAACATTAAAAAAACCCCTGCACATATTTCCTAAAGCACGACCACATGTACAAATATATAACACGCATCTTGTGCAATTTTTTCTTCACTACGTGCACACACACACACACACATGTATGTGTGTGTATATATAAATATGTATATATGTGTATATATATATATATATATATGTATGTGTGTGTGTGTGTGTGTATGTATATATATGTATATATGTATATGTGAATAAATTATTACAAAATAAGGGAATAAATAGATATTTGCATAAGTATATATAAATGTATATATACATATATATGTATATATACTTTCTCAAAATGAAACTAGTTATCTAATATAGCCATTTAAATAAAATGGGCAAGATCCCACAAGCCAAGAAAAAAAAATGATCTAAAAGAAACAAACAAATACATTTTTAAACCCTAACGATGGTATAAACAAAATAAACAAAATATTCATGTTCATTCCTCCAAAAGCATAAGATGCCTTGATGGCTTCCCTTCCTCCACCTTGACACAAAACCAAAGAAAGAAAATGAACCAAATGAAATGTGAAAGAAGCTTTCATAAGGATGCTTTAGGGTTAGTTGCCCTTTTTCCACATCAAGGGCCCAAATTGAATCCATCCAAGGGATGAGATTCCTCCCTACAAAAAGTAGGTGGAGAGTGGGTGAGTGGAAATTACCCTTTTAATTTAAATGTTTTATTTTCAAAAACATGGGTTGACCTTTTTAAGGGGTCACTTTATGGGGTAAGGGAATGTTTATTCTAACCCCATGTAAATGGGAACCTTGTTATTTGTTTGAACCTTGTGGAATTAAATACCTTGGGTATTTAATCATTTTGGCCCCTTTAACCCTCTAAATTTAAATATGGAATACTTAACTATAGTAGGAATTTAATTGTTATTAAATTAACACTTAGAGAGAATTTAACCATGCTTGGACTAAATATACTCATTAGTTTTAATGCGGGTTTAATATTTGGTTATAATGGGAAAAATTTATTTATTAAATATAATTGACTTTGAAACATTATTGTGACAACTGTAGTTTCGAATCCTGTATGCGGGCACGTTTTCCAAAAAAAATTATTCCATAATTTTTCCTAACTAAACCTAGGTTGTTCTTGGGTCTTGTGCGGGTGTTTTTAACATGAATTTCATACAATCCCCATGTACATCTAATTCATGGCATGAGTCATCTCATATTATACAAATTATACACACAAATAACACAACGGATAACATTACAACATAAAATCAATTGCAAGGTAACATGGTGACACACACGATGCATCACTACATATTAACAATATTACGATACAATACAATCCATTATACACCAATATTTTTCATACTGACACATAGAAACACCTACATATCACAAAATGATAATATGCTCCAACACACCGCAATCCATAAAAATAACATTCTTCTCACACATACCAAGGAAGCACATCACACATGGAATCCTCATTGAATCCATAAAAAAGAGAAGAGAATACTCTTACCTCAAAGCACATCAACATGATAAAAAATACATGCACCCAGCGACATGAAACACATGTGTGTTCATAATGTCATGATTACAACATTGGTCACATAAAAACATATATAACATTACTCTTCAAATCTCCACCTCGACACAAAACCATCACAAATCCAATCTGTCCCAGATGTTTGAGAGCATGAACCTACGCTCGATACCAAATGTAACGTCTACATTTTACACACACAAATACAACACTAAGAATACCAGAATATATTTTTTTACTTACATTGTTATTTACATGACACCACATGACAACGCAAGGTATCTCTTAGGATAACACATAACACATGAGATGCTTGTAAAACCCTTATCCCATATAGATAACATGAATAGTACATGATGCACATCAAGGTCACCTTTTCCCAAATAAAAAGACACAACACAATGATTCAACTACATTATGACTCCCATATAGGCACCATCCATGACAACATTTTCCCAGATTTACATATTTATTACATTCATATTTCGATATTGACCTTATTTTTTGGAAATCACTTATCAATTATTTTATAACTAGACTACATTATCTTTACTTTATTTAACATTTCACTTGTAGTTATCCCACCTAATTTTGTTTTTTTCCCTCATCACACAAGAATGATGTATCATGGTTCTTGGTATGAAGTTATGTACATACATGATCCCTTTAGTGTTTGTTCCAAAGATTTATTTTCTAAGTTTCCTTCTTGATTGGATTTGCCATTTATAATAGTTTTAACAACAAGGTTCTCATGAAGGAAAGTAATTTTATTGATTTAAGAGAAGATAGATTATTTCTTCTTTTCATATTAGCATTTAAGTTCTAAGGTCAGTCTAGTTTTTGTACGTAAAGACAACTAACCATGTATTCCATCTACTTCACTTAATTGCTTACTCATCAAGGTACCAACAACTTATGATTTCACAATCTACCAAGTTTGGATTCTAGAGAAAATTAAGTATTAGATATATTTTTTGAGGATACTTAATCAATTATAAATTTTACACACCTTACTATGGTCTCCAATAATCATCATGTAACTCTAGGTACATTCGATACTTCTTGTCAAGATGGAACTCTTGTTTGAGTGGGGTTTAAGGGGACTCACACTCAATATTCTCTTGTGTGGTTAACTAAAATATTAGATCCACTCGAATCATTTTCATTCATCTTAAAATGGTTTCATTCAATTTTATTTAATTACCTTTTTAAAAAAATTTTTTGTAACCCATTTATTAATAGGGACATTGGTATGCTCATGAGACTACTAGTCCTTTCCCTATGGGTTTGTGTCAAGAACATGATTACATGATTTCACACCATACATTCATGAAAAATAGGACAAGGGGATAATAAGAGGGATTATTTATTCATTTAAAAGGTTAAGATTCACATTAAAGTCTACACGAAGAGGATTCCATTCTCACCACAAGATGGTATAAATGCATTATAAGAATGATATACATTTCACCCTTCTCCAAGCACATCATCTTATAGTTACATGTTCACAAACTAATAATAAATTAAAATATGGTTAAGTTTCACAAATAACTCTTAGTATTGCATCATAGAATCCAAATGATAATAGAAATTGGGTATCGAGTTCATTATGATCCCAACTCATATAGGTGACTTCCAAGGTTAGTTAGTGATCTTCACCACCTACACTCTTCACTTTACATATGTGCTTGACCAAAATGATATTACAATATTATGATTGCGTTTTATTATCCATAGAGTACTACCTTAAGAAACTCAAATTCTCCTTACTACAGACGAATTCCAAACCTAGGAGGGGAACCACATACTCTAGATAACGTTTGACCACATCATTTCTATTCATCAGGCTAGCTTGACAGTTATGTACAGCATATCATCTCTGATGATGAACTAAAACTTGTTATCTTATATACTTAAGCTAGAAGGTTTTATCAAGCGTAAAGATTTAAGTTCATCCTAAGGTTGTATTTTCTATACTACTGAAAAGGATCACACATGAAGGGCGGGTTGTGCACATAGTCTATAGTAGGGTGGATTATTTCGTTTAGATCTCTTTACTAAATTTTCAAGGTAAGAAACACGACACACAAATCATTTGATCAACCATTGCACATTAGAATTGCACTAAAAGCTATCAAATTCTATTTGATTAACACTGATATGTAACTTTTACAATACAAAACTTGGAATCAAAATAATACTCATATTTAAATGAACATCTCCCTTAAACAATAACATATTAAAAATGTTTTAAAAATTCTCTAATAATCCTTTCAATACTTCTAAAATGTAGAACTATCCTCTACTGATTTTACTTGCAACATGTATATCCACCCTCATTTTACCATATGCCACTTTGAATCGGAATTACACCTATAGTTAAATGCATGTTTCCCAAAGCACCCCTAAAACTAGCATCATATTCATATAAAAATTTCAATAATATAACTTTACTTATAACATACAAATAGATAAGAATTTCATTGATTAACATACATAAACTCTATCAATATCTGATAATCGTACCCACATCGTTTAGCCATCTTACTTGCATCCTGTGAAACCTTGTGACCATGAAATCTATGATAAATCATTGGCATGGCATCCACCTAGATCTAGCATAACTAATTTTATTAGTATCCCATTTACATAATAATAATTTTCATTCTAATAGGGAGGGTTAAGACACATATTTATTTCATTTCATTTCTTAACCAAGGAGAGAGAAAGAGATAACGAGAGAAAGAGCCACTATTTTCAAAAATTTCAATTTCACATAAGTCACTTATAGAATTTCCAAAAGTTAATTACAAGTGTCAACAAGTTTCCACGAGGCTTTGGTAACTTTGTGGGGTCCTATAAATTTTCTTTTTACGTTTTCTGCTTAATTGTAAAAAGTTCAATACTGAGCTCGTAGGCTAAGGAACCACTTTCAAGCGTTGTCTACCAGGTGAGCAAAACATATAAGCGATAAGCTTCATGTGTCCTCCTCTACACCAATAATTTAAAGGAACTAATGGAATTGGAATGTGCAAACAAGTTACGATTGGCGACCGTATTTGAGAGGTCGTTTGTCATAATTGGCCTAGTTCCAAGCGAGACAAAATTTAGCTCCGGGGCTCACAAAACCATATTAAAAACTAGCATTTGATTAACAAACGTGCAGCGAGAAATTTCCTACAAGTTCCCTATATATGTAAAATTCCTCAGTTAATGAAACTAAGAACTAACAACCGGGTTTTAAATGGGGATGGTTTTAGGAGCCAGCAGTGAAGTAATTGGTCGTGTTTCACCTAGTCAAATTGCGATTGAGAGGACTACGAAATGCCTTTGACAAGAAATTAAGAAGATTGTTTTTCCCCAAACTAAAGGTTACTGAAGTAAATTTCTAGTAATATTACTACAAGTTTGTGAAGGTGGATAGGCATTTTGTTGTTTAGGTGCCAAATGGCGAGATGATCTGAAACCCAACTTTTCAATTTTAACAACTTCTGAAAGTGCAAAATCGGGTAACCCAGGACTCCTAGAGGAGGCGGCGAAGAGAGCGAAAATGGTAAACAAAGGTCGACCTAATTGTTGATGTGACTCTCTACATAACAAAGATATGATGCGACATCTCTTTTACGAGGCTCAAAGTGTTATTTCGCAAATCTTTGGAAATTGCATTTTTCTATCTTAGCAAGGTGGACAAAACGAAGTTTATTTAGTTGAGGACTCATCTAGGTCTCGCCAAAAGCAATGGACATAAAACCAAGTTCTGATACCCTAGACAACAATGTATAAGGTTGTGGTATCACACAGATGTCGGTCAAATTACAAGTCGGTAATGTAAATTATAAGGAGGAGTTTTATTGTTTCGAGATAGTAGCCTGATTTTAATATCCAATTGTATCGTATCTAATGGTTTAATATTTTTATTTTATTGCAAATGAATAACCAAATTATATGAAAATTATAAAATATTACGATCACGGGAGACCATGCCTAACAATTTTAATATTCATAGAGCAAGAGGAGCCTTAGGTTGGTTCACAATCAATACACAAAGCTCCAATTCCCTCTCTTAGCATTCTGTATCGTTTGTTGATCCTGCTTGAAAATATTTATTCAAATAATAGCCTTACTAAATTCAATATTTTTTATCTGTACCAAGTCATAATGTGTCAAAACTCTTGAAAACAAACTGAAATAATGTCTTAAAATTTTCAGGACTTGTGTTGTGACAACATTATTTGAGTACCAACAAGAATAACCCCGGCAATAGCAAGACTTAAAGCAACAGACTTTTCCTTGTGTTCGAGAATAAGTTAAATCAAGAGTGCTTCTCAATGTCTTCTCAAGTACTGAATCTAGAAACGTAATCACAACTTTCCTCTGATCCAATTATGGTACAAAGAAATAGTCCCAAGTAGGTCATGGATTCGTGTTAGTAAAGATCTTTACAAATTCTATAGAACTTGAGGTAAGGATGAGTTTTGATTCAAGGAACCTCACAAAAATATTTCATATCGAGATTGATTCCTTATCAAAAGAAATAATGGAATCCTGTTCAGGCCGGATTTTGCCAATATAAGAAATGCAAAAACAAATCAGATCATCTTCCCATGACCCTAAGTGGGTTTTGAATCATTTTGAATTTTAATGAAACCTATTTATTATTTCCCCCAAAATTTCAGGGATATCAGTTCGTATATTTGCACAGACCTGGTTCATCTATTTCCGAATTAATTTGTGTCATAGAAGATTAAGCAATGTTGTCTAATAATGGTCTTTCCCCGATACCCAGAACGACTGACATACTAGATTCGATACATCTCCAACAGGTGAACACAGGGTATAAAGAAAGAACATTTTAAGACTAGAAAAATCTCAAACACACAACCAGGACCCAGGTAAGCAAAGAAAACTATAGCAGAAACCCCAAATTCGTGGTATCTTCTTTTTCTTCTGTACGCAACAAAAAGAGAGAGGTATGTATAAGTTTAATCAGAGACAGTTGAACGCACTTCAATACAGATCCAAATCCAGATCAACAGTTTGTATATAATAAGGATGAAGAGATATTAGGATTACAGGTTTATCTCTGTGTGCAAAGATGGCTTAACCCATAGCGGTATTGATTTTTGACAGCTACGGGTTAGAGCTCTGTTTAACACAGCCCCCTCACGCCATGCCACAACTACAACTATCCAAATACTGCTTAATTTATAGCTTGAATTTGGGTTTTAGTGGGGTAACGTCTTCGGATCTCAAGTAAATTGAAATTTCATTATGCAAAGGGAAAAGAGAGGTCTGAGGGCCATTAAGCTTCCCGCGTGCCTTCACACGGGGGTGGGGGCGTGTGGGTGGGTCACCGACTCCATTCAATTCCAAATCCACGCATCCCACTTCTTCTTTCTTTTTCTTTTTTTAAATTATATATATTCTTTTTGTTGGGCACTACACAAAGGATTTTCATATCCATCCTAATATATAGCAGGATCATCTGAGAAAACTAGAGACCCATCTGATGCACTTCCCTAGATACAGTATTACCCTACCCTCTCTATCCTAAAAAGTAAGATTTTTACCCTCAAAAATCCTAATTTAAACAACTAAAATAGAGGAACAAGGAGAAAGTAAAATTAGTGTAATATGAGAAATAAAGAAATCTTGATATCAAAGATGGTATGGCTAGAAACATCATAGAGAACAAAGGCGAAAGCGCCAGAGAAATCTTTGAGCACTTGATCGGTCAGTAAGGGCCCTGTCACACAAATCCTTGTAAGCCTCGATGACCACCATGTCCTCCTTGGCATTCATACGAGAACCCGTATTGGCATCCGAGCACCGTCAGTTGTCCAAACACCTGACAAAGATGTAAATTATATCTTCTAGTCAAACCATGCATTTGGGCTTCACAAGGCTCTGGTTTTGGTGAGAACAGGCCATGGTGCCCACTTCCCCAACTTTCAAACACACTGCCTCCAGCCTCGATACAACAAACAAATCAATCATCTCCTCACCAACGAACGGAGGCGGGGCATTTCATCGATGGCAAACACATACATGAGGTTTTGTCCATCCCAAAACAAAACAAAATCAAACCCTAGTTGGTTCGCACCTGTGCCACGTGCATTGTAACCTTCGCAACATGATTTTCAAGGCAAGCGGGAGCGTTTGATTTCAACATATTATCTCATTTATTGTTTTCCGTCGATTTCTTATGGATGTCGAATGAGTGGGTTACACATCACTACAAGAACGCCTTCGGTGTAATAAAATAAATCAGGCGAACTATGGTTATATGGACCACAATCGTTTTTTAATGTACAAAATAGTCTTCATGAAAGGGCCTTGAAATTTATACGAAAATATGATATTTGATAGTTGTGAAGTTGAACTCAACACCACGTTCCAATATCCTAAAATAAGAGCATAACATTGAAATCCATCAAAATACTATTATAGAAAAATTTAATAGAATGTGGAGGTACGTACATAATGAACACAAATTATTTGGTCGAATACCTTATTTAAATATGGCATATGACTCAAATTAAATTGTAAAATCTCTCTTGTTTATCTTACAACTTTATATGTGATTGTTAGTCGACCCTCTTATTTAAAACATATCTTAGTAAGACTGAAATAGTGACCAAGTAATAAAGGGTGTTATTTTTTCATTCATTAATTGGAATGATTTTTTTAGCATTTATATAGACAACATACCCGTACTTAATTGTAATATATTTTCTCTACCATTTTTTTTTTAATTTCTATACAAAATCTTTTAAAGTGAAAAAGTTTAAAAATTTGAGGAAGATTCGATTCTTTTAAATTTTGATGGTTACAATTCGAAAATGTATAATAGATTTTCATTTATTGTATCCATTTATTCTTATTAATAATAATGAAATATAAAGAGTTTTTTTGAATAATATTTGTTATTGTTTTTCTTTCATGCAAAAGTGTGCATTTAGGGAGGAGAATCATATTAAAGTGTACCCAACTCAAGTATAAAAAATAACATTAATATTCTTAATGTATAAAAATATTAACATTAAAGCGTATCATGCTCAAGTATACAACATATCATTAATCTTATCTCATTAAAACTCATGAAACAATCATTGTGTCACTTTTGTTATTGATGAAGCTAATACTTTATATTACTATCATTTTCTTTCTCATTAAAGATGAAGCTAATACTTTGTATTAGTATCATTTTCTTTCTTCGTCTTGATGCTCCAACCTTGTTTGCATAGTTGTAAGACCCCATATATTCACTTTACTTTTATAAATCATAGGGCATGACCATATAACTTAATAACTTACTACAAAAATTAAAAGAACCATATTCATATTTATATATTGTTAGCCATAATTATCTAGCTCAAGAACTTACAATATAAGTTAAAGGAAAAATATTCATATAATTAAATAGATTCAATAATTCTATTGTTGGTCTTTGTTGACCATGTTTTCATGTCTTTACAGATTCATCTCTCTTTAGGCTCTTAATATCCTATTGTGGATTGCTATAAATGCCATTAATGTCCTAATTTCAATTGAAGAAATCTATAAGTACATTAGTACATTAGTGCATTTATGAAAAACATGAAATGACTTATCAATTTGTAATTTGATTGAAGAATTCATTAATGAATGAAGTGTAACCATCCCATTTTTTTATCATTTTGTGAAGAGAATATAATGTTTTACTTCTTACATTCATTAAAAGGATAAGTTTGGGCACCTTGCATTAAATAAGATTTCTTAATGAATTACATTATAGTTGGTTCATTATTTAGTAAATTACTCAAAATTTTAGAGGCATTCCATTTATGGAGGCATAATTAATGTAAGCGACACCTAAATAAATCTACTTGGTTGAGTTTCACACAAATATTATTTGGGAAGGTCTCTATTAACTATCCCATACGACTAGTTTTGTTTCCATAGGAGTGTGTTTATTTTAATTGCCTGATTAATGTAGCCAAATTATAACCAAGCTTGATTTATTGCAAAAAAATGAACTCCAAAGAAAATAGATCTCCTTCTTTATTATTGAATAATGAATTACAATGTTCTAAATAGGAAAACAACTCCCAACTCGAGTTTGTCAAGTAAACTCTAACTAACTCTGACTAAATCTACTCTAGGTGGTGGAAATTACTATTTTTAGCAGTTTACTAGAACCTACTATTCTTAGTAAGTTCGCATGCTTATTCGTACGAGCACAAAAATTGCCATGCATCTTCTACATTCCTAAATTAAAGGAATTTAAAACTTTCTAACTCATAATGCAACTAATAGACTAAAATTAACTAATGCCCAAAAATAGGAAAAAACCAAACTATAACTTAAATCCTAATTTTCGGCCTCAAGATGGCAGATTTAGGGCCCAAAAATGTGCCAAAAACTTGCCCCAACCAATAAGGTAGGTTGCCATGCGTTCGTCTCATCGAAACATGTGGTTTCAAAAAAAAAACGGACTCAAACAGGACACCCGGAGCTCAAGTTATGACCTTGTCAAGTTCCTACTAATTTTGGCGCATCATTCTCCCTTGCTTGAAAAAAGCGCAGCTCCTGAAGTTGAATTCTTCAAAATCCTTTCATTTATATGCATCCAACTTCTTAATATCCCACTCTGTGACCCAAGTATTGTCCTCTTTCTCCAGGTCCTTTCCAATGAACCAAATATTTGTTGTATTTCCCATGTCACGTATCCATTGTTTTCTTATCTAGAATCGATCAACTTCTTCTTTCTTCTTTACTGGAACCTGCTTTGCCTCGAATCTACTACTTCATTAATAACATCCCCTTACTCGCACCATCCCCATGAAAACAATACAAATCAAACATTAAACATTGGAGAAATATCAAAATTCCTGGCAATTCTACCTCATAAGCATTATCTTTTTTTTTCACGATTTTGCAAGGACCAATCTTCTTGTACTTCACTTGTTATAGGTGCTTTTGGAAAGTTTTCCTTCCCGAGATATACCATAACTAACTCACCAACTGTAAATACCTTTCTCCGTCTGCAGCACATCTACTATTTCCTTATACTTATCATTACTATTCTCCAGTAGCTTCTTTTGCACTTCTTCTTACCCGATTATTGTATATGTTCGGTAAATGCTTCATCATCATCGACTCTACCATCAATCGTAGTTGTACCAAATCTAACACCCCATTTGGATTACTCCCATACCCGATTAAATATGGAGACTTTCACGTGGATCTATTTATGTAAGCAAGATATATGAAACTCGGCTTGTGGTAATGCTAAGTCCCATTGTTTTGGCTTTTCCCCAACGATGCACCTTAATAGGTTTCCCAAACAACTCGATTTACCACCTCTGTTTTCCCATCAATCGAGGATGATAGGCACTTTTTGAACTGTGATTGAGTTCCCAATTTCTTCTATAAATTCCGCTAGAAGTGACTTAAGAACCTTGTGCCCCTATCTGAAGTAATGGTTTTGGAACACCATGCAAACAAAAACTTCTTTAAAAACAAATCTGCTATGCAGCCATGCATCACTTGTTTTCTTGCGGGAAATAAAATGAACCATCTTAGAAAATCTATCAAACCACAAAAATTGAGTCATTACCTCATTGTGTTTTTGGTAATCCCAAAATAAAATCCATATTAGATCTGTCCATGACCCTTTAGGAACATGCAACGACATATACAACCCTATATTATGTGCATGGCCTTTCGAGACTTGACAAATTTGACACCTCTCCACATATCTTACGACATCTCTTTTTAGCTTTGGCCAATAATATTTCTCTGCTACCAAGGCTATCGTCTTATCTTTACCAAAATGCCCAGCCAATCCTCCACTAGGAAACTCTTTTACTATGTTCTCTCTCATAGACCCAATTGGAATACATAGTTGGCATCCCTTGAATAGATAGCCATCATGTAAAACCGTACTCATCCAAGAAATCTCTTGCATTGGCTGATAATGGACGATTTAACCTTTCAACAATATCCTTGAAATCAATATCAAAAGTACAAACCCTAATTTATTTATTCAAAACCCGCCACCTCATTTTCCATAGTGGTAAACAAAGTCACACACCTACTCAATGCATCTGCGACTTGATTCCATTTCCCGATTTATGTTTTAGAGAAAAAACATAACCTTGAAAAAATGATACCCACTTTGCATGCCTACTATTCAACTTATTTTGTGTATTCACATACTTGAAGGCTATTTGGTCTTTAAATAACACAAACTCCTTAGGCACTAAGTAATACCTCCAATGCCTTAATGCTTGTACAATGGCATAAAATTCCACATCATAAGTAGAGTAGTTATTTCTTACCTCATTCGAGTTTCTCACTAAAGAAATCTATTAGCTTTCCACCTTGACTTAGAACAACATTGATACCCACATCCGAGGCATCACAATCAACCTCAAACACTTTATCAAAATCAGGTAGTGCCAAAATGGGTGCCTCTATCACCTTCTTCTTCAAGATATGAAAATTATCCTCATCGCCTTTGTCCACAAAAACTCTCTTCCTTTTTGCAATTTGTTATAGGTGCTACAATCTGCTGAAATTTTTAATAAACTTTCGTAAATGTTGCTAGACCATGAAATCTTCTTACCTCTATTATACTTACGTGGAGTAGGCATTCAATATTTTCCTTTATCTTTTCTCGAGTCCATCTCCGTACCCCATCTCTTGAAATAATAAAGCCCAAGAATACCAAACGCTCTTGCATAAATGTGCACTTCTTCATATTTGCATATAGTGTCTCTTTCCTTAGAACTTGAATATCACCCTTAAATGCCTTAAATTTTCTTCCTTAGTTTTACTAAAGATCAATATATCATCAAAATAAACCACAAAAACTTACCATTATACTCCTTGACAGACGATGTTCATCAGTCTCATAAAAGTACTAGGTGCATTGGATAATCTAAATGGCATTACCAACCACTCATATAATCCATTTTCTATCTTGAATGATGTTTTCCATCTTGGTGAAATACCTAGATCCAGCAAACACATCCATCATATCATCGAGGCGGGTGGTATTGGGAACCTATACTTGATTGTAATTTTATTGATTGCTCTACTATTGGTGCACATTCTCCATGTTCCATCCTTATTTGGTGTTAATAAAGCTAGGGTTGCACATGGACTCATGCTCTCCTTACGACGCCCTTTCTCATGAGCTCTTTCACTTGCCTATTCAACTCGGCATGCAATGTCGGGCTCATCCTATAAGCTGCTTGATTTGGGAGTGAAGACCCTAGGAATCAAATCAATATGGTGTTGAATATCTCTTTTGGGTGGTAATCCATCAGTAGCTCATCAGGAATAACATCAAAAATTATTTTATTAATTTTGATGTTTCTACTGGTATTTTTGCACTTGTAGGTTCATCCTTGTTGGCGACTAGTGCATAAAAAAATCCGGTTACCTTCACCTCCTTCACAAATTCCTTTGAGAAAACATATTTTCAGCCTTCCCTTTTCCTTGAGAGGTAGTAAAACTATTTTTGTGCCATCCTTCCAAAAAGTATACGTATTCTTTCCCCATCATGAACAAGTTTCCTATCAAATTTTCATGGTCTTCCTAGCAGTATATGACATGCATCCATAGGAATAACATCACACCAAATCTCATCCTTGTAACTTTTCCCAATAGAAAAACTTATTAAACATCTCTTATCAATAATAACTTCATTACCCTTTTTATACCATGCATATACATGAGGGTTAAGATTCTTCTCATGAATGTAGACCCAATTTCTCAACCATCTCATTTGAAACCATATTCTCACAACTACCACCATCAATAATAAAATTACATTTCATACACTTCCTCCGTAAGTGCATCTTGTTCAAAAATATTTATGTAATGCAGCCACGCATCCCCCTTGATATCCTTTCTTGGAGAAATCATCGTCCTCTTGATCATCATATTTTCTGCAACATCCGTGGAATTTCTAGGTCTTGTTCGTCTTCTACTTGTTCAGATTCAATAAGATTTACTCTTGGTGAATCTCCTTTCCTCTTGTCATGTGTATAATAATGCGGGCATTCAAAATCCCTATGTCCCTCTTCACAACATCTGTAACAAACAAATGGTCTTCATGGAGCCTCCCATCCTCTATCACCAACATATCCTCTGCCCCTAGAAAATCCTCTACCTCTTTGTTGATTCTATAAATTTTGTCTCATATATTCTTTCTTTTCCAATCCACGAGATGATTCTCCCTACCTTGGTTGAAACCAGCTCATCCTGAAAGGAAGATGAGGTCCCCCTATTCATTTCAAGTGATCTCCTAAAAATTGACGATTTTGTTTTTCCTCGGCCTTTAAAATCTAATTGATAGGCATCCTCCATGCTCTTAATCCTATGCATACTTATCTCATCTTGAATAGAAAATTGTAATCCATTTACATACCTTGCAGCCATTTATTCCTCAGTTTATTCATGCTCTACATGAATGGACAACTTGTAGAACTCATCTATGTATTCTTACATTATTTGTAAGTTCTATCTCGAGATTCTAAACCTCCGTAAAGGGTTTGTGCATAATCCACATGGAGAAATTTATCTTTCAACTTCTTCTCCATCTTACTCCACATCCTAATTATTTCTTTCCCCTTTCTTGACCGCTCTTTTTGTAGGTGATCCCACCATAACATAGCATGACCTTTCAATTTTATGCATGCAAATTTTACCTTCTTTTCTTTTGACATAGCCTTCCACTAAAAAAATTTCCCCATGCTAGTCAACCAGGTCTATCACTCCTCTGGTGTTAGAGTACCACCATACTATGAAACATCAACTCTTATCCCACCATTCTTTCCTTCTAATGCGCAAGCATCCTTTCTTCAAAAGCTAATGGTGGAACTTGCATTTCCTCCTCTTCAAAACTTTTCTTCATCCGTGTCATCTCCGCCTTGATTTCCTCTTAGGGTTATCATTGCAGCAAAGCACAACAACTTGCCTCTCAGATCTTGCATATTTCTATTCATCTGGAATACCACCTCCCCTTCCTCTTCCTCTTAATTCCATTTTGAAAGACTCAAACCTCGCTCCTTGTACCAGGATAATGTAGCCAAATTATAACCAAACTTGATTTACTCCAAAAATATGAACTCCAAAGAAAATATATCTCCTTCTTCATTATTGAATAATGAATTACAATGTTTCCTAAATAGGAAAATAACTCCCAACTCAAGTTGTCAAGTAAAATCTAACTAACTCTAACTAAATCTACTCTGGTGGTGGCAAAAATTACATTTTTAAGAAGTTACTTACTACAACCTACTATTCCTAGTAATTTTGCATGCTTATTCGTATGGGAACAGAAATTGCCACTCATCTTCTACATCCCTAAATTAAAGGAATTTCCAACTTTCTAACTCATAATGCAATTAATATACTAAAATTAACTAATTCCCAAAAATAGGAAAAAACCAAACTATAACTTAAATCCTAATTTTCGGCCTCAAGATGGCGGATTTAGGGCCAAAATTTGCCAAAAACTTGCCCCACGGGTAGGTCCGATTGCAACGCATTTGTCTCATCAAACATGTGGTTTAAAAAAGCAACACCGGAGCTCAAGTTATGACCTTGTCAAGTTCCTTAATTTTGGTGCATCAACAATAGTGTTGTCTCAATGAGATTATTATTTTTATATGGTTTTCATGTGTATTATGTTTCTTGAGTTTCAATTATAATGTACCATATCCACCTATGTTCACACTAAGGTAATGAGTGTATAATATATTTTTACACATAACATCTATTACATAGAGAGTGTTTATAGTAGTCTACATGTATCTATGCATCCGTGTAAGTATTTTTTTATTTGATTAGTCACTAAATATCTAAATACATAATTATGATCATTGTATATTCTAGATTTAATACAAGTAATAGAATACAAATAAAAATGAAGCATCAAATCAATAGCCAAAGGTTTATGAACTTACTATAGGAGAAAACGATTTCATTTTAGTCGATGGAAGAGTCGCATGTTTTTAAAATATTTACACATCAATATTATCCAATATCTCAACTATATCCCATATAATAAAAACACATCGATGAAATTTCAAAGGCATTGGAGCTATACTAACATATAACTCAAAGATTTAGTGAATAGCTGATAACATAATGTTGTGTGTGATGAAAAAAATATAACATACAACTTGTTCGATATTAAATATGACATTATAATATGAGCCAATTTTTTTTTATCTAATCCATAATTATAAACATTGAATATTGTCTATATTGGATTTTAAGTTACTCGTTTACATACCAAGTTTCCATATATTAATGGTTGTTAATTACTATAAAATCTATAACATATCAATACGTACAGTTGCATGGATTGTGTGGAGAGAAGTAAAATGGAATGGAAATAATTATAATTTTAAGTACTCAACTTTATAAGTGATTCACTCTCAAAGAATAACTGCATCATAATCTCCTTGAAAGGGCTATCAAAATGTTGAATAATTCCTTTAGCTGCGAACAAGGTAAAAACCCACAAATACGAATTTCCAACTTTTTGAGAATGTATCACAAACATGGGTCTCATTTTAAATAAAACTCATCTTCTTGCTAATTGTGTTGTCCAAACATTATCAAATATAAAATATAAGCTACTAAAATGAGTTATTTATAGTAAGAAATGATGGGTTAATCATTCAAAACATGCAATAAAAAGTATCCTCAACTTGAACTATGCATGATATTAGAAACTAGAGTCAATGATTAAATTGTCATATTCATGCTAGAAATTAACATTTCCCGAAAATATATTATAATGAAAATACCAAAAATTTCCATGTACATATTCCATTAAAAAAATATGTCAAATTTTTCTTTCAACATTGTAGTCTAACCATTAACCAAAAACAATATAACTGAACATTCTAAAGGATGATACCTTTATACATATATAAAAATATTAAACTTTCTAACAAAGGCCATTTTAAAAGTTTTGAGGTAGAGTATTTTTGTGTCAGACCAATGGGCTCAAAAATAGAGATTGAAAACCCTAAGTGGAACTCTCACCCTAAATCACATTATGATGATTATGGTGTAGGCATAGACGAGGAACAAAGGAAGTGTTTGGTGGAGGTATGACACTAATATTGGGTTTGACGTTATTTTAAGTTTTTTTTTTTTGAAATTTAAAATATCGTATCTTTGTAACCATGAGTCCATATGAAATGAAACTCAATGAATAAATTATTTTATGTATGTGGTAAAATTTGTAGGATCAAAGATAAATTTAGAACTTACTAAAAATAGCTATTATTAAAAATGGTTTGTTTTACTAAAGATAGTGAGTCTAAAAGGGTTGGCTTAGAATTCAAGTTTATTTAGGAGTATTTGGAATTCGAATAAGAGGGCATGTAATGTAATCGAAAGATGAGAGAGTAAGGAGGATTATTGGACTTTATTGAATAATTTTTTAGATAAAGTATAAAAGGTGGTTTTTTTATTGTAACTCCCACTAAAAACAACCCACTTGAGACCCAAGAACAACCTAGGATTAGTTATGAAAATTATGAAATAATGTTTTTTGTTTAAAAGAGTCTACAACCAAATTACAAGGCAACAATTATCACTAACAAGTTCCAGAACAATTCTAATTCACTAGAACATACTTTTCCTTTATTAACAATTATTAGAGGTCATAAGGTCTAGAATTTAGGGTTAGAAGGTACAATAAGGTTCAAAGGGTAATTCCTCACCATACCCACTCTCTAACAGATTAAAGGTTCAACTTGATTTTTCTCAAATTTAACGCATTCAAAATTTTCCTAAATTATTCTCATTGGATAGGAAATTTCCTCACCTTTCCATTGATATAAAGAAGTCCTCCTAACTCCTCATATTTTTTGAGTTATGGGCCGGCGGGCCTTGGGGTGAAAATTTTCCCCAAGAGTGGGCTGTGGACCCAGGGGTGAAAATTTACCCCAAGGGTGGGTCGGCAGGGCCGTGGGGAGACTTTGGAAATTTTCCCGCATGGGGCAAAAAAACTTTGCACCATGGGTCCACAAGTCCACTAGGGACACGTGGTGCCTCCCAAATCGGATGGGGAGAATGGGCGGTGGGTGACATTTTCAAAATCTTCCTGCGTGGGGTGAAAGCCAACTTTGCGCCCACACTCCCGTAAGTCCACAATAACCGGACACATGGCATCTCCTAAGCCAATGTGGGGAAGGTGGGGTGGCAGGGAGAAAATTAGTTTAACATCTTCCAAGGCCTAAGAGGGTAAAGCATTTATCTACGCCTCTGTTGGCACCTCGCGATGCCACGTGGTGGCTCCTGGTTAGCTGCGATTAGGGTGGGCGGTGGGGAAAATTTGGAAAATTTTCTCAAAATTTTCCAATTTTTTTGGAGCGCTAAATTTAAAAAGAGATCTCGCCTCTGCCAACGCCTCATGGTGCCTCATGGTAGCTTCCGATTGGTATCAGGGTTGGTAGGGTGGTGGGGAAAATTAGAAAAAAATCCCAAAAATTTTCCTAAGAGCTAAGGGAAAAATTTGGGCTTTTTTTTTATGCTAAGGAATAAAAACTTTAGAAGGCCATAACTCTTGATAGAGAGCTTTGGTTTTGGGAAAAAGGAATTTCTCTCGGAAATATCTCGACGTCCTATTTACTCTTTGGAATCATTAATTTCAGATTTTGATAAATTTTAAGGGGTCAATTTCAAGTAAACAATCTACAAGATTTTACAATGCAAACTGGTAAATTTTAACTTGTTAAATTTGTTCAATTTGTTCTTGTCCCTCTCTCAACATGTCAAATAGACATGGAAAATTTTTATTAGGTGTATTTAAGAGATATTTCAAGATTCAATTTTTCTGATTGATTTGCAATTTGAACATTTACATTTCTGGATAGTAAGCGACTGCAAAATGGTTTGAGCCCGATTTTGCTAAGTTTTATAAGAATTTCCTTAAGTGTTAATGTCTAGATGAATTCATTAGATCTTATTATGCCCAAATTAATGTTTTATTTTTTATTCCTTTGTTGCAGATTTGGTCTAAGCATTTGGGATTAAATAATTGTCAATTGGAAAAAAAAAAAGACAAAGTTCAAATTTTAAAAAGGTCTATTTGCCATTTTCTTCTTCCAAGTATTATAATGTGTTCCAAACCTAATCTAATGCATTCATTTGATTTAATTCAACTTATTCAAAAACTATAATACATCTCTGATTTCCAATTTTTACATATTTCAAAGGACAGAGTATTACATTTCCTTTATACGCATTTCTTTCTTTCAAACAAAGATTTCAATTACATTTAAAAGATCAAATTCAATGCCACTGTGTAATTTGAGAAAGGTGATACATCATTTATTGATTCCAAAAGAAAAATTTGTAACATCCTTCTTTTATTCCTTCCAAAATCATATATATAAAAGTAGGGCAAAATATTACATTTTCTTCTCACGTGTTTCACTTTTCCTCTTTTCTAAATAGGGATTTCATAGAACATGTCAAATATAGATTTGTAATGGAAGAATATCATATGAATAATGCAAAAAATTATATTAATTCAAATGAAACTCTTACAACCTCCTTTCCATTTGATTTCAAAATACAACATACAAAACATGTGTCATTCTTTCACATTCTTTCCAAAACAAAATACAAAGTATAACTCTTTTACATTTCAAATTTCCACTTTCATTGCCAATACAAAGTATCTTTCCATTATAATGAATACATAGATCATCCACTTCAAGTGGGAAAGGGGCTACAATAATATTTCATTTCACAAGGGATTGTCAAACTGTCTTTATCTCAGCTCCAGAACAGCAACATGTAGATTTCTCATTCTTCCAATTTGATCACAACAAAAGTAGGGAAAGGCAACACTCTCCACCCAACTAAGACATCCAATGAAGAGGAGAAGCCATCCTTCTTCATTGGCCCTTGAGTCCCAACCACAAAACAATAAAATATGTGATCTAACTCATGGCAACAACAAGCTTCCACAAACACTCAAGAACATAATCACAATAAAACACGTCCAAAACAAAATGTAATTTTCAAATATATTAAAACATGATAAACATTATTGAGGTTTATTGAAAATTTTTGCACTTGTGCAAAAATGGGCAACTCAAAACTTCGTCATTATGATGAAATTCATAGGTGAAGTATACCTAAGCTAAGGAAGTTTTGATATCATTTTACTTCTTGTTGAATTAGTTACAAGATTAAATGAAATCTATAGTTATGTGTGCTGTCACAAAACATAATAGATCACATAGTCTACAATTTCATGCCATCTTTAGCAAAAGAACACAAAGCCCCGAAGGACAATGCTTTGTCTTGATGAAGACAAAAATTATAAAGTAGGTGAAGTGCTGAGTTTTGAAGCAACGAAAAGAAAAATACAGATATCAGAAAATCAGGGTTCATTACTGAATGTTACAAGTTCTCATCAATGTTTCTTTCCTTCATGATTAAGACATTCAATTATGTTACTGAGTTGTTTAGTTCATTATACAATCCATACAGAGAAGCTAGAATGCAGAAGGGAATACACAACTCAATTTTAGAATTCAATGTTTTATTCATAAGGAAGGTCAAATGTTTCCCACACAAGCCGTGGGATGTAACTAAAAATTAAAGTACAACTACTAAATAAAAGGTACACATGCATGAAAGAGAAAGCAAAGGAGTATGAGTGAACCCATCATTGCCTTGGGGTTTCTTTCTTTGATTGAAAACATCTCCATTTCTAGCTTCTTCTTCATCTCCATTGTAGAAGCCACTTGTACCTAAAAAGAAGAAAAGGATAACTATCAGTTATGAGCTCAGGGATCAATTCATATTCCTAGACTATCCTAATTCATGCATATGAATCTCTAATAACAGGAGATGTAATTTACTTGAATATCAAACTGCATACATGCTTTATTTACTCAAAAAGAGTGAAAAATAGAAAAGAGAATAAGAAACATGGACATAAGAGAGGCCAAAAAGCCTAAGTATTTTCTAATTGTTTTCCTAAGTGTGCCGGTACAGGTTGCAACTAAGGAAAAATAGACAAGTCATAAGTGCATGCAATAAAAGGAAAAATGTAACTCAAGGTTTCATAAATGTTCTAAATGGAAGAAGTTATAGTGTAGAAGACAAATTGGTAAATAGAAGAACACTTTTCAGTTGCAGCTAAAGGAGGAGAATCATATTTTCGAAATCTAAAGTTAACTAGAAAAGAAAGGTTATAGTTGAAAGGAATGAAGACAAGATTTTAGGAAAATTTTGATAGGGCTTTGCCATGTAAAATGGACATTTACAAATTTCCATCATGTTGCTTTTTAACTACTACATGCTTAAAGGAACTATTTGAATCAAAAAATACAACTACTATAGCTGGAAATGGATGGAAGAGAGAATTCTGGAAAAAAATCGCCAGGGCTTCGCCATGAAAATCAACATTTCAAATTTTCCAGCATACATAGAAAGTTGTATTTAAGCTCAAGCACAGTATTGAAGCATAAAAGGAATGCAGTAAAAGTAACAGATTACAGTATCTAGATCAAGGCTTATGCCTGATAATGATATCAAAAATAGGTAAAGAATTTCTTGAAAACTATTGCAGGGATCAAAGAGTATAAGTGCAGCTTCAGGATACAAATTAGCATTTTAAAGGTGAACTGAAGAAAGAGATGTATAAGCAACCCATTTTAGTTAGTGGTGTTTCAACACCATTCAACCTTACAAAGCCCAGAATAATCAATGTTCAGTCAGAATATTGAAGAGATCACAATGAAGAAAGAAATTCAATCACATGAACCCTTCTACAGGCAGGACAATGAAACAACCCAGGTCTCATCTATGGTGGTAATTCGACATCCATATAAAGTTGATAGGTTACATATCAAGACATGCATTGCAACTCAATGATAAATAAGTGTTGGCATAATACATTCAAGAAATAAACAAATCCAATTTGAGTGTGACCTTATCAGCAAGGTCCATTCACAAGAATAAGTCAAGCTTGTATAGTACGAAAACCACCAATATTGCAAAAGTTATAGTACGAAAAAAAAACCAATTGCATTCAAGCACTCATCCCATGGGAAGTTTTCAATGTTCAAGTGATCTCAGATTGAAAAGGATTAAATCAAGTACTCTACAGATTTTTTCAAAGAAATAAGTTGATCCTGAACAATGAATCATAACAGAATAGATTCTCCAGAATACAAAATTGATGCCAAGGATTTCAGAAACAGAAAATAAGTAACATACAAACCTATATTTGTAGAAATTCATAACCACCATTTCTACAATATTCTCAACAAATGCAAATAAAATAACAGTTGTCCTGAGGTTAAGCACAAAGAACTCATACAGAGAAGAAGTAGAAGTAAGTATCTAGAATGAAGAAATTACTTTATGTCCACCACGGGAAACAAAGTATATACAAAGCCTCTACAAAAACAAATGTTAGATAAAAAGTGTAGATTTATCTCAAACTTCTGAATCAGAGACACTACAATGTATGAAATACGAATACCCAAATCAAGAAACGTTCATATCTGGAGTTAAGGGAGGAAGCAAGGCTGTAATAAAGAATGGAGACCCAAATAAATGAAAAAATCAAAAATGCAAAGCTTCTAGAGGTAGAGAGGAACAAAATTCATGGTGGCCCAATTTTTGTAGTCAAAACCCCCATGTTATCTTCATAGAAAAAGAACGAATACTCATAACTCAAAATACACAGATCTAAAAGTCACAATGAATACTGGTTCGAGTATTTCACTCACCTTTTATCACAAGAATTTTCAAGTTGATTGACCATGAGCACTCTATTGAAAAACGTATAGATCTAAAGAAATAACGACCCCCTTTAGAGTTTGTAAAGCTTTCAAGTTCAAAAAACCCATTTAAAAATGATCAAGAAACTTACAGTTTCGAATTGTTTTCTTCAAATCCTTGAGTTGCAGAGGAGGTAAAGGAAGCATACAAATTTTTTAAATTGAAACGACCAAAGTCATCCAAGAGATCACACGAAGAAATGCAAAAGAAGATGGGTATCAATTTTGAAGCCAAGTCATGATGAACCAAAATACCAACGAAAACTCAAGGATCAAAAAGCTTACCGACCTCATCAAGCATTGATGCAAAGCCAAATCTACAGAGCTCAAGAGATGGTGGCCACGTCAAAAGGAAAACCCACAGAGACCAAGAAATATACCTGCTCAAGACATTTCAACCACAAGAAACTCCTAGACTTTGCCACAAAGACAAAAAATGAACAAAGGCCGAGCTCAACGAAAAAACCATGGCGGCCACATTTACAACCATCTCCTCTAAGGAAAAAGACATAGAGAAGAGCTATAAAATATAATGTGTTAACTCGAGTTGAGAATGTAATAATAGTTGTCAAAGAAATTTTTTTCCAGGGCTTTGCCCACGAACCAGAAAACCAAATGAAATGATCATTAGACCCAAGCTCTCCTTTACTACCGAATCCAAGTATGGGTTAATATCAAAATCAACCACCGTTCTCCGAGATCAATGATCAAGCTTCATCAAGGATGAAGATCAAAGGCCAAGAATCATGCTTCGAGCTCGAAACAAATAACCACGGTTAGTCCCCACCAACCACATTCAATGCACAGTCAGAAACCCTAACAGTGAGTCCAAGGATTGACGGCATCAAAATAGAGGTACAGAGATCAAGGCCCAAGATGATCAACAAATATCAAAGAAAACTCAACTTGAGTTACATATGCCACCGACCAAGTTACCAAGGGGTGAGTCACCATAGAGAAGGGGACAACCCACGTGTCCATCGAATAAATCATTGCATTGACTTTCAAATTCCAAACTATAGTCATTTCCAAATAATGCAAAATGCCATCATACATGCTTATCACCAAAAAGGTGAATTTTGAAATATGCCAAGGCCGACAACTATATACTATAGTACTCGTTACAAAGGTGGCAGACTATTTAGTATGTTCATGGTAAATAATCAAAGGTGGCCGAGTATGGTAGTAACTATTACAAAGTGCCCCATGTGTATCTAAAACCTTGACAAGTATGCTTAAGTCCACAAAGGTGGCCAAACCTAGTAAAGTAAAGGTGGTCCCCATGCCAAGGAGTTGAAGATGATCTGCAACATGTTATCCATGTGATCACTAGAAAATAGAATAAGTGTCAACATCAGAGACAAAGGTGGTCCCAATTAGGAGTAATATTTGGATGAATTATTTTACAAAGCATTGCAATTAATGTAATTATTTTGCTCACAAACAGGAGTTTTATTTTTTCATGGAGAGAGACTTCCTAGCAAGCAGATCTAATAGATCACCAAATTTCATCCTTCTCTTCTTGAAATAGACAATCAGAATCAAGTAATATTAAATGTCTATTTGTAATTGAATGCTCTATTTTTTCCCTTTATCTATTATTAAATAAAGGATAAAAATAGAATGCATATGTGAGTACAAGCCTTAGGCTATTTTTAGGAAGAAGGTGAATTTTATTGTTTCTATATATTGTGTGCCTTTGCAAAGCACAAGGGGAAATTTTGGAGGACTTTTTAGATATAGGAGTACTGAAGCAATTTTTGTCAGTTTACCTTATGTGTGTGAAGTATTTTCTACCTTTCCAATTATTTGCAGTCTTGTGTATGTTTCTATTATTCTTGTGAATGCAAATTCCCTTATCAATCATCTTACCCTACTGCAAATTTAGTATTTTCTGCTTAATTTTAATGTGCATGTTAACTTATTAGTACTATTGTGATTTTCCCTCAGTATCACCAAGTGTGCCCTTAAATATTCTGCAGTAAACTATTGGCTTGTGCATCAAGAATCCTTCCCATAGCAATTGTGCATATACTCAGTCAAATCCCTCACATAAATTTGGTGTATCACCTCAGTTTTATTTATTTTATAGTCATCTTTTACTCTCAAAACTCCCATAAATCAGTTTAGGATACACCAATAAGGAACCGACATTTTAATCCCAAAGACTCACCTCAAAATAGGTATACCCACAGACCTGAGGTGTTTCCATTGTATCTACGAAAGAGAGAGATCAATTTTGCAAGCTTAGAAAACCTACAGCCATCTCTACAGGGTGCACTTTTGAGAGATAACAAATTCATCAAACAAGCCAAAGGATCAAGAAGCTATGGGGCATGCCGCTTATGCCTCCTAAAGGGGAAACGGGTATCACCACATGAGAACAAAACACCAACATATATATATATATATATATATATATATATAAATTTCAAATCCCCGACATGCCCTTATGCCTCCCAAGTATCCCTTATTCCTCACATTTCCTTATGCCTCCCTAACCTCTTATGGCATCCCATAACGAGTAAAGAAATGAAAGCTATTTCTTTGTAGGTGGAACCCAAATCCCAACTCCCTCTACCCTTATACCTCCCTAAAAGGCACTTGTGCCTCCCAAAAATATAACCCATAGTCTTCTCCTACACCATTCATAGGCCATCTACCCAACATCCCACAAACATGCCAAAGCATTCATATATTAACACTTACATTTATAAAAGAAGATAATTTCAAGGGGAAAGATCCTATCTCTCCATGATGGAGTTGTTCCAAGTTCTAAAACAACAAGTTTTATCCCAATGCAAGCAATCTAAAACAGCCAAGCACAAGCATGCAACAATCTTCCCAAAAGCTTCTTCAAATCAAGAGCTCCCAATACAAAGCAAGGAATTCACCCAAGAATAATGTCTCCAAAATGAAGTAACCCTAAAACAAGGCAAGCCATTCAAATTTTATAAAGAGGGAAGGGAAGCGGATGAGGTAGATCTACTTAGGATGCCATATCACACATCTTCAACCCCAACCCCAAAATTCAACTTCATTCTCCATGTATAATAAAATGTGGGGTGAATAATATGACAGCTTTACTTACACACTCAAATCCAACCCACACCCCAAAGGACTCGAGACTAAATCATGTAAGAAAATTGCAATTAAAACCTATAATCTTCGCCTTCTCAAAAGCATTATAAAATTCAAATCTCAACTCCCAACCATAGGTATGGTTGGTAATTAAATTTAAGAGGTATGGGACAAGTTTAACTTGTCCCACAAGCCTCCAAAATCAGCCTCCAAGGACAATTTTGAATTTCCAAGAAGGTGGAGTGTTTCACACTCAAAATTCAATTCACATCACTTACATATCTCTTACACATACTTATATCACTTTAAATCATGGCCAACAACTCTCATTAATTACCTTCTTATGAAATATTTGATTTATTTATTTTAACAATATGATTACTCACAAAATTTACACACCATTTAATAATTAATGAAAGGGGTAAAAGCATCACAAAATAAACACATGCAAACATAAACAAAGGGACCAAAATAAAAGAAAATACAAAAACCCCTGGTCACAATTAAAGGTGATCCCCCCATGGGAATCCCTAACAAACACAAACACAAACAAACAAATATAGTTGTCATGGTGACCTTGATGAATTCATCTAGAATTCCAATGTGGTTCGGGTCTCCAATCCCCAATGTTTTTTGTGATATTTTAAACTTGAAAAAAAAAATAGCTCCTTCGCCTCGTGGCCATACTCGTAACATCCAAACTAATATAAATATAATTACCAAAATAATCTAGATATATGAATCACAACAACATCAAAGCAATCTAAAGAATGTCATTTGCAATTTTACTCAACACTTATATCATCATCCCATAATTTTCATTTCTAGGTCTACTCACAATATCCAAATATCACAAGTCCGCATAACATCCATAATATAGCCATGTCAAACAATATACCATTATCAATATCCAAAGTGTCTCTAATCAATCATCATAATTGAATCAAGTCAACAATAACCCACGATCTAACACTGTATCATCATACTATAATATGGTCCATAATCATGTCTATAATATAATTAATGTATCATGATTAGTAAATAAAATGTGTCAAAGGAAAGTGGGCACTACATTTATCGGGATCCTACCATGGTACATAGAATTTCTGAAATCCTAGATATAAAAATAAAAGTAATAAATAAAAAGAGGGACATCTACACCAACAATGAAAAAGAAGCTAAGTAGGATAAATGAATTTCTTATAGGATTTTTTTCTTGTTATACATTGTTTTCCAACCATCACCTACATCCTCAACATGAAGTATAGCTTTAAGGGCATCAATAAATTGATATGAACTGAAATTTATAGGATATTTTCCTTGGCTACTCCACTTACATTTGGTTCAACAATTTTGTTGGCGTGAGTTTCAACATTTATATTTTCCCTAGTTCCTTTAACCAAGATTTATCTAAGAGTTGTTTGTAACGATTACCCCAAATCCCCAAATATGTTCTCAGATCTAAATATCCTTAAAGATCAAGAAAAAAATGATCTCGTACATAATTTTAAACCAAGTTTCTTTCTCATTCTTACACTTTACCATCACACAATTAGCAATTATCTTTCTTAAAGGAAAACATATTCTATATGCAAAAGGAAAACCTTCGTAATCTAGAGGCTAGGTCCAAGTTGTGTTTTGAACTTTCACCTTAATCAATGTTAGCCAAAATGAGGTTCTCAGAGTGTTAACCTAAACAAACAATAATTTGGGAATAAATTTTATGGGTGAAATTATCGATGCGGGATTTAACGCTTAGGATATTTCTCAAAGTGTTTCCAATGTAAAAAGAAAGGAATGATCCTATTGTGCCCACTCCCTTCGACACCTTTTTGTTATTGATTTCAATACTCATTAACTACACTTATGGATATTATTTTAGATTTTGATTTATCATAATGTTATATGTTAGAGATATGAGACTATTATTTATTTTGATTCATATATTATGTATGTCCACTTCTAGAGACATTTTGATATTGAGGATGATATGCTATTGACATGGTTCTATATATATATATATATATATATATATATATATTTCGACATGTGATATTTTCGTCACACTAAGTAGACTTTGATAATTGACCTAATTTTGTGATAATTTTGACATGGATGAAATCTAGAATAGAAATTTTTTAGAAATTATAAATGATATCATATTTTCCTAGATGATATTTTATTCGTATATAGATTATTGTGGATTTATATTATATATTTTATCTTAAATGTTTTTGATGTGGCCATGAGGTCAAGGAGGTGTTATCTCTGTTTGTAGAGGTAAACATGACACAAAAACATGTGGGGATCGAGACCAACCACATTAGAATGCTAGATGAATTCAATAAGGGTCACCATGGAAACATGTATTTTGTTATGTGTGTGTGTTTGAATTGTTGTTAGGGGGTTCCCATGGGGGGAATCACCTCCAATTGTGACTACAAGGGGTTATGTTTTATTCTTTCATTTAGTTTCATTTATTTAATTTTAGTATGTGATATTATAGTGATGTATTCCCCTTTTTTAATCACTTGATTTATGTCTAGATTAGTAAATTAATTAGTTTACTAAATTAATTAAGAATGAGTAAAAAGAATTCATTTATTGGATTTGATAGCTCTTTGGTTTATGTTTTTAAGTTGAGTGCTTAAGATCTTGAGTGTTGTACACTCCACCTCTCCTTTGAAATTTAGATTTTTCCTTAAGAGAAAATTTTGAGGCTTGTGGGACAAATTAAGCTTGTTCCACACCTCTTAAATTACTATACCAACCCTACCTATGGCTCATGGGGTAAAAATTAGACCCCATTATGTATTTTTGGGAGGACAAATCTGTAAGTTTTGTCGCACTTTATTACATGTATTTACTTTTAGTCCTTAAGGAGTGTGGGCTTAGATTGTGTGTGTATGTAAAATGTCATTTGTTCAACCACTTATTAATTGTTCTTCGAGTATGGGGTCGACTAGCGTGATGTGGAGTGGAGAGGAAATGAGGTGGCATCCTACTTGGAACAACATCATCCTCCTCTCTCCCTTTTCTATTTATTAAAGTTCCTTTTCTTGTCTGGGGTAACTTCATTTCCTTGTGCTCTTGTAATTTTGGAGATTTAGAGGATTTTGGAATGCCGGTGTGTTATTTGGAGATTTTGGTGAGGGCTGACGTGAAGAAGCTCACAGCATGCAGGAACTCTTTGATCAATATCTACCATGAAAAGGTAGGAGCTACACTCTTGTAAAATAATTTTCTTTTAAATTGTGAATATGTGCATGTTTTTGGTTGTTTTGGTATGCATGTTGGGTGCTTGGGTTGATTAAGCTTATGTGGTGTAGGAGGGGACTATGGGGATATTACATGTGAGGAGGCATAAGAGCTCATTTCATGTTTTGAGGGAGTCGGGATGGGTGCCCCACCTCGGACAAGAAATTGCTTTGATTTCTTACTGGTCTATTTTATGAGGGAGCCATAAGAGATTTGTAGGGATGTATAAGAGAATGTGGTAGGAATAAGAGGTAATTTAGGGAGGAATAAGAGTGTGTACGGGTTTGAGATGTTTAATCGGAGGTTTTGTAGGTGGGCACCTATATCCCATTAGGAGGCATAAGTGACCTCCCATAGGTCTTACTCCTTTGGATTTGCATGATCAAGCCTTGTGTATTTTGTTGCTTCCATTATTGAGATTCTAGTTATTTTGTTTTTGTTTTGCATAGTTGTAAAATATTGTATTGTGATGTGGAAGATTGTTTTATTATCATGAGTCAATACATTTTTCATCAGCAATGTGGTCAGCTCTGGGTCAATGAGGAGGATGGCTTCTCCTCCCGACTGGAATTCTTGGTCAGTGGAGAGTGTGTCCTCTCCTCCCTTTTTTTTGTGTTCAAACGAAGGGTGGTGGAGATCTCTTGTTTGTGATGTGAAGCTTGGAGCTTTTTTGGAGCACTTAAGAAATTTTTCTTGTGAGAAGCCTTATATTTTTTCACACTTAGGGTAGAGAAACTTGTAACCTTGTTTTTATTTTAGCTTACATTCTTGTATTATTTCCCACTTTAAGTGGAAGACATTGTATTAATCTTTAAAAGAAAATTTGTATTGATTTTTGGATATCGGTTATATCAATGTAGAAAAAGGGAAAGAAAGATCTATTTTGTAAGTTACTTTTGGTGAACTTAAAAAGGAGTTATAAAGGGAATTATCTTATTTTATGGTAGTTGTTTTAATTTCCACAAAAGTGTATAGATGGATTGGAAAGTTAGTAGTTTCTCAATTTTAAAACTTATTGAATAGTTGTAAAGTTTGTTGTGAGAATGGCTATAAAAATAAAGGAAATTGTTTATGTTGTATGAAGTCAAGAAATAATAAAGTTCATTGTATGACTCAAGGGCATGTAGTGAAATAAGTCAGTATTGGGTCATTCTCATATAGTGGATGGTATATATTTTAAAATTTATTTAAGTAGATGGAAATTACTTAAGTTTTAATTAGTTTTCCAATAAGCCAATGAAGTAATCCAAGTTCTAACTCTAGCAATGTTATCCTCATTAAAAAAATGTCGTAAATCCATCGTAACTTATTAAAGGGAAATGAAATGAAACCTATCTTACCTCCTATACAATACTTATCAAATCAGAGAGAAAGAAGTTTTAGCACAAAGGTTCTAAACCTACTAATACTACTACCATATGCGTTATTATTGCCTCATAAAAGTATTAATACTCCCGTGATTAATAATAATTAAATATTTTATTATAACAGGGAAATTAATTAGATGATAATATATTAAATTATTAATATGTTTTTAATATTAATACATTTTCAGTATATATGCATATGGCTCGAATATAAATAAATAAAAAGTTATTAAATTTAAAACCCGAGTAAAATGCGTGAGTTGTAGTTTTGACCAACATTTTTATTACAAAAATCAAAACTAGTTAAAAGTGTGGTCTGCACTTGTTATTGCTAAATTTTAGGAAAGGGGTCAGAGGTTCACCGAGCCCACCCCCACTCCATCAATAAATGGGATGGGGGTGGGCCGTGACCCTCCCCAACCCAACCACTGCCTCCCAAGTCTTTAATCCGCACCTATGACCCCCACACACATTTCTTTAAGTTCACGACTCGTATATTTTGCTAAGTCATTGCTTAATCTTCATCACATACATACATACATACATACATATATATATATACATACATATAGCAAGATTTTTTTTAAAATATTTTTTTCTCCTCTAATATGTTTAATCACCGTGTTAACAGTGGGTTTCGGATTTATTATTATTATTATTCATTTTAAAAGAAGGAGAAATCTATATAAATGAAATATATATATATATATATATATATATATATATATATATATATATATATATACACACACACACACACACACACACTTTGTCATGCCCAAATGAAAATATGAATCAAATCTTAACTCATGCTAAAAATGGGCAATTAACCTAGAAGCCCATTTGGGAAAATTCAATAAAACGAGATAAATAAAATATAGATAAATACTTTTAACACCCTAATATTAAATGAGGGACCTTGCTAATTGTTTCAACCTTGTAGAAATTAAATAACCTTGGTATTTAATTATATTGGCCTCTTTTACCCTCACATCCCAATGGGGGAATATTCAACTATAAGAGGAATTAGTTTTGGTTTAAGTAACACTTAGGAATCTTTCACACTTAGTCACTTTAAATTCATTAAAGTTTAATGTGGTTTTAATAATTATTATAACGGATTTTTTTAATCTATATAATTTTCTAAAACGATAATGAAGCAATCATTGCTTTGACAAAACCTTTCAGGCACATTTTTCAAAAAAACAATATTCCAAAATTTTCTAATTAACTCAAGGTTGTTCTCGGGTCTCTTACGGCACGCATTTTTAGCGGGCATTACACTTGGTATTAGAGCCGTGGCTTCAAAGCTTGACCCTCGGGAACATAAAAACAAAACTTGAGACACGAATATTAGACCTAGTACAATATTAAACCTAAAGACAATTTTAAACCTAGAAAATAAGCTTTGTTTGAACATTTTATATTTTATTAAACATGGAAAATGAATAAAACCTATAATGATGAACTAACTCTCACCTTGGTTTGTGCAGGAGGTCATGACTAGACGAGGGGTCCTTTCACATATACCTAGACTTTCCACCTCTAGAGCAGCCGTAACGACCATCCCCGCCTCTAGATTTTACAAAACTTCAGTGGATGTCTGCCGAGGCTCCTTAGGAGGATGATCAACCGTGATATGATAGGGAGCCATCTCTGCTGAGGCTCTTGTATCTCCTCAACACAACAAGGAGCATAGGGTATAGAACTCCCATGTAGAGTCAACCAAGGAAGAGTTAAGGCACAGGGACAGTGGAGACATAATTTCAGGACACAGTGATAGGTCTTAGAGCCTTAGACATATAGATGAGCATGTACAGAGGCTCAGAGTCGCGCCACAGCCTCTAGATCATATTAGGGAGATCCTGAAGCTATGACCATCTCACTATTCTCCGGGAGCAGAGGCCTAGTTAGGTGAGCTTCGAGCGGGTGCTTCAAGCTCTCCTTATACTAAAGAACACGAAAGCCTCGTGTTGCGATCCATATTTTGAGGGATGGAGTAGGTGTCGGTGGAGGACCGAGGAGTAGAATCTCCACATTGATTTAGAGACAGCTACTCAGGAGTTGTTTGAGGAGCAGCCAGAGCAGTACTTATTCCATAGGTTTATTCAAAAGTGGATAGATGAGTTCCATGACTCCGTTAGTATCTATGGCTATATCTCGAGTATGAGAGTTGATTTATGGACCTACTCCTATATGTAGACTACATGCAGGATGAAAAGGTGTAGATTCATAGGTTCATCAAGGGCCCGAATTATGATTTGGGTGTTGCGTGTGCATTCACCGCCCACAAAATTTAGCAGAGGCCATGGAAAAGGCCTATATCAGATAGAGACACAAGGAAAGATGCAACAGATAAGGATGGAGTTTGGAGCCATATCCAGAGATGCAGGATATCGATCAAGGGGATTAGATCCTCCTCCTCATGGTGGACGTGGTTCAAGAAAGTCTTCTTTCAGTCACCACAATAGCCACCTCAAGAGAGCGGCCGTAAACTCGTTCTCACCATTTAGGCCTACTCAAAGGTTCGACACACAGAGAGGATGGAGTATGGGGCCTCCTCCTAGGGGTCCCATTAGGACACAAGGTGTGCCAAGAGCTTATTCAACAAGAGCTCACAAGAGAGACCTCTGCAGTCCATAGCCAGACATCATCGATCCCCATCAAAGATATTTAGAGTTCTGCTAGATCTCAGCATCTCATCGAGAGGACCATGCAATCATGTTATGGTTGTGGTGTTGTTGGAGTTCATTGAGAGAGTGCCCACAGAACCCTAGTAATAAGGGTAAGACGTAAATTTCATAGCCTACTATTGGTGACATGGGGTGTAACCATCGATTTATGCAGTAGTCGAGAACCGCTAGGATGAGCATTAGAGTACCATGAAAGAGACAACATGTAGCATTGTGGTATTCCTACCTCCATTTTCTTTGATTCTGTTCATCGATTATTTTATTACACCATCCTTAGAAGAGCATTTTAGGATGGTGGCAGCTTAGAAAGAGCCTTAGTTGGGATGTTGGAAATGGATTTTGGAGCCAAAATTTTGTAGACTCCTTAGTTAAGGAGTGTGTAGTGGATTGGGACCCTTCACCACTACCTCGATCTTAGTATCCTTCTATTAGGATCGTATGGAGTCATCCTCGGCATGGACTAGTTTTCTCGCACATAGAGCTAGAATGGACTATTACCATAAGACTATTGCTTATACAAATTATCTAGGAATTGATTCAATGATAGCATGAGTTAGGAGGTTGTTTCTATTCACACTATCTCCGCTATGCAGCCTTAAGCGTGTGTAAGGGATGAGGTTATTAGATGTATGTTGTTATGGTTAGTGATAGATTAGAGGATGAGTCTAGTGGGCCATCCCTTGATGATCATCCCATCTTGAGAGATTTTTCTAATGTCTTTCCAATGGAGTTACCAGGTTACCTCCCACGTGAGATAGATGTTTACATAGATTTTGTTACGCGCAAAGCCTATCTCACAAGCACCTTATCGGGATCTACTACCCTTGACCTCTCGTGAGCTCAAGTCAGCAGCTTCTTCGAGTGCCTTCTCGGAGAAAGGCATGATCCGTCCTAGTGTATCCCCTTGGGGTGCATTGGTGTTTTTGTAAAGAAGAAGGACAGATATTTGTGGTTATTTATTGATTACCGCTACCTAAATAAAGTAACGATCAATAATCGTTACCCCCTTCCACACATTGATGGTTTATTTGATCACATGAAGGGGGCCACAATATTCTCCAAGATAGATCTTAATTCAGGTTATCATTAGCTGAGGATCATGGAGGCAGATATTCATAAGACCGCCTTCTCTACGAGATATGGCCATTACAAGTTCATTGTAGTTCATATTAGTTCTGACAAATGCCCCCACGCTTTCATAAAGCATGAGCTTGATGAATGGGTTTTTTAGGACATTCTTATATCACTTCGTACTCATTTTCCTCGAGGACATTCTAATTTACTCATGTACACATGAGGAGCATGAAGAGTCCCTTCACAGTTTCTTTAGTGTCTTTGTGAGAAAAATCTTTATGGGAACCTAGAGAAGTGTGAGTTCTTTAGATAGAGGTACAATATTTGGGCCAAATCATTTATGGGGAAGGTATCATATTCGATCCTTCCAAGATTTGAGCTATTATGGATTGGCCAAAGACCCACTAGTGTGAAAGAGGTGCGCAGCTTTCATGGGTTTAACATCATATTATAGGATATTTGTATAGGACTTCTCTCGTGTCACACACCCATCACTTCCCCTCAACGTAGCGGGAAGAAGTTTGTATGGTTAGATAGATGTGAGTAGGAATTTAAGACACTCTAAAGGATGTCTCATGATAGCCCCTATTCTCGAAGTGTCGATCCTCAAGGTGAGTTCTTTGTTTGCACGGATGGTTCCTTGGTAGGACTTGGAGGTGTGTTTATACAGAGGGCAAAGTATTTGCTTTTTTGAGTCTCACAAAAGCAAGGATTAAGAGCTCAATTATCCGACTCATGATCTTAAGCTTATGGTAATTCTTCAAGCCTTAGGTCGATGGAGACAATTCCTCCTTGGCTAGAGATTTGAGACAGCTTTTACCATTGAGGGGACTTTGGGGAGATGTGGCTCTGGTTTGTGTCACACACATTAGAGTGTCGAAGGTGAAGGCCAAGCATCAAAATCCAGATGGCTTTCTTTTGTCATGCTATACCAAAGTTGAAATGGAACACCATCTCCATGGAATTTATAGTAGGGTCACCAACGTCGAGATACCACCATGATGCCATCATGGTTATGGTGGATAAATTGATGAAAGTGGCTCATTTTTCTTCTATGAATACTACCTACACAATTAGTGCAAAGTGGCATGGATATATCTTGATAAGATCGCTGTTGCATGGGATTTTGTGGAAGATCATTTGTGACCACGATCCTCTATATACTTCCCACTTCAACTACCACGCAAGATGCCCTTGGGACAAAGATAAATTTCATCACAACTTATCACCCCGAGGCAGTATAAACGTACTTAATCGGATGAATCATATCTTCGAGGACATGCTTAAGATGTACATTATGGATCATCACCGAGATGGGAGGAGTACTTGTACTTGGTGGAGTTTTTGCATAACAATAGTTTTCGAGTTCGATAGGCATGACTCATTTTTAAGCACTTTATGGTAGAGAGTGCAATACACCTCTTAGTTAGACAAAGTTAGAGGATAGGGTCTCTCTTTGGCCAACTTTAATATAGGACATGGAGCAGCAGGTTTTTATGATCAGCAGAGATTGCAGGAGGCGTATGAAATGTAGAAGATGTATGCTAATCAAAGATAAGACAAATCATAGTTTTGATGTGGGCATTAAGATGTTCCTTCGTGTTAGGCCACATAAGATCCCTAACCGCTATGTATAAATCTCTAAGCTAGCTCTTAGATTTGTGGGTCCTTTGAGATCTTGGAGCGTATCGCACCCTTTGGATTATCATCTAGCATTGCCACCTACCTTGTCTCACATCCACGATGTGTTTCACGCTTCTATATTTAGGATATATATGCACCCTTCTCATGTACTAGATCGACCTCTTTCAGAGGTGTGCAGGATCAAGGGTAGGTGATGGTGGAGCCCATCCACATTTTAGAGTGCAGGACCCTGGGCCTTTGAGGCAGAGAGATTAACCAGGTTTGAGTCTAATGGGACAAATATGATGAGACTACGGCTACATGGGAGTATGCTACTTTTCTACGAGTTCAGGCCTTCCACACTGCTCTAGTGACTTCCAGGAGGAAGTCGAGTCTAAGGGGAGGGGGATGTAGTTCCCACTTCCCTTCGACACCTTTTTTATTGATTTTGATACTATCGACTATACTTATGGATATTATTGTAGCTTTTGATTTAGCATGATCTTAGATGTTATAGTATTGACCATTATTGATTTCAATTCATATATTATGCCTATGGACTTCTAGAGACATTTTGATATTGAAGATGATATGCTATTATGACATGGTTATATATATATATATATATATATATATATATATATATATATATATATATATGACATGTAATATTTTCATTACACTCGAGTAGGCTTTGATAATTGAACTAATATTGTGACTATTTTGACATATGATGAAATGTAGAATAGAAATGTTGCTAGAAATTATAAACGATATCATATTTTCCTAGATGATATTTTATTCGTATATAGATGATTATGCATTTGTATTGTATATTTTATCCAAGATGTATTTGACGCGCCATGAGGTCAAGGAGGTGTTATGGGTTTCAGAGGTAAACATGGGGGATTAGAGACCAACCACATTGGAATTCTAGATGAATTCAACAAGGGTCGCCATGGAAACATGTATTTTTTTATGTGTATGTGTTTGAATTTTTTTCGTGGGGCTTCCCATGGGGCAAAATCACCTCCAATTGTGACCAACGGGTTATGTGTTTTCTTCCATTTAGTTTCCTTTATTTAATTTTAGTATGTGATATTATAGTGATGTATTCCCTTTTTTTAATCACTTGATTTATGTCTAGATTATTAAATTAATTAAGAATGATTCAAAAGGAATCATTTATTGGATTTGATAGCCTCTGGTTTATGTGTTTAAGTTGAGTGCTTAAGATCTTGAGTGTAGTACACTCCACCTCTCCTTTGAAATTTTGATTTGTCCTTAAGGGAAAATTTTTCGAGGCTTTTGGGACAAGTTAAAATTGTCACACACCTCTTAAATTACTATACCAACCATACCTATGGTTTGGGGGTAAAAATACCTATGTTTTGGGAAGAAAAAATGTTAGTTTTATTGCACTTTCTTACATGTATTTATTTTTAGTCCTTAAGGGTTTGGGCTTCATTGTGTGTTTAAGTAAAATATCATTTCTTCAACCACTTATTAATTGTGATTTGAAGTGTGGGGTTGATTAGGGTGATATGGAGGAAGAGGAAATGAGGTGGTATCCTACTTGGAGCAACATCATCCTCATCTCTCCTTTTCTATTTATTCAAGTTCTTTTACTTGTTTGGGGGTTACATCATTTCTTTGTGCTATCGCATTTTAGGAATGAGAGTATTTTGGAATGCTTGCATGGATTTTTTTGATTTTTCGGTGACCACTTGGGATTGAAGAAGTTTGGCATGGGACTCTTGGATCAAGCCCTAGCATGGATAGGTAGGAGCTATACTCTTGTAAAATAATTTTCTTTTTAAATTGTGTATATGTGCATGTTTTTGGTTGTTTTGGTATGCTTGTGGGTGCTTGGGTCGATTGCTTAAGTGTGGTGTAGGAGGGGACTATGGGGATATTACATGTGGGGAGGCATGAGAGCTCATTTCATGTTTTGGAGGGAGTTGGGATGGGTGCCCCACCTTGGACAAGAAATTGATTACATTTCTTACTTGGTATATTTTTATGAGGGAGCCATAAGAGATTTGTAGGGAGGCATAAGAGGTAGTCGAGGGAGGCATAAGAGTGTGTAGGGGTTTGAGATGTTTATTGAGGGTTTTTAGGTTGGCATCCATTTCCCATTGGGAGGTATAAATGACCTCCCCATAGATCTTACTCCTTTGGCTTTTGTATGATTGAAGCCTCAGTGTATTTTGCTTTCTTCTATTCTTGAGATTATATTTGTTTGTTTGTTTTTTTTGCTATGGTCAGTAAAATCTTGTATTCTAATGTGGAAGCATATTTTACTGCCATGAGTTTAATACATTTTTCACCGTGATGTGATTTGGGCTCGGGGGCCAATGAGGAGGATGGATTCTCCTCGCTGCTATCGGAATTCTCGTCATGAAAAGTGTTTCTCTCTCCCTCATTTTTTTGTTGTTATTAAATGAAGCATGGTGGAGATTTCTTGTTGGTTATGTGAAGCTTGGAGCTTTTTTTTTTTGGAGCCCTTAAGAAATCCTTTCTAGTGAGAAGCCTTATATTTTGTTCACACTTAGGTGGAGAAACTTGGAACCTTGTATTTATTTTATCTTACATTCTTGTATTATTCCCACTTTAAGTGGAAGACATCAGATAATTGTTTAGGAAGAAAAGTCAGATCGATTGTTGGATATTGAAGTTATATTGAATGTAGAAAAAGGGAAAGAAATATCTATTTTGTAATTTACTTTTGGGGAACTTAAAAGGAGCTATAAAGCTTAATTATCTTATCAAAAGCATGGTGGTTGTTTTAATTTCCACAAAAGTGTATAGATGGATTGGAAAGTTAGTAGTTTCTCAATTTTAAAACTTATTGGAAAGGTTGTAAAGTTGGTTGTGAGAATGGTTATAAAAATAAAGGAAATTGCTTATGTTGTATGAAGTCAAAAATATTAAAGTTCATTGTATTACTCAAGGGCATGTAGTGAAATATGTCAGCATTGGTTCATTTTCATATAAAGGGTGATATATATTTTAAAATTTATTTAAGTAGATGGAAATTACTTAAGTTTTAATTAGTTTTTCAATAAGCCAATGAAGTAATCCAAGTTCTAACTCTAGAATGTTATCCTCATTTAAAAAATTATTGTAAATCCATCACAACTTATTAAGGGAAATGAAATGAAACCTATCTTACCTCCTATACAATACTTATCAAATCAGAGAAAGAAGTTTTACCATAAAGGTACTAAACTTACTAATACTACTACCTATTGAGTTATTCTTGCCTTGTTAAAAGTATTAATACTCCCCATGATTACTAATAATAAAATATTTTATTATAAAAGGGGAAATTAATTAGATGATAATATATGTAATTATTAATATGTTATTAATATTAATACATTTAGTATAGATAAATATGGATCAAATATAAATAAAATAAAGTTTATTAAATTTAAAACCTTAAAGGCAAATGCGTGAGTTATAGTTTTGAACAACATTTTTATTAAAACAAAAAAAATGAAACTAGTTAAATGTGCGACATGCACTTGTTATTGCTAAATTTGAGGAAAGGGGTCGGGGAGGGTCACCCTAAGTCTTTAATCCCAAGGTCTTAAAGCATGGTAGCATAGATTGAAATGTTTAAGTCCAGGTGTATGGCAGCCAAGGGGATGGGGGTTCATGATTTTTTTAGTCATTCCTTGATACGGTCTGCAATACTTAAAATCTATTGTATTTTACATGTGTGACAGGAAACCCTAGAGACGTACAGATTAGTGGAGGAGAGAGGTTGCTGAGGATAGAACAGTGCTGAGGAAGAACGGTGACCATGCCCGAAGTGCGATTCATGGAAAAACGAGGTTGGAAAACCGATAGATCACGTGAGGGAGTAGTTTAGGGTTCGTGACTGGTGCGAATCGTGGCAAAACGAGGTTGGGAAATGAAGATATCGCGTCTGAAAGGAGCTTAGGGTTTATGTCTGGAAACTCTTTTGTGACTGCAATTAAATGTTTTTAGTGCGGGGTGTGGACGTTCGCAGGCTTAGGTCAGACGTGGGGGCGGCTACCGGAATGTGTTATCCTTTGACTAGCTATAAATAATACGCGTGGTGTTGGCGCCTAAGTTCGACTGGTTTACCTTGTCGCCCGAATTTTGGTATTGTCTGGTTTTAGTTGGTGGTGGGTATGCATTTTTTTTGTCGTGGGAAAATATTGCGTTGCAGGATGACTGACGTTGTTTTTACCTGATTAACTACATACCAACCAAGCTTTGTGACGTCTCGTAAGGTCATGGGAACTTTAGGGCTGTGGGGAGGTGACATTTCTTGTGAAAAAAAATAGGTAAAGCTATAATTTATGCCTTTTAGTTGTATGCTATTGTGGTTTGTGTCAGGTCGGCTTTGTTTTCTGTTAATGGCCTGAGTAAATGTTAAAACAAAGATATTAAAAAAATGTATTGGATTTGTTTTAAACAATCTCCTAAGGGTTTAAAACAGGAGGATAATTGCACACAATACTTTGAATAATGTTTACTACCTTGGGAAATATATTGGTGTGTATCTACTTGTGCTGCAATTTATCTGCTATTTATGGTCTTTTTTGGTATTAAAATCTTTATTGCAGCCATTAAACATTTACCAACAATACCCTGCATCTGCCATTCTGATTATTGCGTCCCCAAAGTGAGTGCTTAGCAAATTCCATGGCCATTTGACCCACCCTAAAGGATTTTTAGTACACATAGGTCCTGACAATATGTTGAAAACATATATTGATTTTCATGCAAGAAAGATGTTGAATTTGTGAGGAAGATTATCACACAGAAAATGACAACTCTGAGAGACAATGTCATTTTACTTTTTGGTTAAAGATTTATGTCAGTTCATTATAATATAAATTTTTTAAAATTTGCATACAAAAAATTATGAGACAGACATTGTAACTAGTATCCTGTACCCCAATTTAAAAAAATGGTGTGTGGACCCCCGCCCACCTTCCTACCCCACACCCATGCCCACGTCTCCTGATAATTACATAAATATGTCTTCGTAATCACCTTTTAACTACCAATCAGAAAAGCCTTATGCTATGTACTAGTCTTGTAAATGTTTTATTGCATACAAATTCAACACTGTACGTAACCTCATTTGTCAAGTTAATGGAATGTGGGGTTTTAATCTATGTCTATGGAATACATATGACAATTAGAATCGCTCTTTGTTGTCTGCCTCTAGTTAATATTGTGCTGACCCTCATCATTATATGTGACATTAGTTTGGTGTGTGCTTTGTGTTGCGTGGATTAGGTTTTGAGGACCTTCCTTAGTTAAAATGCGTGTGTATTTTAGGTTACAGAAATAAGCAACAAATCACGTCTGAATATGCTAAAATAGATATATAAGGAGTATAGCCAATCACAAATGAAAGGGAAAATGGTAGAGCATAAGGAAAGATCCAACCTGATTTTTAATGAATGGAATGACGTTATATTTCCTCTTTTTGCCCTTCCTCAGAGAAATACACTACATTTTAATTATTTTGTTATTCTTTTTGAAAGGATATCAGAATTTCATAGTTAAGGTTTGGAGCAACAATTGCCGATAGAAGATTCTTCTTTCTTGCTTTCTTCTTCAGGCATCCTTTCTTTGAATATTTTGTCTCTGACCATTGCGTATTTTTTCATTTTTACTCGACATCTCGGGTTCCCTACAGGACAAAATAAATCTTTGAAAAATGGTACAATCTTTATAGAAAAAAATTCATTATCCAACATTTACAATTGTTCCTTGCAGCTTTTAACCAATAGGGTCTATTTTTTGTATTATCGAGTTTCCTAAAAATAGACAACATGCATTTTTCAATTTTCTGTAAAGACAATTTGCCCCTGCTCTCTGTAGAATTTCAGTATTTTGTAGACATAACCATGAGTTTCGGAAGTTAATGTTAGTCTTTTTGCTTTTCTAAATGAAAAAATGTTATTCTCTGAAATCCCAAATTTTATGTCATTGTCATGAAAATTTATAATGGAGTGTTCCAATTTATAAAATAGATATATATTCATTTCTTGCCTTACTAAATAAGATTTTAGTGCACATATTAAAGATGTCTTGCTGCAAATTAGCTTGTTATATAAAACTTGTACAATAGATGGAAAAAGTTACTGGAACTTCAAATATTTGTTGTTATTATTCACTGCCCCTTTTGTTCGATGAAAAAGTGCAACTGTGGTCACCAAACAACCAATTTTGTAGGCATAAATGCTGCCATATCCACATTCAGAATACATAAGTTGTTGTACAATCATGTATCAAGTTAGAATGGATAGAAATATTAGTTTCTAGCTGTTGTTAAGGTTTGGACCTTTTAGAATCGGCTCCAAGCATCTAGTGGTTTTTGCATACAAGTTAATGTTTTATTGTGCATGTTACATGTCTCTGTCTGCAAGTTAGCAGCTTGTATAAAACTTGTTCAATAGGTGGAAATAGTAAATGAAACTTACATTATGTGTTGTTATTGTTATGGTTAGGTATCTTTTCAATGTAGAAGTTATTTTATGTGAGGCTTTTCTTATGCTTTATGAAGATGCAAAAAATAACCGCCTTGATTAATAATGGCATGAAGGAGCACGTGCCTTTCCTGTTAGCATGATTCGTAGTGTGTCGAGGGATTATCTCCCCGGGAAGCCACTTCAAAGTGTCCCTTGTGGGACGTTAGATTGTTCAACAGGGAGGCTTTTAAAGTTGTCTCCATGATAGAGAAACCTTCATTCACCTCTTCATACATTTTACGTAAGATGTTGCTTGCCCTAATGTTTTGTTGCTTTCCTTTTCAGTTTGAAAGAATGAGGACTAGAAACACAATTGTCTCTGCCCCAGTTGGTGTGAATGTTACATGACAATGCACTTGCAAAGAGAAGAGCAGTTTAAAAGGATTCAGTTTGTTGTAAACATTTTACATTGTAGGTAGCCAAAACCACCTAAACTGGTTATAGCAGAATTGGTTAGAGAGTGATTTCACCTTTTGTCACAAAGCCCTTTGTATCTGTCCAAATTCCGTACTGTTGGACCTCACTCTCATGGATTTGGCCTAGCTTACGATTCTAAGGAGGCTGCAATGAAATGTGAACCTTCCTATAAATTAAAAAGAATGAGTGTGGTGACTGAGAAAAATGAAAGTGGAAAAAAAAAAAACAATCTACAAAGAAAATTCCTGGTGCTAGCAAGAAAAATTTTGAGAAAAAAAGAAATGATAGCCTCCTCCCCAAAGACCTTGTAAAGGAGACTAAAGTTGTAGACTGTATAAAGTTTTAGGCATTTCTGTAAGGGCTTTTGCTACAAGTATACCTGTTACGCTAAGCCATATTTTAGATCTGCAAATAATGGCTCGAATATACTTGTTTAATTTATCTAGCTACTTGTACTCTGGTATTTTGTAGGTGTTATTAAACTTAAACCATGATTTGTAACTACATATAATGGTCGGAATATATATATATATATATATATATTCTATCTACCTTGTTCTACTTTGGTAACTATGTGCTTCGTTTAATTAAAAACTCTATTTTCCCTTTCTTTCTTTTTCAATATCATACAGAGCTTAGGTGTGTTTGAGTGAGGAATATATTTTCTATATAACACCACCTCTATGTAGATTTAGTGTGTGCAGTACTCGTTATTGGATTTTCAATTAAATGTGTTATTGGCACTTAGTGACATTTCAGTCTGCATTTCTGAGTTTTCCTGTGCACTCTTTTTTAGATGTCTTTGGTTCAAAGTTGTGTTCACTGCAAATCAAATTCCGTGTGCCAAAATTAGACAATTATAGTTAGCTGGAAAAGTGTTGTTTGTTTTCAATTTCATCGCTCCATTTATTTGGTCGAGTATGTTACTTTTCCCATTGCGTAGATGAGCGCTTTAGTTTCAGTAGTTTTCAGATTTGCATTTAGTTTTACTCCCATCCAAATGACTAATGGTGATCTGCCTTGCAATGGTTCTCTGCAAAGATAAAATTTTAAAACTTGTAGGCTTAGAATAATTGTGTTTCTTATCCTTATATTGCCGAAAGTTTACTTTGAAGTGAAGTTACAAAATATTTGCACATTACAAGATGCATTATAATAATTGTCATTTGAATGAACCATCTTTTCAAGCATTGGTTTTGCAGCTTGTGATGAATAAAATTTCAAATTTCCCCCTCCGTTTGGACTTCAACTGGGTTTTCTTGTTTCTTTACATGGTTGGCACACCATTCTCTTAAATATGCATGAAAGCCAATCCAAATAGTGTCATTTGAGGCCTGTCTGCTTCCAACCCTGTGTTTGTTTTGTTTTGTTAAAATCCAACTCATGCATTACAACTCATCTCCTTAACGAACCTCCTGGGTGAGTTCATTTGCCAATGTATGTAGTTGTCAAGTTCAATAACCATGTTGGCACAACATTGGACCTAAATAAACTGAATTCCCTACAAATTCCACATGTAACACAAGGAAATCGTTAACGAGGGGCACTTGAGATGGCATGAAATTCCAACTTTTACCATAGTTTGTTGCAAATTGAAATGTAAGTAAAAGACAAATGGCATGAACTAGAGTATTTTTTTTTTCCGCTTCATTCTTTTAATGGCATACTTATTGTTGTGCATGTCTACATTTTATTTTCATACATTCATTCATGGTTGTTATCATTAAGTGCACTATTTTTTTCCCCGTTATTTATTTTATACTTTTTAAAATTCTTGTATTAACTTACAAGATTTTAGATGAATGCTTTAGGCCAATTTCATCCCTGATTGTCCAAAAAAAAATGTTCCTCTCCTACTTGTATTTGGTCACCTAGCATGCAACTTTCCTGTTTACCTTGTTGTATGCAATTTCCTTTGTTAATGACCTTTGCAATTAACATGTCACAAAAATGGACATATCTTTGACTTTTGGAGGAGTTGCACGGTTAGTGGCTTGTTGCTCAGATGTTTGTTCAATGCTCCAACTCTTGAACTTTTGCCTCAGTCCATTCTTTAGTGAACATAGAAACACAACATCGAGTTGACCTTTCTGACGATGTTCACCTTCAAACAACTTTGTTGCCCTCCAAATTTTCAAAACTTGTTAAGGGGAAAATGTTGAAACAAGGCACAGTTGTCCGCTTGGAGAAAACTATTTGCAGGATGGTGAAACAAGAAATGTATGTGTCCAAAGCTTCCCCTTTACTAATATCTTGAATGACATGTATAAGGTTGCTAATGTTTCCCTTGGCCGTAGTCTATCCCTGCAGGACCGTTTTGATTACTGACATGGACATAGTAGCTGAAAACTACCCAAAAATTGGTTGCCCTTCTCGGCTCCCAAAACATATTGTTTGCGGCAAACCACAAGTGGATGAAACATAGGGTGTGGCCACCTGTTTATTTCCTCAAACCCCTCCTCTTAAAACATATGTTTCCACAAAATATTCAACAAAGCCTGTCTTTATTAGTGATCTGAACACAACCATACGTGTGTGGTCTCTTGAGGGGCGAGCACTTACAAAAACGGCCATACGGGAATTTCACAATTCAAAGGGGCAGTGAGAGTTTTTTTGGCTTTGATTTTGTTGACAACAAAGGTGGTGAGATCCGTATCACTTGTTTCAACGAGATTGCTGAAATGTTCTATGTCAAGATAGAAAGCAAAAAAATATACACCATCTCTAATGGAAGAATTGGAAAAGTAAAAGAATAGTATAACAACCTAAACAACCCCTTGGAAATTTTCTTGCAAGCAACGTCAAAAGTCTTCCCTCTTGATGCGAGCAATGACACAATACCTCTTCACCACTTCCACTTCATTCCCGTCAAAGAAATAGCTCAAAGACCTGTCTGGTTCTGCAATCGACATCATTGGGATTGTCCTTGCCATTTCTCCACAGTCCACTATCTGCAAGCATGATCAAATAGAAACAATAAGGAGGAAACTGCAACTTAAAGACATGTCTGGATAGTGTTTCCATCACTTTGTGGGGTGTGCATTTAATTGTTCTTGGTGATGAATTGAAGATATTCTTTCTATTCCGCAAAAGTCCTTACAATGAAATCTGCACGTGTTTCAAGTTTCAACAGAACATCTGTTGATACTATATCTAGTACAAAATGGCATGTCAACCCCTTGATTCCAGAAACTTCCCCTCTGCAAGAATGGGTTACATCGGATCATGGATGCTTGTCAAGTGCATACACCGTCTATCACAAAAAAAATTCTAGGCCCTCCATTTGACTTGTCCTGGCCGGCAACAATATCTCAAGTTCTGCAAATGGGCAACACGGAAAAAAATGAATGGGCTGCAGTAACAATACTAATAGTAGACATTTCACTGGATAATTTCTTCTACATGTCCTTCCCTTCTGTAAAAGGTGATAAACAATGTCAAAAAAGTGCATGAATTAGAATATGGGTCGTGGTTTTGTAGGAAATGTAATGTTGTTATCCAAAATATGATTACAGGTATGCACTCTGTGTCAGTTTGAAGGACGCCACAGGGGACTGCAATCCGTAAAAGCATTTGATGAGACTGCATAGGAAATAATGGGCATCAAAGCTGAAGACTTGCACTTTTAAGCATCGATGATGACGCAACAACTGAGATTGCAGACCACATTATATGCCACGAATTTCATTTTACACTTTCCATAAAAAAACCTACCGCAGGAACAAGCAGTTAAAATGTATCATTATTAATTCGTGAAAAGTTGAAGCTGCCACTCCCCACCCTTGAATTATGTTAATGTTTTATTGTGGTAGCTCCACTCCGATGATGTTTCCCCCTTATTCCCCTCTCCATTTTTGTTGATGAAAATCCCCTTGTATTAGGAACTTTCTTAAAAAACCGAATACTTTTAGATACCACTTTTGCTTTACACTTGTGTATGTCAACTTGCATATAATGAATATCAATCAATGCCACTACTTTTCCATGCTGATTGAAAAAAAATAGTTATGACATCCATTCAGAATATATACACATGCTATTACTGTTTGATGCTTTAATGTATTTTTCCATTTGATGCAATGTTTTTCTCTTTGCAATATTCCTTGTCTTCAAATATATGAGTACGTTTAAAAAAACAAATGTCTTGTATCCTCGGTTTCCTGAAATTGACAATGCCCATTCAATCCTTTCATAAGTGTTGAAGACTACAACTAATTATATTTAATTAATTTAATTTACTCTACTTTAAACTTTGATTTCCTTCGTGGGCCCATGATTAAGTGCGTGGACAAAACGAAGATAAATATTTTCTTGGTGGTGCGATGAAACGGAAGATCTTACACAACAATAAAATTTCAAGTAGTTATAGGTGTCTTATTATGCCAAAGACATTTTTAGCAAGGGAAAAACCTAATAGGTGGCTAATAGGTGCCAAACATTCAAGGGAAGATAGCTTATGTTGTTGATGTCCGTAAATAGACGTTGAACAAAATAATCTCAGCCTTCCATTTCATTTCCCCCTGCTATGATAACATCACCTTTGGGAAACACATTTTCATGCATTCGCCATTCATGAACCCCATAAGTGTCCAAGTAGTTCTCTTCCGCGTCATCACTATTTTTTTCGACACTTTGTTTGTAGTTGCATTTTTTTCATAAAGGATGAACATGAATAGAAGGAGTGGGCGCCAGTGAAAGGTTTGTTGTCGTCTAAATAGGGATGCCTGTAACAATGCTTCGCTTTAGCTGTCTGCATGGAATATTCCCTGGAGGGTGCGTCTGATTTTATTGCAGGTGGTCGCGGTTCATGTCCCCATAAAAGTAAGTGCAAGGTATTCTGAATTAGGGAACTTAACACTTTTGCATAAACCCGTCGTTTTGAAATAGCCATTCGAAACCCTTTCAAGGATAAAAATTCCACAAAAATGAAATTGTGCCACGTCACCATCATCATTTAAGTTTAGTATATGTACCTGACAATTTCCACAAATGTTTTAAAAATTCCATTCAAACAAAACATGGATAAAGGACCTCAGGGAAAGTTACCTAAATTTCGTTAAAATATAAAATATTTTATATCTTGGTAATGGTTTACTTAGTTATATTGAAAACTGATTTCTATTTTGATGTCTCGTGTTACTCATTTCTTCTTGCATCATGTCCCACACTTGTTATGTGACTCAATATGGAAGTTTATGGGTGGGAACCTTGATCACGTTCTTGAAATCTAAAGAAAAACCATTATTGTACATGAACATGAAAACGACCACATAATGAACCCTCATTGAAAAATTGTAGTTTCTTTAACAATTGTTGACTTCCACATCAACAAAAAAATGGAAGTTCTCCTCTAAAATATTCATTGCCAACACCTTACTTTCAAAGATATCTCTAGATTGTGTTTCCAATGCCATGCACACCATATCCCACTTATCTATCAAACAATTAACAAAACGTAGACATGATACATATCTTCCTAAAAAAATAGCTTCCACAAAATGATACCCCCTGCCCCACATTAGCCTCTCCTATTCCTTCTCCTCCCTCTAATCCCCTCTTCTACAACCCTTCCTCCTTTTATGTTTTGGTCCCTCAAAATCAACCTCTTCCTTCACTTCCCTTAAATTACCTTTTATTTAAATGTTTTAATTTCAAAAAAATGGGTTGAATTTTTAAGGGGTCTCTCTTTTGGGGTAAGTGTTTATTATTCCAACCTAATATTAAATGAGGGACCTATTATCCAATTTTTCCCCCAGAAAAATTGATCAAACACGACCACAACATGACATAATCGAATGGTCGGCTCAGTCTGGCTGATATTCGATCCCAAAACAAGGGGCAAGTAGTCTCAAAAATGAAGGATAAAGGATGGCGATGAGGCCAAAAATGTCAAAGGAGACAAGAGGCTCACAATAGAATATTGAAGAAAGGTCATGAAATTTTCGACTTCACATGCGAGTCGACTCGGGAAAATCAATGGACTTGTGGAAGGCACCATGTGTCACTTGACACAATTCAAAAAGGGGCATCAAACGGAGACCCCCATGTGTGCCACCCACCATGTGGTCGTAGTCAAAAAGGGGCAAAGCCAACTATTGAATCAACTAAGTATAGAAGGACCAAGTAGATGGCACCACATTTCTCATCAGCGCACCTTCGAGGGTCGAATCCAAAGGCGGTTCCCAAACCAACGTAGGCTCACCATGTGGTCAAAGTCAAAAAGGCATAGAGCTAGTTATTGAATCGGCTAAGTACAAAAGAGTCAAAGAAAGGCATCCACGTGTTTGTTCGATGTACTTTTTATGTGGTTCACAAAATTGACACTCCAAATAAGTGCATGTTCGCCACGTGGTCGATTCAAAAAGAGGCAGAGCCGACCATTAAATCACCTATGTATAAAATGGTCGTGGAAACCTCCACGTGCCTCATCGGTGCTACCCAAAGTGGATACCCAAACAAGTGCTAGCCCTCCATGTGTATAGGGTCCACATAACATAACCTATCGTTGAAAAGTATAGAACTCGCGAATGAGCTGCGTGTCAACTCGGCAGTAACTTTAGATGTGAAATAAAAAGTAGGTTTCCCAAACAAGCACGTGCTCACCACGTGGTCGAGTAAAAATGGGGTAGAGATGGTCATTGAATCAAATAAGTATAGAAGGGATAGCGGACGATGCCACATGTCTCATTGGTGCACCTTCAAGATTTGAATCGAAAGGTGGTCCCTAAACGAGTGCTTACCGCCACGTGTCGTGACCGAGAAAGGAAGTGTTCACTCGAGGCCCGAAACGGATAGGTGTAACAACGTCGGTAGAAGCCTCCATGTGTCTTGTCTACGCAACTTCAAAGGTAAGACCCAACGGGTAGGTCTCAAATGATCTCTAAGCCTCCATGTGTCTCGGTCGCATAGTGTCTTTACTAACAAAGGGGCTCGGGTGAGAACACAAAGGAAACATAAGCAAGCCCATAAAAACGCCACGTGTTAGTTCGGTGCCACTTCAAGAGTGAAAGGAGGAAAAAAATATTAAGGACGTGTGAGGCCTCCATGTAGATCTTGCAAGATAGATCCCAAACCCGAAGAACCTTCAAACGACCATAAATTTCAAGCCGGAGCTTGGAATTGAGTGGGAGAGGAAGTTTTGGAAATCTCTCGCTACTTGCTTCCTACCCGCCACCATTAATGAAAAATAGTAAATTCGGTCTGCCATTTTTGAGGTTGTCAAGTCTCTCACCTATCGACATTATGAAGGAAAGATCCCCTTTCTTGCCCAACAAGGAACAACACATGGGGACATGGGTTTTGTAGTAAAGCCCATCATTGTTGTAGGTAGATTTTAATGTTTTCTAGGGTGGTTGGAGTAGGTGGATTCAACGCTCTTTTATGGGTGGTTGAAGCAAGGTTCAAATTTTCCTCTCTCCTCTCATACTTCTTCTATATATTATAAAGGAGGGCATTTTTCAAAATATTGGTCATTATTTCTCTCCTTCCCCCTCTCTTTCTTCCTTAGGGTGGAAAGTGGAGTCTAAGCCTCCTCTCTTGGCTCTGTAATGGCATCTTCTTGCCTCTTGCCCACTGATGATGTACCATGTGAACTCTTGGAGCAATAAAATTTGTTTCATGATGCATTTTCTCCATCCTTTTCTTATTTTATTGTCTCTTCTTGCCTCTCACCATTGTAGGGTATAATCGTGCATAATTCGATGTCTATTGTAGGTTTTGCGAGCCATGTTTAATGGGTTTGAAGTGGTGTTCCATGTGAACTCGTCTTTGGTCTCGTGATGCATCTGTCCATCCTCTCCCTTTCTCAACTTTCTCCATTTGATGCAGCTGAGATTGTGACCAACAACCTCCTTCTCTAGTGTATCACCACTTTAGTGTAGTCTCTGCTTTCCATGCATTTTTATCTCTCCTCGTCCCTCGGAAAGTTAGACTAGGATTAGATAGTTTGCTGCATTAGAGTTGTTTGTGGCGGGTAGTTTAGGAGCAAGAGTTGGCTTCCTCCAGAAGGTCTATATCAAGTTCTGCAAGTCCCACAGCTAGAGATGGTCCCATGTTATGTAGTGACACCGAATGCCCCACTCAAATTCAAGGCTATTCAGGGGTTTTGTGATTTTTCATCAATAGGACCTTGCTAATTGTTTCAACCTTGTAGAAATTAAATAACCTTGGTATTTAATTATATTGTCCTCTTTTACCCTTGTCATCCCATGCGGGAATATTCAACTATAGTAGGAAGTAACAATTAGGGAATCTTCCATGCTTAGTCGAGTTTAAATTCATTAAATTTTAATGTGGGTTTAATAATTAATATAAAGGAAAAAAATATCTATATAATTGTCTAGAAATGATAATGAAGAAATTGTTGTTTTTGAAACATTTTTGGCACGCTTTTAAAAAAATCCATAATGTTTCTAATTAACTCTAGGTTGTTCTTAAGTCTCGTGCAAGCGTTTTTAGCGGGCGTTATAGATCCTGAAATTTCAACGATAGGTGCATAATCTAATTAAGATTGGCTTGTTTAAAAATATTCAAGTGGTGAGATTAAAAGAGGGAACTATGGTTTCATGACAAGGTATTGGGATTGACATGCCCAAAGAGTTCATTTTATGGTTTGTTTATCAACTATTGAAGAAAAAGAAAATGAAAATTGCCTTTGCAAGGATAAATGTCTAACTTGCCTTCAAGAAGAAGATGACAATGATTTGAGATCATTCATGAGTACTTGAAAGGCTAGGCTAGAAAATAGTGAATATGTAGATGAGGTGTGAGCCTGATAAAAATATTAGCATCAAGCACCTCATCACCAAAATTTTATTGAATAATTTATGTATTTATTTATATAATTTTTTTATTGTTGTTTGGTTGGGTTTGAAGGTATTAAGGAATTATATGAATATGATGTTGAATCCAGAGGATTATTGAGCAACAAGGACGTTCTAAAACAAGGAGAGAAAATATCTCTATATATTATTTTATGCAATATGGTTATTTGTTTAATGGAAAACAATTATGTATCCCATTTGGATCTATGAGGGATAACATATTAACATAATTACATAGTTGTTGTTTAGATGGTCATTTTGGAAATAATAAGACATTAAATATGGTGGAGGAAAACTATTATTGGAAAAATCCAAAGAGATATGTGGTAAGGAATGTTTCAAGATGTAGGATATTTCAATTTTCGAAGGGACATGCACAAAACACAAGATTGTACATGTCATTACCAATACCAATAGAAATATGGATGAACATGAGCATGGATTTTTATTAGGGATGCTCGAACACACAAAGAGGCAATGATTCAATTTTTTTTGCTATGGATGGACTTTCTAAGATGGTGCAATTTATTGCATATAAGACTACAAATGATTCTACATGGGTAAAAAATGGGTTATGTAAGGAATTTGTTAGGTTCTATGGTATCCTGAATTCTATCACTTGAGATAGAGACACAAATTTTTATCTTCGCTTTGACAACCTTATGGGAAAAGAAATGCAATAAGTTATATTTTATTAGTGCATATCATCCTCAAATGAATGAGAAAACACAATTTTTGAACAAGATCTTAGGAAATTTCTTGAGATTTATTATTTGAGAGAAACACAGATAATGGGACTCATGATTTCCATAACTAGAATTTTCCTACAATAGTTAAATGAAGTAGTCAAAAATTAAGTTATCATTTCAAATATTTTATTGAAAACTAACTAATGGTGTTTTTATTTGATACATGTTCCTATTCTAGAAAGTGTCATTGATTATGTAGAATCCTTTGCGTAGAATATTCAATAATTGCAAGAAACAACAAGAAGTTATAAGATAATAATGACAAATATAAGATGGCAAAAATAACACGAGAAGAAAAAATATATTAAATGGAGATATGGTGATAGTCTATTTGGGGAAGGATATATTTCCTAAAGGATCATACAATAATATTAATTACAATAAGGTTAGTATTTATATGATTGTGAAATAGATAAATGATAATGCATATGAGGTAAATCTACCACATAATTTTGCTATTTCTCTAGTATTTAATGTTTCAAATTTGTATGCATTTTATGAAGGGGAGGATATCATCGGACACAATGAGGAAGTGGAATCAAAGGAAAAAAATCCAAGGAAGAAGAAAGAGAAGGTGGCACATGTTCTTGATAAGAAAATAATCAACACAAGGCAAGGTAGTTTCAACAAGTATTTGGTACAATGGGAAGGTTTGCAACAAGAGGAAAACACATGGATCTTAGAATGGGAGGTCAAGAAACTTACATACAAAATATAAATAGTTCACTCATAAGATCTCGAAAGAGTTGAGTTCATTTTAGACAAGGGGCATGATGTGGTTTTTTTGACCCGTCTTGTGAAGGCCATAACGCTTGATCCGGGAGTCGAAATAACATCATTTATTTTTTACTAAAATATAATATAAAATTGTACACCATGTTAAGCCACATTGTTTTCTTACAATACATATTGAAAATCTTAAGAGGTTAAAATCATCCATCTAGGGCCCAAATATTAGGTTTTGAAGTTTTTAAGGTTTTTTCTTTGAATTAAAAGTATCATGCCTTTGTAATTGTAAGTTAAATTGAATTGAAAATAAATTAATAAGTTATTTTAGGTGCATGGTTAATGGGTCAAATTTTATCTACATAAATTTTTACGATGTAGAAAGATAAATAAAAAATTAGTTTTTACTAAAAATAATATGTTTTTGATATAAATCGAGTTTATAATCATATTTTTGATTTCCAATCTCACCAAATGATCATGAATCCACGGTTTCCATCTTTTAACCCCTGTACGGAGACATTCTTGGTCAAACCAGTTCAGATTAGATTACCGCATTTACCTACACGATTCTAAGGAAAGATAGCTTAAATTTCATTCAGAATACTATAGGTAAAAGCACTTTCCATTAACAACAAAAGCTGAACTTTTCATTACACTACCTATATGCTTGTCTTCCGTAGAAATGGATACTTCAAAGGACCTTCTTGCTTCTATCGAGCTGAAAGTTAAGGAAAAATTTGGGTCCAATCTCTTGACTATGAAGGTCTTCCTTTTAGATGTAAAAATTGCTTCTCTCTAGATCACTTGGTCTCATAATTTACTATCAAAGAAGACCTTAAGCGGAAGAGGTAATTCGTGAAAAGCTTTGATTAAGCACTTGGAATTTTTTTTTATTTAGATTCAAATCCAGATGAAGAATCTCCTCATATTTCTAAATAAATCCAAGAAACTATTCCAACTCCTCCCTCTTTTGGATTGCAAGAGAAAGGTGAGCTACATAAAATTATTGGTGTTACCACGAAAATTGGAAGAATCCATAGTTAGTCTCACATTCTCAGGGGAAATCTCGCACCATCGATTTGTAGGTGGCTCTTCCGATTTACTCAGAGGATGGTAATGAGGAATGGATGGAAGTGAAGAGGAAAAAATTGATAAATAGTAAGTTATTCACCTTCGTTCCCATGAATAAGAACTGATCTGGTTTGTTGTTATGGGTTTTCATAGTTTTCTGGCTGTGTTTAGGTGTCTTTGTGGTTGTGTTCTGTTGTTTTCTTGCTTATCCTGTTTTGTTATTGTAAGGTAGCTTGGTTTCTTCTTTTATGTGCTTTATGTTCATCTCGGGTTGAATCCCATTTGTCTTCATCTGCTCCTTTGGTTTTATCTAGGTTCTTAGACCTTTCATTGTACTTGGGGTATGGTCCCCATCAAAAGCTATTTACCCTTAAAACATAATAATAAATAAATAAAAATTTAGGCATGGATTTAAAAATGAAACACAAATATTTTTATCATCCAACTATATATAAAATGCTTCCCCAAATAAGAAGTTACTAACTATCACTCAACCCAACATTGTACAGAGATAAATACCATATCTTATAAATTCTTATTTGAAATCAAAGCAATTATTTTTTAATGGAAGAGGGAGAAAAAATAACCATCCACCAATTTGACTTGGAAAAAAGTATTATATCTACATTGACAAAGAAAATAATAGAAAACAAGGAAACCTGTAGCTCTTCCTATCCAGAGAAGAAGTGGATAGAAGTGATCCGAGTGTCACTCTTCTTCTAATAGCATATTGAAATCTATCATCTCTTTTATCAAGAGAAGAAGTGGATAGAAGTGATCGCTTTTCTTAATTTGACTCAAGGATTAATGCAAAGTGAATGTGGAAGGAAATTAGTTACATGAAGGCACGATAACAATGGTAGCAGAGTGATAGCTAGCTATAAAGTGAACAATAGAATTGAATTAGTCTCATTAAAATTATTCCCTTATGAAAACGTATAAATTTGAGCCTAATAATAAATTCCACATTTTTATGGTTTCGATTAATCCTTCAAGATAAAATTATGTAGGTGATAATAGTAAGAAATAAATATGGAAATGGATCTCAAATTAGAGGGAATATCCAAATATCATTCTCTATAATTTATCGACTTTGAATTTTCCAACCTTAAAATAAAATCATAATATTTTGAACAAGATGGGAAATTCTTCAGTGAATTTGAAAAAAACATAGATCCGTTTTTTATCAACGATTGTAATTAAATTAAAGCCTAGAGTGAAGTGATTTTTTTCAGTGGGGGTTGGGATTCGGGAGCAAAGTGGATCGGTTAGAATACAAGTTGGAATATGGATAAAAATGCAACTCAAATTTAAAAACATGTTCGTGGATAATTTAAAAGTGCATTCAAGCAAAGTGGACTGGTTAGAATGCAAGTTGGAATATGGATTAAAATGCAAATCAAGTTTAAAAACATGTTCGTGTGATGATTTAAAAGTGCATTCAAATGTTGAATAACCACCATGAATTGAGATGGTGTTTGTGCAACTATCGTGTTGTAGTTTTTGAATATTTTTGATGGCATGTCATAACTATCATGGTATTTTACAAGGTTTTTATGATAACTTAATGAACTTATAAAGTAGTTTAGGTGTGTGAAAAAGAAAAATCTAGGTTCAAAGTGAGAGAGAGGTAGCCTATTAATTCTTGATAATTAGGGAAATGTATAAAGCATAGTTTTAGAAAACATAAGAGTGAGAGAGCATAATATTCTATAAGAAATGTTATAGGGTTTGAGTTTTTACAATATTTAGGACTTTAGAACATCATCATTGGGTTTTGAAACATTGCACCGTGAAATGTTTTGTGTGTACATATTGGTCCATCAAAAATCACCCTATTATGAATTGGACAAGGTGTGTTGCATGAGAAGTGTGTTTGGAAGGGAAACGAAAAGGGTTAATAATAACTATCTTGATGTAGAAATAGGCCATCCAAGTCCCCATCCATCTATAATCTAAGAACAAACATCAAGTGTAGCATTTGAAATCTATAACAATTTTTGTTTTCTTAGAGATTTTATGGGAGTGATTATTCACTTCCGAGGGCATGCATAGGATAACTAGGTGGCATGGTTTAGTGCATACAATCAAATAGAGGGAGTATATTGATTCAAAGGAGATGATGCTCGAAAAACCTATTTCGGTTGATCAGTGCCCAATATGGGTGCGAAGTAGGATGTCAATCTTGTGGGATTTGGGAAATCTTGTATCACTAAAATTTAGAATGTCGTTATTTGTTTATTGGTATCCTATATCATTAGGGATAAGGGAAAAAATTAAATATTCTATTGCTCATATTTTATTCTTAAATAAACTAACCCAGTAAAGGTTATACTATACTTGACATAAGACATGATATAATAAACATATCAAGATCTCTAAATGTTATCAAGCTTGTTAAATTAGTCACTTAGCTACCTAAAATTATGTACGAGTTATTTATATGAATAGATTACTCCTTTTGAAAAGGAGTACAAGTTGGATCTATATAGGCCATTAAGGCTAGATTTCATTAGTTGTGCAGATGGAAACACCCTAATAAATGGTTACCATCATATTGGAGGAATTTATCACATAGTTGTATCAAGGATGATAGGTCATTTATAAGAGGAGGATTGTTCTTAGATGGTATGCTCCATTATATGGTAAGTAAAATACATGCATTAGTAGAATTGGAAAAACTATTTGTATGGGTGCCCAAATAACTTAGGAATTTATGCATAGTAATATTCTTTAGTAGTACATCTAGTAGCATATAAAGGATACTAAGAGACATGATATTATCATCTTTGGCATGGACACTCTTGTTTCTTAGTGTTCCCATAAAATCTAATTAGAATGTAAGATTATGTGGTTTAAGGTTGAGAGGGAGGAGATGAATACCACAAAAATCAAGTATCCTATAACAAGGATTGTGATAGGGAAGACTCTAGTAATACTAGGCCCTCATGTAGGAAAATATCTATATGGATGGAAGGTGGAGATGGTTATGAAGAGGAGGATTTCAAGACCTTTGATGAGAACTCATACCCCAAATATTAGGCTAAGGATCTAGGTGTGCTTTTTGTTTACGTGTTATCATTTTTTCTATCCTAAATTCACTAACATGTTTAGTTATATTTGATTAGGATTATGATGAGCATCCTCGAAAACTCCGGATCTGATTAGGATCATGATGAGCATCCTCAAAACCTAGATCTATTACTTTTCATTGAAGGTGGGGAATCCCAAATGATTGTTTCCCTGCTCCTCTTAAGACAACGAGTTCTACTACTACAACATCATCTATTCATCTTTCCTCCTCTCTTACCATGCGAGAGCTTCTGCCAGATCATATTCCTACTTCCACAATCATACCTAATATTTCTTCTCCCCATTTTCACACATTTAACCTAATTATTCTTCGAGAACAAATTATTTAGATTATTTTTATCATAATTTACAAGCACAAATCCATCAATTCCATCAAGCTACTTCTTCTTCATCTTCATCTCTTGATTCTTCACTTCTTCTTCATAGTCCTCTTACAGCTAAAGTGTCTTCTTATCCAATCCCTACTAATTTTACTTCACCAAATTTTACTCTATTTGATGGGCATGGAGATCCTTACAAGCATCATATAGCTTTTCATGTTGCTTTCATATAATATTCATGTGATGACACCCTCTTTACTATGTTTCATAAGATATTACAGGATTATGTTTTACGGTGCTTCTATGAATTTGTATTTGAATCATTAAACCATTTACTAATCTTGTTGATTTATTTCTAACTAATTTTTATATGAATATTGGAACAAAAATATCTTATGCACAAAAGGCCAAAATTAAAAAGGGTCTAGGATGAACATATTCATGATTATGTATTGTGATATAAGAAAAATATTCCTAAAATGAAAGATTTATTATCTGAATCAATTAAAAATCTCTTTATTCAAATTATTTTCCATCCTTCGCAAGAATGTGTGATTTTTATTCCTATCATTTTGACCATCTATGTCATATCTTGAATAATGTTGAGGCTAAGCTACTTTCTTTTAAAGCTCAAATATGGTTATAATACTTCCAATCATTCTTATTTTAAATTTTTAACCAAGGTTCCTTATAAGCCAAAGTATAATGATGTTAAGCATACTATCAATATTGTTTCTCAACCTTTTAACCTTCAGTTACAAGCCACTTTGAATATATTTACTCGATTGCCTTATCCTCTAGGCCATATGTTGTTCCCATGAACTTATTGAAATAAATATGACTTCTATTCCACCTCGTCTAAATTACAATCCAAATAGGTGACATTGAAATAATTTTGATGATCATAAAACTTGTGATTATCAAAGATGCAATGGAAATTCAACTAAAAATTTCTTGAGGATTCACCATTTGATTCAAGATCTCATTAAAAATAATGATATGTAGTTATCTAAATCGACTACTTCCACTTCCAAATCTAGCAATGACAATGTAAAGTTAATATTCAAAGAAACATTACCTAAGCATGACAAGTCACCCTCGATTCATCTTCCAATAATACCTACAACATAATGCCTTGTCCCGATTCTTTGCATCATCCACCGAGATTCCTTGTTGGATATATTAATCTCCCATCACCTCGCTATCACTTTTATTGATGCTTATTTTTAAGCTTCATTATCCTCCCATAGGTTACATAATTAAGCTTTTGTTGGGAACCATTTTGTTAATAATGTTATGATCCTTCTTGCGCTCTCAAGTGTAATGCTTTCTCATTATCTATCTTTCAACCAATTGGCTTCCATTTATCTCAAATGATGCATAGGTCTCCCACTTCTTATGGCCATGTTATTATACCCATAATTGTTGGGTTTCTTAGTATTTCAATTCTTTTACTATTCATTCTATTGTTACACATTATAACATGGTATTTGGACTCTTTTCACTCTATGCAATCAAAGTTGATCCTTCATTATTCACCCATTCCTTAAGTTTATCCATGAGAAATATCTTATCACTATTCTAGACATTCCACCATGGAAACCTTTTTCTCTGGTCCCTCTATTCATATCATATTAAGTTACTCCCACTCCTAGTCCATCTTCTTAAATTCATGATGGTTCTTTAGCCTTGCTCCTCCTATATTATCTAGAGTCCTTGCTCCTCTTTTAGAATCATTTACACGTCCATCTCGGTTTCCTTCAAACATGGCTACTACTCATAGGCCTCATAAAATCTATAGCTCCCATATCCCACCTCATGGGGAAGCTCTTCACATAGGTCACATTATTCACATGCTCCATTTATACATAATTTGTGCTCTATTTCTCTACATGATTTATATACACCTATCTCATATACTTGGCCTCATCAACACTCTCATGACAAGGTATGATCCTAGAGCATGTTCACATGCAAAGTTATTTTACATAAATTTAGCATTAGCCCTTGGCTCATATTATTAGTGTATAAACACTTTTGGTATTTACATTCAGGGCATCCTTATTCCCCACATCTCTGATGGCACACTCTTATTCTTATGTCACATTTTCTGTGTTGAGGGTTTCTTTACATGGACCTTACTTTACACACATCACACCAAGGGCATCCTTATTCCTCCCTTCTACTTGTTTTCTTTCGTATATTTACGATAAAAAATCCAAAAAAATTAGCCCATATCTTTATTGGATACATTATTCCTTTCTTATAATACTTCATGTTACATTTTTGTTTATCATGTTACTATGGTTCATAGTATGATTTATCATTTTCATACACACATGCATGTTCACATGGTATCTTGAGGTGAATGCAAACCATTTACCTATTTTTACACAATGTATGATGCTTGGTCCTATCCATTACATGTCCCATTGAGGATCCTTCAGAGTCTACCTTTTCTTACTTACTTATCAAGTGTTATTATTGCAATATTTCACATTTTCATTTCTATATTCAGATATTACATTGTCACATACTATTTATCTTTCCTAACATGCTAATGGGTGCTTCATGTGTAGCATTTACCTTGCAAAACTCCTTCCAATCATGGTTTTCTAATTTTCTTATATCTTGTTTACTATTATTTGTAGGATATTCCTTATGTTTTCTTGTTTTATTGTATGAAAAATCCTTAACATATCCAATTTTCTTGTGACATTCTGAGTGGTGTCCCATGTAGGCAACCAGTACTTGATGTGTCCTTGTTTTTTATTTTCCTATATGTTTTTTCCTAATTTCCATTTTTGTGTGCATTTATTATTTGTCAATAACACTTGTATGTTATCATTTTTCCACTTTGTAACTTTGTTTACCTCATGGTAACTAACATGTGTAATCCTTATTCTCCCTACGATTCCTCTATTAGGTTTTCACCTAAGTTTTATCCTTCCTATCTTAGGATCCATTCACATTTTTCATCTCATGTACTCAAAAAGAGTTGGGGAAACTATCGGGTGAACCTTTTCACCCTCCTAGAAGTTATAAAAGTAGATAAAGTGTCATAAACACCATGAATAGAACAATAACCAATTACTAAGAAATTCCGAGAAAACAAACTTGGCCAATGTTCTCAAGATGGAATGAAACACCTAGAATATATAAAATGCTTAAGGGCTAGTGTTCCACATGGGCACTCCTATTCGGGGTAAAAATTGTTAAAATTAGTTTCACTAGTTGCACTATTTTAGTCTTCTCTAGTTTCAAGAGTTACACAACTAGTTTCATATTGCAATTGGTTACTAATAGGAACTAATTAATGTTACGACTCAGAACCAAATAAGGAAATAAAGTAAAAACCAAAGTAGGAACTAAAAGGGAATGACATCTAGGGAATATGTAGGAAAATGATTTTACTATAACAATGTGTCACCGCATGAAATTTAAAATTGCGTTTGTGATTATTGTTAGTGCGAAATCACAAAGCACCCTTGAATGTCTACAACTCGATGGGTTGAGACTCTCAAGTATGATTGCATAACATGGAGCTTATCCCAAAGTGTGGGACTTTGTGAACCGGGAGAGGTCTCTCGAATAAAGGTCAGTTCCTATTCCTCTATTCAGTGCACACATTCATATTCGGAGAAGATCTATTCTAAAACCTACTCTAGCTTTCCAAGGAGATAGGGTTAAGGAGATGCTGAGAAATAAAACCTAAAATAACAAGGGTGATGCAACAAAGGAATGATGTGTTGGTTATCAATTTGATCTTGAAGCTGTTTGTTCTAAAATTTCCCAATCTCCTAGCTCGTTTTATTTTCTATCTCCCCGAATGGATGCGTAATTTTTATCTTTACTAGGGTGTTATTGTAAATACTTCTCTATGGTCGTGGATTACTTGTCGAAACATGAATTATTTGTAAATTCTCTATCCTTGAAGAAAAATTCAATGCAGGTGAAAATGGTGAAGTTCCCCTGCATCTTACTATTCGACAAGCATGCTTTCCCCATCAAATTATATCTCAGCATCTTCAGCTACGTTGTCTCTTTTCATTGGATGAAACACGTCATTGGTCAATTTTATAAGTTGTAATTTTTGCTATATTTGCAAAAATATCAATTTGGTCCCATGGCCCCATTGAGTTCTGATTGGCTGGTCAAATTTATAAAGGCGGAGCGAATTTATCTTTTTACCCCAAAGGTGTATACATGTTCATTTTTAATTGGTTATGGCCCGATGGGTCTTTTTGGTGAAATTTTCCACTTTGGTCACATTTGTAAAAAATACCAAATTGGCCTCGTGGCCCCGACACTCTCTGATTGGCTATTCAACAAATATGCAGTGGCAGGGAAAAATTCTTACTTTGACCCTGATGAGGGACACATGGAAGTTTTTCATGTTACATGGCGAAGCGGGTCATCGAGAACATTTTGAATTTTTTTCCTCTTTGTACGAGGGAGAAAATTTATGAAATAATCTGCAACTCCACTGGGGCCCACATCAGAAGTTAGAAGCGGTAGGGAAAAAGTCTTAATTTGACCTGAAGAAGGACACGTGGCATATTTCCAAGTTACAAATGCTCGTATTTTTTTCCCTTTTTGTCTGAAAGGAGCAAAGTTATAAATTGATCCACAACCCCACAGGGACGAGTGATGTCACATGTTTGAGTTCTATTGAAAATTCAAAAGTGGGAAGGAAGGCTTGCAAAGCACTTTGAAGTTTTTGGCTCGGCATTGAAAAATCAAAGCGAGAGAGGCGGGTTGCGGAGGTTTTGAAGATTTTTACATTTTTTTTGAAAAGGAGAAAAGTATAAAAATGAAGCGTGACTTCACTAGGGCCCACATCAAAAGATAAAAGTGGGTCATTGGAGGAAAATTGGAAATTTTGCCTTTTTGTAATAAAGGGTAAAATTACATAAATGAGCCGTGACTCCATCAAAGGCCCGGACTAAGGAATGTGTCTAGCCCGTATTTGAAAGCGGAGGGGCCGGGCAAAATGTGAAAATTGTACATTTTCTCCAAAATTCATAAAATGCAAAAAGGCAACCGTAGGTCCGCTTCGAATAGATTTTTCCATGTGGATGGCTCTTAGCTAAAGTTGAGAAATGGTAGAATCAATGGTTGTTGTGCATTGCATATGATTTTTCTGCCATTTTTGCTCCAAGACTCCTAGAGATGTGAATATGCATTGTTTTTCATCATTTTTTTAATGAAATTCCTTGTCTTTTTTGTCATCAGTAAAGTGTAATTGAATGGATTTAGAGCTTAATTTGTGAGTCCAAGGAATGTAAAGGTTTATATTTTGAAGTTGGAATTGCTCGAGCACTTGCAAAAATGTGAATTACCAGATAAGTTGGATGTAGAGAAAAGTTGTAGAGGAAATAATGGGAAAAGGATGAAATGATGAAGGTTGTATGCATGAAGGATGAAAACATGCTCCCAATTAAAACAATGATGGAGATATTTGCAATGATTCACCTTTTTGAAAAACTAGCAAATTTTTGTTAACTTCTGTTACATTTCATTTTCTTGAAATCATGATCAAACATGTAACAAACAAAGGTTCCTCAAATATTCTTTTCTTGGGGGGAAAGCTTGGATGTAAATTGAGTGTTATAAAAATCATGCTTTAGTCATGCAAAATGGTCGGGGTTGAATTCTTATGAGAAAATTTGAGAAATCCCATCTTCCTAAGAGACCATCTGAGAAACTTGTTAATCTCTTATGTTTTAGATTTGATCATGTTAAGTTGGTTACAAGTGTACAACCATTGAAAAGCTTTGAGATTATTCAAGAAACCTTCCCCTACTTGATGAATCTAATCAACTTCAAATTAATTTGTGTTAATCTTGGGAAAATTTGTGTCTGCTTTATTTCAGAATGTCTGCAAATAGTATTTCTTGTTCCTATTGTAATCTTGTGTTAAAATCCCTCCGAATCACACAAGATCTCGTCCCTATGATAGTTTAGTGGCATTTACAATTTCATTACGAGAAGATCCTTCATCTGTAATGAGATAAACAATTTAAAATCACTTTATTGTCATTTTGTTGATAAATATTGTCTATAAGCCTTTGAGTATATCTTAGGCGTGAGGAACCGGGGTATTTAATGTTTAATTGAGTCTTTAGCTCGAGCCTTCATGTTAAATTCTTGGAGATTATGTGAAACCGTGCAAATTTGGGCCTCCATTGATGTACACCTTCTGGTTGAAGGAATATTTTAGCTATTCTGAAGCATTATGTCATTTAGTTTTCCAATTGTTGTGAAGGTTCTCAAAGATCTAGAAAAATCAAGTTTATCTGCTTAATCTCCCACCAAAAATTATTCAAAAAATGAATCCTACCTGAACTACCCCTATTTTCCCTGTATGTCCACAAATAAATAAATTCTACTACCAAAATATGCAGAAGCGGTTGGGATTCCATAATGTCTTTAGTAACCTTAATCTTGTTTAGAAAATATCACCATTCTCTAGAAGTGACAACTCGTGAGAGTTAAATTGTGGTGCATTGATCATATTTTCTCAAGGTTTCCTTTCAATTTTGTGCAAATAAGGATATATTCATTGTCCTTCACCAACAGACGTTACAAAATGGGTCCTCTCACCCTTGTTGAAAGGAACAACCTAAAGTAGTGACTATAGATCAAATCCTTTTGAAGGTGCTATCCATTTCTCCAACATCGAGTACATGACTTGTGCCAATTGAATCACCTCCACAGCTACTGAAAATAACATACATGATGATTTATCTGTCTCTGGCTTCTTGTTAAAGCGTGATGCTACTCGGCTTGCAAAGGATAATCAATTTAGATACCAACACAGATTGACACCGGTGTCGGGGACTTATTAGCACTATTGGGGATTATTTGAACACGAGGACCTATTTGTGTGTGGCAACACACCTGATTAGCATTGTTTGAGATGACTTATTAGTGTTTTAGGGTATTATTTGAAGTCTAGGACTTATTTGTGTGAAAACAACACTAGATTGGTAACCTCTCTGGTTGAGTCTAAGTTGAATGTGGATCTATTTTTTACTACTTTGATTATTAAAGATAAGATGTTACATAAGCGCATATTTGATTCGGAGCCTCATGTAATGTAATGCCTCTTGAGGTCATGAATGAGTTAAATTTCAAAGTAACAAAAATTATGGGAATTGTACTTAGCATGGATTCAAGAGAGGTGCAAGTAGTTGGATGTGTCAAAGGTTTAGTAGTGCAATTGGCAGCATATCTAGGCGAGTACTTAACTTTGAATGCAAGAATTGTGGATTGTCCTACTAAGTGGGAATGTTATTATCCGAGAAAGTGGGTAGCAAGTGTGGGTGGAAGTGTGCGAATGGATATGTCTTATGCCGACATACCAATGAGGGCAACCTAGTGAATTTACTTGGTGAAAGGTGATACACCAAACTTATATGAGGTGGTGGTGCTCAAAATAGTCTCGCCCCAATTTGCCTTTGAAAATATATCAATTTATGGCTTTGTATCACTTTCTTTTCTCTCATGTTGTATTTGGGTAATCTTTGTTGCCATTGCTTCAATATGTTCTGGATCGTAGATCACTTATGGGTCCATGGTTTTCTCCTTGTTTCTTTGCTCCTCTAGAAAAGGTCTATAATTTGGGTCTCTCGTTCTCTGTTCATCCAAAAACTTGGGTTCTCCCATATTTTTCGGTCTCCACAGTCGGGATTTGTTTTCCTTTCCATTTCTACCCTAAATACTTGAAGAAAAATGAATGGATGTATCTATGAGAAACATATTTGAGCCTTGTAACATTTCTAAATTCTCTGTCCTTGGAGAAATTTTCATTTTCGGGCTTGAATGGTCATTTTCTATATTTTACGGTTTGACGGTGTTTCTCTTGGTCAAATTTACATCCTTGCATCGAAAAGGGACGTGGCCTCTTTTGGTTGGTTAGGGGATGGAGGAAAATACTTTAACTTATCACTTTTTGCTTTTTTGGTGAAAAGGCAAATTTGGTCCCGTGGCTCCACTCAATTCTGATTGGTTCTTTTGGTGCTTACGTGGCTTCTTCTGATTGGATGGGGTGCAACGGGTCTATTTTTGAACTTGTTCTTTTTGGCTACTTTGGCAAAAGTTTGAACTCACCCCGTAGCCTGCCAGTCTCATTGGAGCAAATATAAGAGGCGGGAATATGTTTCACTTTAACCCCGTAGGAGGACACATGGAAAAGTTTTTTTGAAGCAACACCGCATTGACACGTGGAGGCCTCTACTCACTTTGCATTTTTGCTTATACTTTTCAACATCCAAAGGAGACTACCTCGGAACATGACACATGACGCCTTCATTGAGCTTGAAACATTTAGACAAAATTCGTGAAACAAGACATGTGGTGAGCCCGCGCTCATTCAAGGTATCAAATTATAGGGACCATCTCAAGGTACGCCATGGTGACATGTGGCGGTTTAAAAATTCAAAGGGACGGGGAGGCAGACCATCGAGGGAAATTTGTATTTTTTCCCCTTGACATGCATATGACTAAAAACATCAAAATGGCCTGCAAACCCGATAAAGGAAGGGTCAAATATTGCTCAGGTCAACGGCGGAGGTGTAGACTCTCGGGGGAAATTTGGAAAAATTTTCTTTGGGAGAATAGGGTTAAAAATGAAAAGGGGAAGCATGGTTACTGCTCGGACCCATATTGGGACACGTGTTAGGCTGTTTCTCGAGGACGAGCAACGGGAAAACTTGGAAAATTTTCCTTTTCCAAAAATGAAGTAAAATGGCAGAATTTGACCACGGTTCCATTGGGGCCCACCTTAGGACATGTGTCACACTCATTTCTGAGAGCGGAGGTACAGAGCAAAATGTGAAATTTTTCCATTTCTCCAAAAGTTGTAAAAAGTCAAAGGAAACCCTCGGGTTTGTTTTTAAGTTTGAATCTTCCACGTGGACGACCCAAATTCAAAGTAAAGATCAATGACAACTGAGAGTCTAAATCTAATTTTCCCCCATTTTTCTAAAACACGTCTAGAAGTACGAGTCTCCATGATTTCTTTGTTTTTTCTACACGCTAGGTAGAGAAGGGAGTTAATGTTGATATCTGAGTTTGGTGGGGAGATCTGGAAGACATCTTTCGCCATTAAAATGGTCTGACTATCGAGCCCGATTGGATTTTCCATTTTCTTCTCCCAAGCATACAAGGGGCCAAATTTGACAAATTTGGGATGGAAGTGGTTGGAAAATTGAAAAAGAGTGATCTATCGAGAGGAAAGAGTTGAATACAAGACATATTCGAAAGAGATCGACCCCTCGAGCACCTGGCGACTTTTTGTAGATCGATCTTGGACATCGTGATTTTGATCATAGCGAGCATTGAAGAAATCAATGTCTGGATTTTTTGGGGGGAAAGGGGGTCTATTGTAAATGTTATAAATGGCACGAATTTTTTTGTGCAAAGGGTTGTTGGAGGTTGGAGTGTTAGAGGTCGAAGAAAATTCCCAAGAGGAAAATTTGACAAAGCCTGTCTTTTGAGAATCCGTCTGAGAAACTTGATTATCTCTTTTTGTATTAAGTTTTATTGTGTCAAGGTGGTTACAAGTGTATAGCCATTGACAAGCTCTGAGACTATTCTAAAAACTTTCCCCTACTAATAGACTTAATCAAATTCAATTTTTTCTATGTTGTCTTGAGAAAAATGTGTTTGTTTTATTTCTGAATGTATGCAAGTGGTTTTTCTTGTTTCTGTCACAATATTGTATTAAAATATGATTCAATCACATAGACCTCAATCCTTGTGATAGTCTAGTGGCATCTGTAATTTCATTTCTCAGAAGAGATTTCATCTGGGGTTGGAATAAACGATTTAAAATCACTTTTCTTTCATCTGTTGACAGAGGTAGTCTATAAGCCTTTGGGTGTACCTTAGGCATGATTTGACTCAGATCTTGATTCTTTGTTGAATTTTCTATCTCAAACCTTCATGATAGAATCTCAAAGATTATGTGAAAGAGTGCTAATTTGGGCCTCCATTAAAGCACATATTCTAGTTAAAGAAACATTTTAGCTATTATGTGGCATTCTATTGGTTTAACCTTCCATTTTGTAAAGATTCCTCAAGGATCTGGTGAATCAAGTTTCACCTTGCCCCACCTCCCATCAAAAATTCATTCAAAACAACCAATCCTACCTGTACTACCCCTGTTTGTCATATACGCATACAAATGTATAATCTCATCATTACCAAAACATGCAACAATAATCAGGCTCTCAAATGTCTTTAGTAACCTTTGCCTTGTTGTGAAAATATCTCCATGATCTGGAAGTGACAACTTGTGAGAGTCAAATCTAGTGTGTTGATCATTATTTTCCCAAGGTCTTATCTATAAAATTTATGTAAAAAGGATTCATCATTGTTCTTCAATAAATAGAGGTTTGAAAATAGGTTCTCTTACCTTGGTTGAAAGGCGAACCTAAAATAGTGAGGATAGTGTTGGTACCCAAATTTGTTCTCCTTTTCAAGCCAAGCAACAAAACTGATTCAACATGGAGCTTAGAGGCAGCCAGATCATAAATATATGTCGTTTTGTAGCTAAGGATGAGATCTGATTGTCTCTTTGTCACTTGGATTTGTGGAGAGATGGGTAGTACCTTAAAAGGATATGATCTTATCCTAACTATTTTAGGTTGTGCCTTTCAACAAAGGTAAGAGAACCTATTTTGTAACCTCTATTATTTGAAAGGAGATACGGTACCTTTCTTTTGCATAAATTTTATAGGAAAGGCCTTGGGGAAAATATGATCAACACACCAGATCTGACTCTCATGAGTTGTCACTTTCAGATTATGGAGATATCTTCACAAGAAGGCAAAGGTTACTAAAGACATTTGAGATCTTGATCTACCTTGTATACTTTAGTAAATGGATTTTGGTCTTATGTGGGTATACAAAGCAAAAAAAATTGGGTAGTATGGATAGGATTAGATGTTTTCAAATAGATTTTGGTGGGAGGGGAGACAAGATGAACTTGACTCACTAGATCCTTGAGAGCTTATGCAAAGTGGAAATATTCAAGCAACAAAATACCACAAAAGTCAAAATGTTTCTTGAACTAGAATATGTGCTTGATGGAGGCCCAAATTGACACTTTTTCATATAGCCTAAGGGATTCTATCACCAAGGCTCAGTCGAGAACCCAATAAAGCACAAAGATTCAAATCACACCATGCAGAGGTACACCCAGAGGCTTATAGATAATCTATGTCAACAAAATGAAAGAAAATTGATTTTCAAACCGTTTACTTCAGCCCCCAGATAAAGGCTCTTTTGAGAAATGAAATTATAGATGCCACTAAACTATCACAAGGATTGATACCTGTGTGATTGGACTGGAATTTGGTACAATATTGCAACAGAAACAAGAAAAACTACTTGCATGCATTCAGAGATGAAATAAATACACTTTACTCAAGATTAACATAGAATAACTCAATTTTGATCAAATTTATCAGCAAGGGAAAGTTTCCAGAACAATCTCAAATCTTGTCAATGGCTGTACACTTGCAACCACCTTGACACGATTGAATTTGATACAAAAAGAGATATACAGGCTTCTCAGATGACTTCTTAGAAGGGATAGGCTCTGTCGACTTTTACTGCTAGAAAAATAAGTCTACGATCTTGGCGAAACTCCCAACCATTTGCACAAAAATTCGTGCCATAAATAATATTTACACAAGAGCCCCTATCTCCAAAAAGACAAAAATGTTTAATGCACCGTGCTGCTCGCCATGATTCTTTCATGATTCTCAAAATCAAATCTGCAAGAAGTCTCCAGGTGCTCGAGGGGGCATATTTCATCAAATGCATCCCGCATTCAACTCCTTATTGTGGTAAATCACTCTTCCTTCAAATTTCCAACCACTTCCACCCTAATCTATCAAATTTGGATCCTTGTGTGCTTGTGAGAAAAAAAAAAATGGAAAATCCATTCGGGCATGAAAGTCAAACCCTTTAATGGTGAGAGACATCCTCTAGATCTTCCCACCAAACTTTAGATATCAACATTAACTTCCTCCTCTCGCTTGGCGTATAGAAAATACCAAGATATCATGGTGACTCAAACTTCCATACGTGTTTCAAAAAAATGGGCGGGGGAAATCATATTTAGACTCATAGTTTTCGTTGATCTTTGGTTTGAATTTGGGCCGTCCACGTGGCGATTCAAACTTTAGAATAGAGCAGGGGCTTCCCTTGACTTTTACAACTTTTGGAGAAATGAAAAAAATTTCATATTTTCCCGCATCTCCGCCCTCGGAAATGGGCACGACACGTGTCCTAAGGTGGGCCCCGGTGGAGCTGTGGCCAAATTTTTCCATTTCTTGTCTTTTTGGAAAAAGGAAATGTTTCCAAATTTTCCCCACAACTCCGCTCTTGGGAACAAAGCTGACACATGTCCCAATATAATTCAAGTGGACCTGCACTTCATTTTTACTTTTGACCCCTTTTTTCCCAAAAGGAAATTTTCCAAATTTCCCCTGAGAGCCTCGCACCTCCGCCATTGGCTAGGGAAAAACATTGACCTTTTCCTTCATCGGGCTTGTGGGCCATTTTGAAATTTTAATCCTTAAGGAGGCAAAAAATCCAAGTTGCCTCCGATGGTCCACCTCCCGCCCTTTTGACTTTTCAAAATGCCACGTGTCACCATGGTGCACCTTGAGGTGGTCCCAAAAATTTGATACCTTGAACGAGTGTGGGCTCGCCACGTGTCTTATTCCAACAAGGTCTATCTAAATGCTTGAAGCTCAGTGGAAGGTGCCACGTGTCATGCTCTGAGGTAGTCTCCTTTTGGCCATTGAAAAGTCTAAGTAAAATGCAAAGTGAGCGGAGGCCTCCACGTGTCAGCTTGGCACTTCTTTAGAATGAAACTCAAGGGTTAGTCCCCAAACATGCGCGGTTCCTCCACATGTCTCCATGGCGCAACTTCAAGATGGTGCCCAAATCGAGACCCTGAATGAGCACAAGCTCACCATGTGTCCTATTCTGCCCAAATTGCCCCAACGAAATGAAAATTATTCTAAGTCCGGGCCAAGCAGCGGAAGCCTCCACGTGTCCTCCCGGCGCTACTCCAAGGAAAAAATAAAAGTAGATCTTCAAACGAGCGTCATGCTTCCACGTGGATACGGTTTGAGTACTTAGCCGAGCCTTGTCCCAAAAGGTGCCACGTCCCTGTAACCACAAGGATGTAAATTAGACGAGGGGAGAAACACTGTAAAACCATAAAATATATAAAAATGACCATTTAAGCTCAGGAATGAAATTTTCTTCAAGAATAGAAAATATAGGAATGTTACGGGGGCTCAAATACGTTCTTCAAGGATACATCCATTCATTTTATTTGAATACTTAGGGTAGAAATGACAAGGAGGACAAATCTCATTTGTGGAGAATAGAAAACATGGGGAAACCCAATTTTTGAAAGAACAGAGAAGAGAGAGACTCAAAATATAGAACCTTAAGGGATTTACAACCCAAGAACAAACTAAAAATGGCCACAAAGACTGATTAGGCACAACACGGGGAAGGGGAAAATGACAGAGGCCATAAATCAATAAATTTTCAAAGGCCCAATTGGGCGAGACTATTTTGAGCACTAACATCGGCTCGACTTGGGGATGGGCACTCCTGCGAGTGCCACAAAAGAAAAGTAGACCAAGTGCCAAAATATCCATTGGGCAACGATGTCAATCTTGCAAAGTAGAGAACTAGGACCATCTTCAAAAACAAACAAAGAAACTAGCAAAAACAGTCATCCGAAGACCGAACGAGCAAAAACAAAAAATCGAAATAAACAATAAACTATACACTATACACAAGGTTTATTCCTTGACCCATGGGGATCAATCCAAGAAATTCTTCAAATTCCTGCCATTGATAGGCAATTAAAGCGAGTTCACCATCTAGGTCCTTAAGGAAGAAGGTATGCTCCCAATTCTAATGTCAATAGAGTAAGGGCTCATCCACAATGATTCAAATTTTCCATGTTTTCCCTTATCCTCATGTATGATGTCCCATAGTAGCACAAGATCACCCATATTGAAAGCTCTGGGAGTGACCTTCTTGTCAAATAACTTCTTCATATTCTCTTTGAACTTCTGAGCCTCTCGGTGGGATGCCCTTCTCTCTTCATCAAGCTCAACAATTTGGTTAATGCAAGCATCATAAGGACCTATCTCTTGATCTTCCAGTTGTTACATAAAATGATATGAAGACAGTTGCATATGAAGGGGTAGTAAGGCCTGAGTCTCATATACCAACTCAAATGGACTCTTTCTAGTGACCCTCTTGACAGTGATCCTATCTGCCTAAATAGCAAACTTCAACTGTTCACCCCACTTTCTTTTGTTCTGCTCCAATGTTCTTCTGATGATCTTCAACAAATTTTTATTACTGGACTCAGCTTGTCCATTTTCTTGGGGTTATGGCGGAGGCATATGTCGAATTTATCCCATATTCCTTGCACATTACCACCAAAGTTTTAGCTCTAAATCTCATGGCATTGTCGTGAATAATATTTATTGGCACCCCAAACCTGCGAGATGATGTTGTTTAGCACAAAGTCCATGAAAATTTTGTGTGTTGCCTTCTTGGTGGGAATTGGCTCCACCCACTTAGTAAAATAATCAGTTGCTACAATAATCCATCTATGGCCATCACTTGAAGGGTCTAAAATTTCACCAATGAAATCCATCCCCCATTGCTTGAATGGGGCTTCATTGATGACACATTTGTGTGAAGGGAGCCTAAATCTTTCAGTCTTCCGGAGAAGCACCGACAACTCTCACATCTTCTAACCAAAAGAGTTGTATCCTTGAAAAGATTTGGCCACCAATAACCAGCCCTCAGGATCTTATGTGTTGTGAATCTTGTAGCAAAGTTCCCCCACAAACTCCTCCATGGAGATCAAAAATTACCTTGGGGACTTCTTCTTCAGTAATGCACCTTAAGAGGACTCCCTCTGGGTTCTTCCAAGCTAACCCATAATTAGTGATGACATATTTCTGGGAAGCCAACTTAAGGGCTCTTTTTTGGTTCTTACTTAAATGCTCAGGGCAGTTTAAATGTCTGAGATAAAACATCACATCCTTGTACCACTCAGAATTCATCAACTTTTCAAAAACACCTACCCTTTCTTCTTCTACCTCATTTACCTCAATGTTTTGCAAGTTTCTCTCAGCCATAAGCTTAGCCAAGCCCAAACCTCTAACCAACTTTGTGGTTTGGATGTCCATATCATATTCTTACAACTTGTTCACCCACCTACATCTTTTTCTTGAGACTTCCATCTCTGATAAGATGTCCTTTACCATGGTATGGGGAACATAAGAAATAACCTTTGAACTTAGAATATAAGGCCTGAAAACCTTTGTTGCTTTTACCAAGGCAAATGCCTTCTTTTCCATAATGGTGTACTTCAGCTCAGACCCTACAAGGCCTTACTGAAAAAGGCAATGGGCCTTTCAGCCCCTTCATCATCCTTCTGCAGCAAGACAAAAGCAATAGTGTTCTCTAAAGAAAAAGAGAATAGCTGGAAAGGTTTCTTATAATCTGGGGCTGCCAAAACAGGGGCATGCTTCAATGCCTCTTTGATTCCATTGAACGCTTGGATGGCATCCTCCTCCCACTTGATGACTTAGTCTTTCTTCAACATGGAAGTGATTGGAATGGTCAACTCAACAAAGTTTGATATGAATCTTCTAATGAAGTTTATTTTCCCAAAGAAGGACTAAATTCCTTTCTTAGTCTTTGGGATTGGGACCTTACTGATGGCCTCTACTCTTTCTGGATCAATCATCACTCCTTCTTGTGACACAATGTGACCAAGAAACTTTTCCTTTGGAATCCAAAATGACACTTCTTTAGATTAAGTGAGATGCCATATTCTCTACATCTTATCAGCATCTTCTCCAAGTGTAGCAAGTGGTCACTTCTCTTCCTAGAAAATACAGTTACATCATCTTGATAGACTAGCGATAAATTCATTGATGTAACCAACAAAATCAACATCCATTGCTCTTTGAAAGGTGGCTCCAACATTCATCAGACCAAAGGGCATCCTGACATAAACATAGGTCCCCCAAGGAGTAGTAAAGGTTGTCTTGATCCTTTCTGATTCCTTCACCACAACTTGGTTATAACTAGAGAAACCATCCAAGGTGGAAAGCAACTCAGAACCAGTCACTAACTGCAGCATGTTCTCCATGTTTGGTAAAGGATAATTATCCTTCATTGAAGCTCTGTTTAGATTCCTGAAGTCCACACATAACTTGATGTCACCATTCTTCTTTCTGACTGGTACTAGGTTTACAACCCAAGAAGAATACCTTGTGGGCTGGATAATCCCTCCATCTCTTAGATTCTTCAGTTCCTCTTGCATCTTGAGGGATAAGAGTGGATTGATGGGCCTTTGTTTCTACTTGAATGGATTTGCATTAGATTCTAAGGGGATATCATGCTGAAATATGTCCTCTCTGTATGCTTTTAGTTTAGAATAGGTCCAAGCCATGCAATCTTGGTATTTTTCAACAACTGGATGTATGACTACTTCTCCTCCTTACTGAGATTGCTACCTAACCAAATTTTCCTTGGCTTCTCCTTTGTACCAAGATCATGCTCCTTAATATCCCTTGAGGCTGCCATGCATTTGTTAATGATGTGATCATCATTACCAAAATCGACTCAAGAGCAACCAACCCTCTAGGAATGGTATTGGTCCTTAGCGGGATGATGCCCTTGCCAAACATAGTCTCCTTTCCTCTGTTGTACATACCATTGGCTTCAAATCAATGAACTGATCAACAAACTCTCCTTTGTTTTTAGAAATCTTCTGATCTAAGCATCATCATCAAAAACCTGCCAATGCTTAATGTTGTCAGGGATAGATGGTCTTGTCAATACCTCAACCTCATATTCACAATATGGGGACACTGCATAATTTTCAAATTGAGACCCCAACACTACAAGCTTTTCTACCAAGTCATTGAACTTCCTATCATGATGCACTATGTTGAATGAATCAAACATCTCAATGAAGTCCCAAACCGCATGCTTGTACTATTTCATTCGTTGATTCTTTGTGGCATATAGTTTTCTAACTTTTTTACAATTAACTCTGAGTCTCCTTTGACAATGATGTCCTTGACACCATATTTCCAAGCAATTCTTAAACCCAACAACAGTTCCTCATACTCAGCAATGTTGTTGGTGCACTCAAAGTTGAGTTTGAAGGAGAAAACAAATCTTTCCTGACCAGGAGAAAGTAGAACAACACCAGCACCATTCCCAAACTTGGAGAAAGCTCCATCAAACAACAAAGTCCAGGGAGAACCCACTTGTTCAAGGCATTTGCATTCTTCAATTTTTTGCTCCTTTCCATCAGAAAATCCCACAAAGTTGTCTGCATCAACACTTGTGTACAATACCTCATAGGATGCATTGTTGGGATCCTCAATTAGATGCAACATTTTCTTTTCCCCATAAATTCTAATATGGATTCCCTCAATTGGAATGGTGGCATAAGACATATCCATTTGGACACTCCCACCAACACTTTTAGCCCATTTTCTTAATAGTAGCATGCCCCACTTGGTTGGGTAGTCAACAATGACAACATCAAGTTTTAAGTTTTTACCTAGGTAAGTTGCAAGCTGCACCACCAAACCCTTCACACATCCCACTACTGGAACTTCTCTGGATTCCATGGTAGTGCACTTCCCATATGTTGTTGTTACCTCAATATTCAGGTCATTCATGACTTCCAGAGGCATGACATTGCATGATGCCACCGAGTCAAAGATATCGTTATGGAGCACTGTCTCTCGATAACTAGAGTGGTGAAGAATGGATCCACATTCATCTAAGAGTCCACCAAGGATGTTCCCAAATAGACCTTAGGTGGTTCATCTAGCTCTTCTGATGCTGGTGGTGCTTCTGGTTCTTCAATGATTGGAGGAGTCTCCACAATATTTATATTTCTGCCTAGGGCAGTCTTCTCTTCTTTCAACCCCAAGTATTCAAATGCTCTCTTTTTGTGCTCAAGAATCCTAAGCAACTCAAAAATTGGGATAGAGACTTTGATTTGACTCAACACTTGGGCAATATCATATGGGACATTCCTTGGCAAGGTAGTATTGGAAGGAAAGCCAACACACTCATTAGGTGGTACAGGATTTTTGACAATTTGGGCATGAGGAGGGGTATGATTCTTGTTTGGAACTATAGGGCTTTTAGTAGGTGCATCTTTCTTAGGAGCCTCTTTGGGAATGTTTGAAAGTAAGGGAGATTTAGGCTTGGCTTGAGGCCCTACCCTTTGACAGCCTTACTTCTTGTGTTATATTCCTTTTCTTGAGCCACAATAGCATTCATCAGCAATTGTCTATCTTCCTCAGATGGGATTCCTCCATCATACTTCTTTATCATTAAGGCCCTTAAATATTCAAAGTCATTATTGGGAAATTTAAAAGCTTGTACAGTATCTACTTCTAAAGCATGAGAGGGAGGAAGAGCATGTACCCTATGAATGCAGTCCCAAAAAGTAGCAACAATTCAGGCACTTATGACCTCAGTCAAAGTTGCCCCTTGTTGTAAGCTTGTGGAGCAACCCATCATGTAGACATCATCATCATTATCATCAAATTCTTCTTCTTCTTTCTGATCTTCTTCACAAGGAGCATGGGGCATGAAACATTTGTCACACCAATCAATGACATCTATCTCTTCCACAATAACAACTCTAGCAGCCAAAGGATCAGGCACCATTCTATTTTCTCTGCCTTGGGGCTGCCTATTTCCAAATCCAACAGGTCCCTTACCTCTGTCATCAGCTCTTTGGTGATTTGTGAACTTGTCTTGGCCTTGCTACTTGTGTTGACCTTGTGAACTCTACCTAATTCCTTTCTCACTTGGGCTATCTTGTAGGAGATCTCCTTGACAGCCCTTGCCAAATTTTCACAACTTCTTCCAAATCAGCAGACCTTGCTTGTTTGGGGTTTTTCTAGGTTAACCAACTTTACACCTTCCCTCTTTGGAGGCTTCCCAATTGCCTTGATATTGTTCTCTATTTGCAGATCCATGGTGAAGGCCTGCCTCAAATTTGTGGGGTTTTTGTCTCTTAAGTAATATGCAGCCTTTTTATCAAATGCATCAGTATATTTGATCAAGCATGATTCATCACAAGGCCTTATTCTAACAAAATATCCTCAAGGTCTTATTAAACCTTGTGTTGAATTCATATCTTGACTCATTAGGTTCTTCTTGATGTTTTCAAATTCTATCAAAAGAAACCTAGGGTTAGTCCTATCACCATACTACAATTTGAATGAATTACTCATCTCAGTCCAGGAATCAATAGAGTTATTTGGCAATGCTTTATACCAATCCCTAGCATCCTCTTCCAAGGTATGGATAAACAACTTGATATACACATCTTCATGTTCAATCTCAAATTATTCCATCATATTGATAAAAAGATTTAGATGTTGATCTCCAGTAATAGCATTATTTCCCTGAAACTTTGGCATTCTATTCCTTACATCTTGAGGCACTGCATTTGGATATCCAGCCATTCCCACAAAATTTATAGGCCCAAAGGTGTTTACAACAAAAGGGGGTCTGGGTTGAGCCATATTGATTTGAGGAGGTGATCTTGGAGGGTAAAAAATTGATGGGGGCAGAAGGTTCTTAGAACACAGGAGTATAATTTTCAAAATGGATACCCCCCAAAGGCCTTGTTTCTTGGAAATCTCTATCAACCTTAGAAAAGACAGGTGCAGAGTGTGAAGAAAACCTTTCAAAATAAAATGAAGGTCCCTCTCTAGCTGGAGAGTTCAGTTCCATAAAGAGGCTACGTGATTCGAGTCACTAGAAAGATAGTCTTCAATAACAGGCCACTCACTTTCTTCAATGGTGATCCCCCTTCTTGTCTTCGATCTCCAACGGCTCTCCAAAATTTTCTTCATTCTTTTTTTGCTTTTCCTAGCTCTAGAAACAATGTCCTAAATAGGATCCCTAGCAAAGAAAGATCTTCTTCCTCCATCTTTGTAAATATTAGTATGTGAGATCTGATTTTGATAGAATTTTAAGACACTTTGGTACTTTTTAAGAATCGAGATCAACAGGAGTTTCCACTAAGAAATTTCACCTTTGTTATGCGGGTGCACTAAATATGATCTGTCAAAGGTCTTTCAATGTGAGAAACTGGAAATGGAAAGATTTTGACCTTTCTTTACCTAGATTTATCAAATGAAAGCTAGTGCATTAGGTGTGGAAAATGAAAGAACTGCACATAGCACTTGGAGCATACAAGAAGTGTTTTACTAGGTTCTTGATTTTTGAATTGAGAATCCCCGGCAACAGTGCCACTAATGTTGGCATTGTTGATGGGCTAAATAGATATGGATTGGTAGTGAATCAGCTAATAGTATCAATAACTCAAATAATTCCACAAAAATAGCGCCACTTGATGTTGGTGTTGCTTGATAGGATAAATAGATATGGACTAGTAGTGAATCAGCAAATAGTCACAAAGAAATCAAATAATTCCCAATGATGGAGCCACTAGCGTTGGTACCCAAATTTTTTCTCCTTTTCAAGCCAAGCAGTAACACTGATTCAACATGGAGCTTAGAGGCAGCCAAATCATAAATATATGTTGTTTTGTAGCCGAGGAGGAGATCTGATTGTCCCTTTGTTACTTGGATTTGTGGAGAGATGGGTAGTACCTTAAAAGGATATGATCTTATCCTAACTATTTTAGGTTGTGCCTTTCAACCAAGGTAAGAGAACCTATTTTGTAACCTATGTTATTTGAAAGGAGATACATGTACCTTTATTTTGCATAAATTTTATAAGAAAGGCCTTGGGGAAAATATGATCAACACACTAGATCTAACTCTCACAAGTTGTCACTTTTAGATTATGGAGATATCTTCACAACAAGTCAAAGGTTACTTAATACATTTGAGATCACGATCTATCTGCATACTTTAGCAAATGGGTTTTTGTCTTGTGTGGGTATACGAGAGAAAAATAGGGGTAGTATAGATAGGATTGGATGTTTTGAAATAGATTTGGTGGGAGGGGGACAGGGATGAACTTGACTCACCGATCCTTGAGAGCTTATGCAAAGTGGAAAGATTCAAGCAAAGAATACCACAAAAGTCAAAATGTTTCTTCAACTAGAATATGTGCTTCAATGGAGGCCCAAATTGGCACTTTTTTATAACCTATGGGATTCTATCACGAAGGCTCAAGTTAGAGAACCCAATAAAGCACCAAGATTCAAATCAAACCATGCCTGAGGTACACCTAGAGGCTTACAGATAATCTCTGTCAACAAAATGAAAGAAAAGTGATTTTAAACCATTTACTTCACTCCTAGATGAAGGCTCTTATGAGAAATGAAATTACAGATGCCACTAAACTATCACAAGGATTGAGACATGTGTGATTGGACTGGATTTTGGTACAAGATTGCAAAAAAACAAGAAAAACTACTTGCATGCATTTAAAGATGAAATAAATACATTTCACTAAAGATTAACACATAATAACTCAAGTTTGATCAAATTTATCATCAAGGAAAGTTTCGGAACAATATCAAATCTTGTCAATGTCCGTACACTTGCAACGAACTTGATGTGATTGAATTTGATACAAAAGAGGTATACAAGATTCTTAGATGGCTTCTTAGAAGGGATGGGCTCTGTCGATCTTTTTCTTTAGAAAAATTAGTCTCTAACCTTTCCAAAACTCCCAACTGTTTGCATGAAAAATTAGTGCCATTTATAGTATTTACACAAGAGCCCCTCTCCCCAAAAAGACAAAAATGTTGAATGCACCAGTGTTCGCCATGATTCTTAGAATAAAATCGTAATATGTTTCCGTGTGCTCAAGGGGGTAGATTTCATCGAATGCATCCCAAATTCAACTCATTGCTCTCTTTAGATCACTCTTACTTAAATTTGTAAACCACTTCCACCCCTAATCTGGAAAATCTAGCTCCTTGCGTGCTTAGGAGAAGAAAAATAGAAATCGATCGATCACGAAAGTCGAGACCCTTTTAATGGCGAGAGACGTCCTCCGAGATCTTCCCACCAAACTTCAAATATCAACATTAACTTCCTCCTCTACTTGTCGTGTAGAAAAGACCAAGAAATCATGGTGACTCGCACTTCCGGCGTGTTTCGGAGAAATGGGGGAATCAAATTTAGACTCATAAACTGCCATTGATCTTTTCTTTGAATTTTGGTCATCCACATGGCAAATTCAAACTTTGGATCGACCAGGGCTTCCCTTGAATTTTTACAACTTTTGGAGAAATGGAAAAAAATCATATTTTTCCCCGCATCTCTTCCCTTGGGAAATGAGCGTAACACGTGTGCCTAAGGTGGGCCCCAATGGAGCATGTGGCCAAATTTTTCCATTTTACTCTCTTTTTGGAAAAAGGAAAAATTTTCAAAATTTCCCACAACTCTACCCTTGGGAATTGAGCCTTGACATGTGTCCCAATATGATTCAAGTAGACCCACGTTGCCTTTTTTAATTTTGAATCCTTTTTCCAAAAGTAATTTTTTCCAAATTTCCCTAGAGAGCTCGCACCTCCTCCGTTGACCGGGAAAAACTTTAACCTTTTCCTTGATCGGGATTGCGGTCCATTTTGAGATTTTAATCCTTAAGGGGGAAAAATCCAAGTTGCCTCGATGGTCTGCCTCCCCACCATTTTGACTTTTCAAATTGCCACGTGTCACCATGGCACACCTTGAGGCGGTCCCAAAATTTGATACCTTGAACAAGTGCGGGCTCGCCACGTGTCTTGTTTTGACAAGGTCTGTCTGAATGTTTGAAGCTTAGTGGAAGGCGCCATGTGTCATGCTCCGAGGTAGTATCCTTTTGGCCATAGAAAATTCTAAGTAAAATGCAAAGTGAGCAGAGGCCTCCATGTGTCAGCTTGTCGCTTCTTTAGAATGAAACTCAAGGACCAGTCCCCGAACATGTGTGGTTCCTCCACATGTCTCCATGGCACAACTTCAAGATGGTTTCAAAAGTAGAGACCACGAATGAGCGAGAGATAACCACGTGTCTTGTTCTGCCAAATTGCCCCAACTGCATGAAAAATTGTCTAAGTCCGGGCTAAGCAGCGGAAGCCTCCACGTGTCCTCCTAACGCTACTCCAAGGAAAAACCAAAAGTAGATCTTCAAATGAGCGTCGTGCTTCCACGTGGACACATTTTGAGTTAAGGCTTTCCATGAATTTTTCTAAGTACCCAGTACCAGCCGCGTCCAACCAAAAGGTGCCACGTCCCTTGTAGACACAAAGATGCAAATTTGACTAGGAGAAACACCAATCGACCCATAAAATAGAGAAAAATGACCATTTGAGCTTGGTAATGAAATTTTCTTCAAGAACAGAAAATTTAGGAATGTTACTGAGGATCAAATACATTCTTGAGGATACATCCATTCATTTTCTTCGAATAATTAGGGCGAAATGACAATGACGACAAATCTAGATTGTGGAGAATAGAAAACATGGGGGAACCTGATTTTTGAAAGAACAGAGCATGGGAGACTTAAAATATAGATCTTTAAGGGATTTAAAACCCGGGAATGAACTAAAAATAGAAACAAAGGCGATCGAGGCATAACGGGAAAAGGGAAAATGAAAGAGGCCGTAAATCACAAACATTTCAAAGGCCCAATTGGGGTGAGAGTATTTTGAGCACCAACAGATAGATCAAATCCTTTTGAGGGTGCTATCCATTTCTCCACATTTGAGTGACAAAGGGCTAGTTAGATCTCATCCCCATTCTACAAAATGAATCATCATGATCTAATTTGTCTCTAAGTTTCCTATCAAACCAGGTGATCTTTGCTCAAAGCACTTGAGGGAGAATAAATTTTGATACCAACATGAGGTCTTTGACGAGGACATGTACAATTGATATGGAATGAACTTCGATGCACAAGCCAACAAGTTTTGAAGATAATTAATGGTAAACACTTTGATGTATTGAGGGATAGAATCACAACAATCTTTGCTAAGTTCTGAAATACACATTAATATCACACAAAGATTACTTAATTTGCTGTGGGGGGTAAGATGATTAATCGGGAATTCAAAATTCACAAGATTAATGAAAAACGTACACAAGACTGTAAATAATTGGAAAGACAGAAAATACTTCACATTCAAAGTGAAAAACTGGAAAAAAATTGCTTCAGACTCCTGTATCTAAAAAGTCCTCCTTTGTGCTTTTCCAAAGCACACAATATATAGAAAATTTGATTTCCCCCTTCTTAAAAATAGATTAAGGCATGTACTCAGCCATACATCCTATTTTTATCCTTCATCTATTAATAAAAAATGAATAAAATAGAACATGTAATTACAAATAGGCATTAATAGCCTTTGATTACATCTCAGTCAAACTGAAGTTGACTGTTCTATTTTTAAGAAAAGAATGGTGAATAATTTTCTAATAATAAGCTTGCTTGTTGGGCAAGTCTCTTTCCTTGTGCATGTGAATTCGTCTTCTTGTCTATTTTGTCCCCTAGTGAAAGCATGCAAAAATTAACTCCCTGTTTGTGAGAAAAATAATTACAACACTTGCAAAATTTGCAAAATAATCCATCCACTCATCCACTTGATGGGGACCACCTCCATGTGCACATGCTCAACTTTTCCTCTATAGTCTATGGGGCCACCCTTGCACTTGATCACTAATCTCCATTCAGTTTGGCCACCTTTGTGGACTTAGCACATTATTGAGTTTTAGATGTATATGGGGCACTTTTGTAAAAGACCACCATGTCATATTCGGCCACCTTTGATTAAACATGACCATGTAATACTTGTCGGATTTTACATTTGGGTAACACTTGATTATAGTTTTATAACCCTTACCTTTTGGGTGATCATCGGTGAACATGATTCGGTCAACACTTTATATTATTTGAAGTTGGACTATAGTTGATCCTTTTGACATTTCAAGGCAATGATTTTTTTAATCATGGGGTTTGGCCCCCTTTGCATGATGACTCACCCCTTCAATAGTTGGTGGTGACATGGCTAACTCAGGTAGAGTTCGCTTTGATATTGGTGATCATTTTGTAATTGTTGATCTCTGTACTTTGAGATCTCAAACCATTGATCTTGAAACTGTAGTTAGGGTTTCACCAACATTGAATGTTGTCGGTGGCATATTACCCAGGTGGTTTTCTTCGAACTTGGGGATCAATCCTTGAGCGTTGATCTGTTGTCCTTTTGTTTTACGGTCGTTGATCTTTGACCATGGTTGAGTTTTAACTAACCCAATGCTTGGGCTCAGGCGGTAAAGGGAAGATTGACCCTAATGATCATTTCATTTGGATTTTCAGTATGTGGAAAAGACCTGGAAAAAAATTTGTTGACGCCATTGTTGTTTTCTCCTTGAGCTCGGCCCTTCTGCATAAATGGTTTTTGAGCTCGGTTGCACTTGTATCTTTTATGTCTCTGCTTTCTGTTTGAGTTTTTTTAGGGTTTGAGCTTGGGATTGTGTAACCGTCATACTATTTGACAAAGAATGGTAAGTTTTGATCTCCTGGGTGCCACCATTACTTTGTCTTTGCCATCTTGACTTTCAAAAATACTGATAATCCATTCTTTATTTGCATTTTCTGTGGTTTTGTGGCTCGACCTTGGTCATTTCGAGTTGAAGCTCATTCTGAGCTTGCTCCTCTTTAGCTCTGAATCAAATGATCTCACGAGGGTTTACTCTGCTTCAATACCAGTAAGTACATGTTTTATGATTAAAGCTAAAAGCTGTAATTTCCTAGACATGGGTATTCAATTTTGTCATCTCCTTGCTTTTCTTGAAATGAGAATAAATATGAGTGAGATTTTCCATCTGGGTTACTCTGTAAATATCTTTGTGGGCTGGGTTTTTGCACTTGAATATGGTCGTCATTCATTGAGATCATTCGAGCTCAAATTCTCTTGCTCGTAGTGTGTTATGATTCCATAAAACTGTGGAAAACTTTATGGGTCTGCGTTATCTCTGTACCTTGACTTCTCTAATTTTGAATTGGTGACTGTAGTTGTTTGTTGTGACTTGAGTTCTATAGCATTCTTGAGATTTTATGCATGCAAAAAACAAGAAAGTATGTCATGAACATTTCCTTCAGGCCCTCTGTAACTAATTTTATTGCTCACTATAGTTGTGATTATACATGCGGAGATTTAGCAATATACATTCATTCTTGACTGTATGTCACCATTATTTTGATTTCAAATCTTTGTTTCTGAGGAGTTCCCTAAATGACCGTTACGTTGTGAACTCACTGTCATTTTCTTAGCTCGAAGTTCTAATCTGTATGAATCTCCATCTGGGTGTAACATGGTACTACTCAGAAGGTTACCAAACTCTGATTTTCATGTTTTGAGCATAAAAAATTATGTAGTTCTGTATTTCTCAAACTTGATAGTTGAATATAATTTGTGTGCACATTCCTTTTGTACCTCTATTTGGAAAACATTCTTTGCAAGCTGAAAGTTTACTTTCCTTCATGACTTACTTGATCATTGTTGACTCTTATCTGCAAAACTGAAACTTTGATTTTCTCGACTATAATAGGAGCATATTCTCTGATATTTTGTACTTAAGATGTCATTCTTCCTTTGGCTCTGAATTTGATGATTACTTGAGGGTTTTCTCTGCTTCAATTTTACCAGTGAAAAATTGTTTTCCTTACCCTGATCTGTATTTTTCAATTTAAAGTTCGAGATAGTAAAACCTAGATTTGGGTATCTTTCCCTTGGCATGGGTACTGGAAATTACTTTACTTCATTCGATTCTGCAATTTGTTCTTGATCTTAAGAGGTCCTTATACCTTGTATGTTCTTTCTTGAAACTATAAGTAGTTATTTATCCATGTAATACCATTCTAATGCACAAGCCTTGATTCGGATGCTTTGTTGAAATCGTAATCTTGTTTCTTTTATTTAGATGCTTTATTTCGTGATAGTAGTATTTTTGACATCTTTGGAAAATTTGAAATGTTGATTTTTCATGGTGAAGTCCGGAGAAATTTTTCTATAATCCTCTTTCTCATTTTGTTTGATTGTAATCCTTTCTTTCCAGTTAACTTTAGCTTCTTGAAATATTATTCTTCTTCTTTAGTTGTAATCCGAAACATGTAATTCTATTTTTCAGTCTCTCTTTTGTCTTCAGTAACTTCTTCTATTTGTATGACGATTCTTATGAAGCTTGAGTTGTATTCTTCCTTCATTCCAGCATGTACTTAATGACTTAAATGCTTTATGCCATAGGATAGAAGTCATTGAACTCTACAATATTTTTTGAAAGAATTTATTTATTTCTTCTTGGCTGCAACCTATACTGCACACTTAAGAAAACAGTTAGAAAATATTTAGGATTTTTGGCCTCTCTTATGTCCATGGTTTTTCTTTTCTTCTCCCTCCTTCTTTCTGAGTGAGTAAAACATGTATGCAGTTTGATCTTCAAGTAAATTATATCTCCTATTTTTAAGAGATTCATATGCATGAATTAGGATAGTAAAGGAATATGGATTGATCCTGAGCTCATAACTGATAGTTTTCTCTTCTCTTCTTTTTAGGTAGAGTGATTTCAGGAATGAAGATGAAGAAGGAAAAAAGTTGGAAATGGAGATGTCACAACCAAAGAAGAAACCTCCCAAGGTAATGATGGGTGCACTCATACGCCGTTATTTTCTCATTCATGCATGTGTACCTCTTATTTGTAGATATATTATTACTTTGCTGAATTAATTAACGATTACATGAAATCTGCAACTATGTTTTTGTTACAAAACGTAACAGATCACATAGTCTGTAATTTCATGACTATCTTCAACAAAAGAACACAAGGCCTCGAAGGACAACTGTGTTGTCTTGATGAAGAAATCCAATTGCAGAATAGATGAAATGCTAAGTTTTGGAACAACAAACATAAATGCAGATTATAGAAATCAGAGTTCATTATTGGATGTTACAGGTTTTCTTTAATGTTCTTTCCTTCATGATTAAGACATTCAATTGTATTACTGAGTTGTTTAGTTCATCATACAATTCATACAGAAAGTTGAAATGCAGAAAGAAATACACAACTCAATTTCAGAATTCAATGTTTTATTCATAAGGAATTTCAAATGTTCCCACACAAGCCATGAGATGTAACTGAAAATTAAAGTACAGGTCCTCCTAGCTTAGGTATACTTCACCAATGTTATCCATTGTAACGAAGTTTTCGAGTTTCCCATTTTTCACAAGTGAAAAAATTGTCAATAGGTGGCTAATTTGATGCTAACCAATTTGCCATAACGACTTGCATAGGTTTTTAGTCCTAGGATAACCAATGACTCCACAAGGAAATATTAACATGTGTTTTCTTCATCTTATCAATAATGTTGAAGGGAATGAATTATCCTTTTGTTTCCCCTTACTTGTCAAAACCTTCTCGGGAGCACAGAGCAGGCACATGCATTCTTTGCAGAGGGTGTCTTGGGCTGATTTTACACGTTTGGGGCTGAATTTGGTCTACTAACTCCTTGTTGTGTAGGAGTGGGATGAGAAACATCTGGATTGTATGGTTTTCCCTCATAAAAGTTCATCTTCTTTGACCATGTATTAGCAGCTACGCCACGAAAAGAAGGTTGACTAACTCCACATAAGTCTTACGTGTGTCATCGGTTGACCAATGTAGTTTCCGTTAGAGGTGATTCTATCTAATTTTCTTGTTGTTTATTTCCCTCTTGACTTGCTTCTTAGGACAGACCAATGGTCTGCACCATCAAGTCTGGTTTAGTGCACCATTAAAACACATTTATTGATTGTGAGGTAGATTGCGGGGGGTAACACCAGTCGTACTCCCGTGTCATGTTGTTTAGTGTTGGAAGCAAGGCTTTTTATGTTGAAGCTGCATTTGAGCCATATGGTCGGAATGACCAGCGGCTTGAGGTTGTCCTTGGCTTTGGTTTTGATTTCCATCCTGAGATGGTTGTCTATTTTATTGGTATGGGGGTCTAGATTGATACTGATTTGGAGGTTTATCTTGTCTAGAAATTTGAGCTTGTTGTCTCTCGATAGTCACTACCTCATTTCCTAGGTTCTGTAGCTACTTCATTACCTCCTGCAACTCTTTTGAAGTTCATGAAGAAGTTGATGCCTCACTATTGCTTTGATTTCTTGGAGCAGGAATGGAAGCTAATGTGGGTGCTTGACTAGTGCTTTGAGAGTTCCTAGTTCGGATATAGAGGCATAGGTGGCCTCGTGCAAGTTTACCACTTGGATCAAGCAATTTTCATCTCTAATAGCAATATTATAGGGTGCAAGTAAGGCTATACCTCCCATTTAATGAATAATCCTAACAATATCATAATTTAAAGCTTTAAGGAAGTATAAAAAAGCACCTTCATTGTTGGTCTCACGGCCAATGGGATCTATCCATGTTCGTTGGAATCTGAAGTTGAATTACATCAACTATTCGTTAGGAGCCCATTTTCATCTGTTCTAGTAAAGAAATTTCTCCAAATTGATTGTGAGAGCTATGCATAAATGGTCCCAATTTTGGATGAATCTCGCAGTTAAACTTATGAACCAATGCAAAGCTTTACCCTTAAAGGAGGATGCCAACAACTTGATAGCTATGTCCATTTGAGAAATCTCATGAATTACAAAGACATTTGCAATATCCTAGATGTGATCAATTAGAGTCATCTAGTTCTCTCCAGTAAAATACGAAATGCTCTTTAGTCTGTATGCTCGGAACTAGATTTTGTGCATTGAGAACCAATGGGCTTCTGCAAGTGAATTTGACGTAGGGGTTAGTATGTGTCATCATGATTGGTCGAGGACCTAGTCGATTGAGCGAGAGGCCTACAAGGTGGAGGTGTTGACAAGGTTCCATTGGCAAAGATGGAGATCTTTGGGCTCTTCTTCCTCTCATTACTCTTTCCGAGGATAAATACGAGATAGAAAAACAATACTTCTTCTCTTGTTTTTTACCTTTTACGAATTCTTCTCATGAATCTTCCAAGTTTGGACTCTCAAACAAGTGGATTCCATCCTTTCCGAAGTCACGAGATGTGAAATTTCATAGCTTCTTACAAGCTGGGAACTTATAACAAGTGCACATAAATATTGCTGCAATAAAATTGAAGACTTCTTAGTTCTACCGGGCATGCCAAAATCTGTTAGTGCGGTCACATGGTGCCTTAAGATTTGTTGTTTGATAATGAGACATCTCAGAAAGATAAAAAAATCTAACTCTAGTGTCCCACCTAGCATGCTAAAACTATTAGTGTGAAATCAAAGGACCTCACGAGTGTACGTAACTTGATGGGTTGAGACTCTCGGTGTGATTTCATAACATGGAGCTTCTCCCAGGTGTGGGACTTTGCGAATCGAGAGATCTCTCTAGATGAAGTCTAGTTCCTATTCCTCTGTTCAGTGCACACATTCATATTACACATGATCTATTCTAAAACCTACTATAGCTTGCTTGAGGAGACGGGGTTAAGGAGATGTAAGAAATAAAACCTTAACTAAAAGGGTGATGCAAAGAAAGGAATGATGAACACATGCTTTGCGAATAAACACAAACCATAAAAAACATAATATAAATACCATGCATAGATAACCAAGAATGTAATGAGAGATCACGAACGCAGGAAAATAGGAAATGAATGCAATAGAGGGTTGAAAATAATCCAAATTCATTGCATTATTGCTCAGGACTTGATACAATGCACTATAATGGCCAAGAGGCAAGATTTTTATTACAATCTAAATGGGAGGCTTGAAAACTCCAAAAATTCACCTGCAGGACAAAGAAGAAGGGAGGGTGCAAAGAAAGAGTGTCCAACCTCCGGGGTTCACTTTAAGAAGCCTCTAGAAAAAAGGAGGTGGAAAATCCCCGATGAATATTCCTTTGGCAGCATTCGCAACAAAGGTGAATTTTCATAGGTTTTTGTAGGAAAGATTCACCTAACAGGTCCATGAGACTTGAAAGCAAGTGTGAAAGTCATGTGACAACAAGATGTTATTGATGGGCATTGACCACATCTTGTTGTCACATGATAGTAAGGAATTGTGGATAGCCGTCAACAACTCCTTGTTTTACGTGACAACAGGCATTGTAGACGGGTGTTAACAACACCTTGATGTCATGCAATAAGGTGTTGTTGATGGGCATAAATAATGTCTTGCTATCCCACGACAAATGAAGACACCGCTGACGCCATCAACTACCACGAAACCCTAATTTTCACTATAAATACCAACCCACCCCTCATTTTCGTGCTTCGTTCCCGGATATTAAACTTTTTTCCTTCTCCAAGCTCTTTTTTACAGGTATTGTATTTAGTTTGACAACAATTACAATCGAAGTCATGGAGTCTGGTGCCCAAGATGAATCCCTAGGATCCAAGCACTCGGAGCCTCCAAGGAAATATTCAATAGAAAAGCACCATGTGCCCCACATACATGGAGTTATAGAAATGAATGAAGAATACAAGAATTCCATAGTAGCATCTGAATTCGAAGGGCTTGTTAGCATGCCATAGTTTGAGGTTGACCACCAGACTCTTAACTACCTACTTTCGTCCTACAATACAGAAAACAATACTTTTACTATTACATTGGAAGATCGGCGTACATTCTCCTTTGGTGTTGAACCTATTGATATCCATCAATTAACAGGCCTCCCATTTAAAAATGTGCCGATAGTAACAACCAAAGCAACCCTCACTGAAAATGAAAAGATTTTCCTCAAATCTAGTTATGGTTTCAATGTTGATTGTAAGTATAATTTTCTCTCATTTGAATGTTTGTTTTATATTATTTCAAGTTTATAATGATTACGATGACTTTTTACAGCTCATGTCAGTAAATCAAGATGTGGAGTGGATACACAAGATGTTGCACACCACTTTCTTGCTGCTTTGATTTCTCTATTTCAAGCCCGAATTATTATGCAGGGTCGACAAACTGACATTCCAAATTGGGTTGTTGCATACATTCTTGCAACAATCGAAATCAAAAATTTGACTGGTGCACATTTCTATCAAACAAGATAAAGGCAGACATTAACTATGCAACAATTTCAGAAAAATAGTTATTCATTCAACCAACTATCTCCTAGCTCTTTATTATGAGGCTTACTATAATTTAAAAAATCAACCAACTCCAACTTGCACAAATGAGACAATGAAGAATTTGTCAATTCCAATTGAGGAACAATAGGTAAATTTTAATCATTCATATTCCATCTTTAGTATTTACCAAGTGTAGTCATTTTTAAGTTTTTCTGATTGAATGTTTTCTATATGCAGAAAAGATTTATGGAGTCACTTCCACAAAAAAATTTGCATCGAGAGGAAGAGGCCAACAACATGTTGAGGCCTCGGGAGAATCACAATCTAAAATTGAAGTTCGCACATTAGTTGATGGCCAAGTATTTGCATTAATGAAATGACATAGAGATAATACCCTTAACATTCAAAGTAGGGTTCATTACATTTTGATTCTACCATATAATGATTTACCATCTTGAATTGACATGTAGTTGTTGCACTTGCAGGGACTTTCAACTACACACGTGCTTCAAAGCAAGCATCACCAACTCACTTGGTACAATCTCATGCAATTTTCGAATCTCAACAACAATTACCACCATCAGCTCCAACCGAATCCATTCAAAATTTGTCACAAAATCAATTCGTACCGTAACAAAATCCCATTCAACAAGGTATGACTTCATTTATTTTGTGAGTTTTTAATACTTTTACATATTTTTTAGTAATTTCTAATGATTTGGTTCTTGATGTTCAAAGTTGATAGCAATCCTTTGTCTTCCACTCAAAATATACAAACCCCACCTACTCAATCAACCCCATAATTACGATTCAAAATGCCGACAAGAGGTTCAGGACAAAAGACCATTGGTAAACACATGCCATTGATTCCGGCCCCTAGCGGGACACTAAACATTCCCTCCTCATTTGTTATTCTGACCCTCTCTCTCGTTGGTTGTCCCACTACAATAAGGCAATCAGTTTTGAATCAAATAAATTTAGATGAAGATTATTTGGGCATTGATAGCAGTGACCCAACTAGTTTTTTTAACACACATGATATGATTCAGGGCCAACAGGTATATTTCCATCTCAATGTACTTTTAAATTTAATTAAATTTTCAACATTTCAATTTCAATTTTAATATGAATTTCTATTATTGCTTTTAGGATCAACACTCCCAAAGGAAAAAGATGCAGCAGACGTTGCTCAAACTAAAAGCCACCATACTTCTCCTTCAAAATCATCCTCTTCTGATACAGATAGTGATGACTTGCCAACATTTCCTTTGGAGAACTTGATTGGCTATGATTTTCAATCCCACATGAATGAATTTATCACACCTCAAATTAGTGAGCTCATTCAATGGGAGAGATAGTAAGTCGTTATGACAACCATTGGCAAAGAGAGAGCTTATTTGCAATAGTCAAAAATCAACCCGTGAAGATGGATGCATTATTCATCAGAGCTAAAAGTGGGACTGTTGCATATAACAACACCTATAATGACAATATTTTAGATAAAGTATTAAACAGATTGGAAAATATCAGTGTTGAGGCCCAGGCCTATTTCAATAAATGGTCCAAGGACAAGGAGATGGCGCGATTTGCAAATGTTGAAAGAGATAGAGCTATCGTAAGTATAATCAGTTTGAATTTTTTTCTTTTTTCAATTAAAATTAGTTTTTTAATATGTTTAATTGACTTCACTCTTTTTGTTGCAGCTGAAATATGAAAATTTAAAGAGTCAAGCTAAGGTGTTCCAAGTTCACTTAGAAACAGTCAAGAATAGTTTATCTGCACCAATTAAGATGAGAGAAAATATTGTTTTGGTTAATAAATAAAAAAATACACTTAAGCGGATAATTAAAGAGAATAGTTGTGACCACGAGATTTTATTCAAAGAAAAGGCGGTGAAAATCCTTCTTTGACATCCCATGGAGATTCTTCATCGTCAAATACCTAGAAATGACTGTTAAGGATATGATTAGTTCGGGGATAATTGAGGGAAGGAATACAGTAGGGTCTAGTGAAAATGTTAAGGGTTGAGCCTTGAGGATTGGGGAACCTCAAAATTGAAACTTTAAATATTTTATATACAAAAGAATGAAAGTTGATACTTGGATATTTGTTTAATTTGAAGTTTGGATTTAAACTTTATGCAATATTATCTCTCCTTGTAATGATGGTCATAGTTACATTTATCATTAGATGTGGATAATGAAATTAGAGTAGATGTGGTTATAGTTATTATCCATTTATTCATTTGAATGTGGATAATGAAATTAGAGTAGATATGGATGATGATGAATTGTATGCTCTTATATTTTTATATATAACTTCTATATTGTAGACGATGTTTATGTTTGATGCATAATCATGATTCATGGATTTAAACTTTATGCAATATTATCTCTGCTTGCAATGATGGTCATAGTTACATTTATCATTAGATGTGGATGTCTGGATAATGAAATTAAAGTAGATGTGGTTATAATTATTATTAATTATCCATTTATTCATTTAGAATGTGGATAATGAAATTAGAGTAGATATGGATGATGATGAATTGTATGTGACCAGATGAATTGTATGCACTTATATTTTTATATAGAACTTCTATACAAATATTTCATTGATGTATGATGCATAATCATGATACATGGATTTAAACTTTATGCAATATTATCTCTTCTTGCATGTGGATAATGAAATTAGAGTAGATGTGGTTATAGTTATTATCCATTTATTCATTTGAATGTGGATAATGAAATTAGAGTAGATATGGATGATGATGAATTGTATGTGACCAGATGAATTGTATGCAATATTATCTCTACTTGCAATGAAGGTCATAGTTACATTTATCATTACATGTGGGTGATGACATCTAATATTTTTTATGACATTATAATGGATCATCTATTTATTCATTTAGAATGTGGTGTTATGTTGAAATAGAAGGTGGATGTCTTGAATCTTGATAATGAAATTAGAACAGATATGGATGATGATGAATTAATTATATGTGACTAGATGATGATATAGATAATTGTCTTAAAAAAATAATAATGTGGTGTGACAGATACATCTTAATACAAGTAAGGGCTTCTTCTCCATATTTTAAATTTCAAACTCTTTAATATGTATATCATATCTTAACATTTAATTTGAATTGAAACAAAAAAAAGCTCAAAGGAAAAAAATGTGGTATGACACAGATATCTTAATACCGTAAATTCTACTTTACATTTAAAACTATGGCTAAGATAGGGTTTAAGATAACTCTTGTCTTCTTAAGTGAGCTAGGGGACCTTTGATTCTCGGATAATTAAACACGAAAAATGGTTAAGGATTACAATAAAAATGGGTGAGTTACCTGATAATCTCAGTCCCAAGAAGCGAGAGCTTCCTTGGATGGATGTCAACTCACGTATTTCATAAACATCAATGAAATGAAGAGATTAAAATGTAGAATCCAGATCTAACCTGTTCATATCGAAGGTGACACAAATATCAAGAATGCACTGTAGAGTGGACATCAATTGTATCTAAGCTTTGAAGACCTTGCAAAATACAACATCAAAGTGGTTTGAAAATTAAAAATACCAATGAAATAAATCCGATTTTAGTAAATGATGGTATTTGAATAAATGTAAATATTCATACATGTAACATCTTTGATGATAACTATAGATCAAAAATAGCCTCCTCAATCAATATTTGCGTCTCGTAGAATTACAATGGTATTTATGTAAAACTCTAAACAATTAAATTAGATTCTATTTATATGAAATTGAATAAATAAGAACAGTTAAAGTGTAATGTCAAGGTGATACCTATTTAAAGCTGAAATAATCCATTTTCAATAGCTTCTTCGTATTCAATATTTACATCTACAGAGTTTGAAGATGCACCACTTCCAGTCTCATCATTGAGATTACTTGGACTTGTAGTAGTATTATTTACACCTCTTCTTTCGGCAAGGGAATTCCAGTGCACAATAGCTCTGTCAAAAGGAAAGGTTTCCAAAGAGTAGCGAGAAACATAACACCTTATGAAACTTTTGAGATTTTTATCCAAATGTTTTCTCAGTTTAATTTAATAAAAGATAAAGAACTGAAAACACTTTCATCCTTCACGGATCCCAAAATCATTGTTTGGCACAACTCGTACAACCAAAAATATTCACTAATGTCTTCCTGTAACACACTAATTTGGTATATTTTTCGCGATGATCCTTGTAATAGGAGCATTATCTAAAGGTTCACCTAAGAGTTTATATCATGTGACCTCATTTTCGTTGAAAAATTAGTTGATTGAGTATTTATTAAATAAAAATTAAGTATACCTTTTATTTCATACCTTCGACCTCGATGTATTTCCGAAATGGTCCAATATTGTACCCATGTTTTTATGAAAAAGCTTACCTACAAAATCAGCATGGCCACCTTCTTTATTCCAAAAATTTAGTTTCGTCATACCCATGGCTTTAAGAATTTTGTCTTGGCTAAAACGTTCTCTAATTTTTGATGCTAAGGATTATGCAATTTTTCTAAGTTTTATTCTTGTTTCAATTACTACAGAATCAAATAGATTTCGTGTCATAGGAACTTCTTCTTTTTCCATTGATGTAACGTCTTTACTTTTTTGTAGAATGTGCAGTGGTATCTCTTTCCCGCTAACATGGATACAAAGGTGATCATGGATATTAAATCTCAAAAAGTTATTGGGATGGTTAAAATCCAATAAAACTTTCCAGTTATCAAATACGGTGTATCAAAACAATCCGGGAAGTGTACAAGGCATCAAGACTCATACATACCATTTTTCTCATCCGTATAAAATCAACAATATAGGTTAATCTGCCCTGTGCATGTTTCATCAATGTATTGATCTCCTACGCATTGGAAGAATGCCTACCAATGTAAGAAATGTCTCCAAATTAGTTAGACGGAACAACAAGTCCCTCGCCCTGTCAATTTCATGACGATATTTGTGCATGAAACCAACCAACGAAGGATACTCCTCACACACTCTGCATGCAAGCTCATACAACGAAATCCACCTTGTCTCAACATCCTTCAGAAGTTTTTTTCCATCTGTAATACCTATGGAAAATTTCTGAAACTCAAGAAATCACTTTTGGTGCTACCATATAGGCATGCAGTTCTCTTATAAGGTCTTCTAATTTTGCAATGTTTTTGTATTTGCTAACGATTTAATATTCTAAATTCATTATGTGAGCCAAACAGGTGAATTACTAGCATATTAGGGGTGACTGACGTTTGCAATCGAACGCACAACCCAGATTCATGAACTGCATGAATGATGCCCTATCTACCACACATACCAACTTTGTAGCAATTTCATTCGTAGTCATGCCAACAATTTCTTTCAAAAGAGAAATAATTAGTTTATATAGGTTTTCTACATTGCAATTTTCAACCATTTTCTGAACACCCAATAGGTGTGGAGTCCTCATATGATTTTCTAAAGTGTAAACATGGATACATACCCATGCAATGTTTTCAATAGCGATCACTTCATCAATTGACAAAGAGATAAACTTTGCATTTTTTACACACTCTTTCAAATCTTCCTTCTCAATCATAACAAGGCATTTAGCCATTTCCCATGCACTGTTGTCTGACTAGTGAGACTGGGGAACATTCTACATTCCATTATATTGATACAAAGGTTTGAAATCAATGAAATCTAAAATCGGTCTTCCTTTTTTAAGGATGTGGAATAAAGTAGAAAATTGTATGAGTTTAGCACACAAATTTGATTGATTCATCTTACCAATTTACGTTGTGATTGTTCCGCCATTTTCTACGAGAAGTCTGCATCTTTTCTGATCAGCCTCATATTCTGCCACATATTTCACATGCATGCATTCTTTTTCAGTTTTCCATCTGTGTGTTTTAATTTTCTGGCCATCTTCCCCAATTAAAGTGAAATATTGTTTTCCACAGTTTTTTTCAATTGTGTCCAACTTTCAGTTGCATTTTTTGTTGCCTTCCCAATTTCCATGTACATATTGTACATGTACATTCCGATGAAATTTCTTCAGAATTGGCTGGTTGTACAGGTTCAATAAATGGAAATTTTGCAGCCCAGTCAAACTTGTATGTCCTCCCAAGCATCCACATATTCCTGTTCATATTCACAATTTTACTTTTACGTGCAGAGCTTTCAAGAATATCATGATCATCAGGTTTCCTTTTCCATGTACCACTAGTTGCATTTGAATTTTGTGTTGCATTTTACACTACTGGAATATCTTCAAGCCCTGGCATGGTATCATTATAGGTGTCATTTGGCTGATATTGAGTAGAATACATGTCCACTTCAATAACACCTTCCACACAGTCTGTGCTCTAATTGATTTCAGTGGGAGCTCTATGGGTGCTTGCACATGGTTGTTGTATCTGAACTAGCAAAGTTTCCAAAATACTTTAACAGAGACTTTTGAGTTTTTTTGTAACTTGTTGGGTGTTCTAAACACTAGCAGCTTCCATTGTTCCCTGTCGTGCATCAACAAATAAAAATTTTCATGCGTCAACAACACGGTTCCTGTCACGTGTCATAAGGTTATTATTGTCGCCCATCCGCAAAACCTTCTTTTCACCCATCAAGAGAACCTTCTTGTGCCCGTTAAGACAGACCATCTTGTCACCCGTCAATAGATCCTACTTGTCACCCTTCAACAGATCCTTCTTGTCACCCATTAACAGATCCTTCTTGTCGCCCATCAACCCAGATCTTGCTTGCCGCTTGTCAGCAGATCCTTCTTTTCACCCGTCAGCAGATCCTACTTTTTCCCCTTCATAGACCCTACTTGTCGATCATCAACAGATCCTTCTTGTCACCCATCCACAAATCCTTCTTGTCACCCATCCAAATATTCTTCTTATCGCCTTTATCCTTAGATCTTTCTTGTTACACGTCCGAAAAACTATAATTTTGTGTACTAGAAATTTGGAATCTGTTAGCGCAAGTTATGTAATTGATAATAGATATGCCCCGGTGGAACATGGAATGAGTTAGCAACTAGTGTTCTACCCAGTAAATAATATAGGATTATATAGGGGATATTATAAAGAGGTAGGAGAAGCTGACTCTAAAAAAATTTAAACTTTAATTTTTAGGTGAACATTTCAAGACTCACGCTAGAAAATTTTCCTTTTCAAGTTTTTTTCTAAAACAGAATATTCTCCATATTACGAATATTCACCCAACCTCTTGAAAATTTCCCCCTTCCTTTCACTCTTAATTAGAGTTGTGCTAATTGGACACTTGGCATAAATCGTGGGTCTCTTATGTTTCCTTTTGTTTTGGCTAAGTCCTTATATTTGGCGAGCACTACGTCGACCCTAGACATGTGGAGGGCCGGCTCGTTTGGGACCTGCCTCCGCATTTTACCTTTGGAGTTGCGCCGATGAGGCACGTGGGGCCTTCCATAGGCTCTTAGACTTTTCAACGGCCAGTTCTACCATTTCAGAATTTGAACACGTGGATGGCATGCACACATTTGGAGAATCACTATTTATTTCACCTCGATGTTGTGTCAAGCTGACACACGGATGCTTCTGCTGGTCCTTTGCTTTTCTTCGACTTTTCAACGGTCGATGCAACTTTTTTAGAATTTGACCACGTGCAACCCTGCGCTCATTTGGGGACTCAGCCTTCACACCTTCGAAGTTGCATCGAAGAGACATGTGAAGGCTTCCACTGGCCCTATTTTATACATACCCGATTCGGGCCTCGAGTGATCAATGTCCGCCTCATTCCTTTGGGTGAGTAAGGGGTCGTACTATATATAATTTCAAAACCCTTTTTCATGTGGGACCTTTGTTGTTAGCTCCACGTGGAAGCCCCGCACATTCTTAATATTTTACCCCTTCCTTTCACTCTTGAATTACTCATTAACACACCTTTTACTTTGCTTTTACATTTCCTTTCATCTTTGTTGCTCGTTGTTTCTAATTGATAACTTATAGTTTTACATACCATCCAACATCCTATTTATCTTTGATTTCATTGTCTAACCTTTTAAGTACCCTATATAGGACCACTCATTAGGTACATGAGCGACCAAACACTACTATACCATGTGGGTTTTCCTATTTTTTTATCTCTTTTTCTTAGCTTTCTAATGTTACTTATTTTTTGTCTTCTTTTATCACCCTTGGTCGTCTTTTCACTTGTTAATGACAAAAATTAAGATGATGAATCATATGTGTATATGTTTTATTTAACCTTATTAAGGAGTAAGCATTCAAGAGACACATACATCTAAAAGGAGCTAATATTTTCTATTTACTATGCTAAGGATTGCATTTTGGACTACACGCTTCATTGTATACGGGATTTATTCTGAATTCTATAATACACATTTTCTCTTGGGAAAAGTAGTTGTAACTTGCTATCTTCTTGTATGACTGTAGCACTACAAAAACATAGAATTATATTGAGTTTTATATTAAGTGCAACAATTGGTTCGAGTCGAGAATATTCATATTTTTATTCATCTAATATGTTCTTTAGTACTATACGGTATCTAGGGTTTATTAATGCTGCAATCTGGATGTAACTTGTAACAAATTTGATGTGACCTACAATGCACATGAAGTGACATTAAGCGACCCAAAAAAATCCAAATCCTATTTATTTATGTAGACATTAGTGCTAGAAGAGATGCCACACTTGGGAGACTTTGTTGCATTCCATACAATCTTGTCCCTCGTTATTGTCACTTTCTAGTATTAAACAAAGAGCTTATACATACCAGAATCTTCCTTTCCATCGTATTCATCATTTGAGAATTAGTCCAGACCTATGGTGACAAGTTGAGTACCCTTTATCTCATATATTTTCATGGTTTCTTACCTCCTTTGATTGATCTTTCTTATTTATTGCTTTATCTATTTGATCAACAATGTTCTTACAATAGATTTTAATTTTTTATTAAATTAGTTATCTAGAATCATGGGAGTATGTCTAGATTTATTAAAATGATGGTTTCCTTGGTAGTTTTTCAATTAGTCTTGCAATCAAAACCACGTCATTTGAGGGGGCACAAAATTCAAAACCTTCTTAAGGGTAAATATGTTGTAATCATGTTCCATTTGAGCTGATTTATTCATGGTAGTGGTTATATTAAATTACTTGGGTAATGAGTCTTAGTGTCGATGGATGTGTAGAATATATTAGAACTTGAGTGAGTGTTATCAAATTTGTTGTTGGAGGAGTTGAATTCCTTGACTATTGTTTCACCCATTCATGATTGAAACTCTCCATCATCAAGAGTTGCTACTTGTAATTAATTTATCTTATTATATGTCATTTTAAAATGATATAACTTAATGATAATTTTAACAATAATTTTTACGAATGTATATTTTTGGACTATGAATACCAACCAAGAACTAGAGGGGATTAAGCCTTAATTAGGAAAACTAGGCAATTGCCTAGGGCACCAGCTTGATCATGGGTGCGCTGAATCTAGAAATTTCTTTCTTTGTCGGTTAATTTTAGAACTTAAATTTAGAATAATTTATCTAAAGATTTAATATTGATCAACCCATTTATAGATATTATTGTATAGTAACATAAATTTCACACATACACATAAAAAAATTTTGTAATAGTTTTACAAGTAAAAGAAAATATCACATATTTATAAGCACATATGATTGTGTTGGTATTGTTACTCATTCTCTAATGTAGCTCCAGATTATGTAGGTGTGTAATTTTTTTAGAAGAAGGTTAATGTATTTTTTATAATGTCACTGGTGTATCTAGTAGAGGTGAGTATAATTGAAGGAAAAAAGTATTTGATTTTCTATTCTTAATTTTTTGGGGAAAATTTGTATTATTTTGCTATGGGGGAATCCGTAGGCTTGGTTTAAATACGACACTTCACAAAACCATGGGAGTTACATAAAAATTTTGTTTCTTTGCAAAAAATTGCTTTATTTTAGGATAGAGTTCCTATCACCTACTTGATATGGCTAAATCAGACTTGTAAGAAGCCTTGTATAAAATATTATATTTTTTGCATTCTGAGCATCTCCTACGATTAATGCTTTCCATCCACAGAATATTTATCATCCTTATGTGATAATTTAATAATATATTTTTATTATTATTTTATTACGACCATGATGTAAATTTAAAAATATAAGAAAATAGACATATTTTATTTATTTACTTTATGGAAAAAAATATTAACTAAATTTGTGAGGAGGGCGTCCACTAAACCTATTGCCTAGGGCGCTCCTTGAGGCCTTGCCATAACCTATTTTATTATTAACCACATTAGTATTTTAATTATATTTTATGATTAATAAATATAAAGAGACAATTCCCCTTGGAAAACACTTCCAATCACAAATATTTGATTATAAAAATTGTAAATTATATGTTTTATTACATCTTAACATACAAATACTCAATTTTAAATGATGAAAACACAAAAATTCAGATGAAACAATGAATTTTTTTGGAAGGATAATGCCTACTTAGCCTTTGACGCTTATTAGCATTCGAGGGCAATGTTGAATGAAGAATAATTATACTATGTAACGCGCGGAAACTGTCAAATTAAGATACATAAGACATAACCGTCGCGATTTGCAGTCCAGTACCTATATTTAGAAAATTTATTTAAGATGAAATCTATTTATAGAATTTTTTTAAATAAAAAAACTCATAATCCTATTTAAAAATTGCGTTGTACACAAATCCATTTAAAGACTTCGGTACAAACAGCGGTGGGGAAATTATGTTAGTGCGCCGCTGTTTGTAATGCATTCGGAATACATGAAAATGGTGCAAGAGTTGGAAAAAGAGACTGCCGAATCTCTGTGTGGTAAATTTGTATGCCGAGGAATTACGAATAAGAAGGGCACCTGCTACTTATGTGTAGCTTTACAATGTATACTGGCCATGGAAGGTATCAGAATTGCCTTCAAACCTGTACTCGCTGCTTGTTACTCTGTACCAGACAACGCTCCCTTCACAAAGTTTCTGCGTTCATTGTTTCTTGAGAGAACGAACCGTCCAGAAAACAATAAGTTATTTCTGCAGCAAGGCAAGAGCTCGGAAGAGGCCATACAGATGGCTACTCTTTTACATACCAAGTATCCAGAAGTTTGTTATCCTATAGAAGAGGAACGAGGAGGAGGAAGAGGAGGAGGAGGCAGCATGTGTATGTTTTGTGGCATATATTAGAAGAGCTCGCAGCAGAAGACTGCGTAAAGGGCTTGAAAAATAGCTTAACCAGAGAGTTCACGAGGAAAGTAATTTGTTGTGACTGTGACACTCTTCTCCATACTCACACTAGTAAAGGATTTATGATTGACATAAATCTGGAAAATTGGAAGAAATTTTCGGAATTTAAGGCAGCTCAGGAACATATTTTAATGGGCAACGTTTCGGCAAAGATTTCTTTACAGTAAACGACCTCCTCAATTTTGGCAGTGAAGGGAGATCATGCAATTGTAAACAATATTGTGCAACAAAAACCACCATCTCACCTCTGCCCAATACTTTAATTTTAAATGTACGTGGCTATAATTTGGTGAAAGAAGGAATTAACATTTGCAAAATTCTGGACCTCGGGAAACACATAGAGCAGCCAAAGGCAGGTGCAAATTGTAAATACAAGCTTGTGGCGGTGACACTGAAATCGAGATACATAATAAAACCTGTGGCAGTCGCTCCTTTGTGGAATATGAAAATGGCATCTGCCATTGTATTGTTTATATACACAGTTCGAAATACAGTTGTAATCAATCTGATGGGTGGTATAAAATCAACAACAGTGAAGTCGAATTGGTAGGTTTTAATGAATTGTCGAAATGGGGTACTGACAGTGGTATTCACAGTTTCTATACTTTGCTTATCTATGAGAAATGTTCCAGTACTCAAATTAGCTTATGGACTTCATTATATTCAAGGCTGTCTCGTCGCTTTAATTGTAAAAAAACTTCAACTTCAGCTGCAGAATTGTAATTTTAGAATTTCCAAGCCAGTTTTAGACTCCACAAACAAATCGTATACATTTGAATTACGACTATAATTTAAATTGTGCCACTATAATATTTTGTTTTGCTTAGAAATGCATGGCAAGAAAATAGTGGTTAAATATGCGTGGTCAAGAATATCTCTTAGAAATAACATAAAAAGGTGAAGTCCTGGATAAATTTATCCATGAAGCTCTCCCACTTTAATAATTTATTCCACTTTTTAAAATCTGGGTAAATGCAATGAACCATGAAAAAGAATTTCTCTTATAAATCATGTAAATGTAAAAGCGAAGCTGTTGATAAATTTCTTCAGAGGTTTAGCAGCACGCACAAAGTTGGTAGGGCCCACGCTCTGGGCCAATAAAAAAATAAGAATAAATTAATGTTTTTATTATTAATTATGTGATTGGTCAAAAACGTGGGCCCCACCAGTTTTGTGTTGAGTATTCTCATTTTAAGTTAAGAGGGTTGATTATTCTGGCACCTCTAATTAATGTGTGCAAATATAACTTAGAAGCATCAAAATAAATATGATAACAATCAATTGTAGATGGATGAGATGGATGAGTACATCATCTATTTAAATGGATTTTTGTTTTTTAAGGTAGTGTTCTAATTATTTTTGTAGTTCTAAATGTTTAAAATCATCATTGTATAGAGACTGAATTTTTCAATAGTGTATTTGTGTGTTTATTGATTATTAATTTTGATTAATTTTTATTGATACATATTTTTATGTTGCTTAAATTTTTCTCTTTTAGTTTTCTATCATTGGATTATTGTGTTTTATCTCTCTCATGTATTATTTTACTCTCTTACTTGATTCTCTCTCTTCTTTTCTGTTTTTAAATTTCTCTAAAACCATAACAACACACTTTTTATTGACATAAATAATGCTTTCATAGTTTAGTTCAACCTTTTTGTTTTCCCTATGGACCATTCTTCCACTTCTCAACAAGTTTGTGACTTCTTTTCCAATCTTTATCTCCAATTTTGTATTTACACACACATTGATAATGTTCTAATTTGAATTGAATAAAGCTATAAATATATTGGTGCATTAGTAGATTTAAGAAAAATATGAAAGAGATGGTAAATTTGATAGAAGAATTCATTTATAGATGAAGTGTAGCTATGCAAAACAAGTGCTTAGGTTTTTCATTATATTTTGTAGAGACCTAATTTTATTAAAACATAATTATGCCTAGAGGCATTCTACAATGGTAGGATGGAATTGTGGAGTCTCATGTTGTGCTCATTTTAATTTGTAAAGTTATACATTTGTATTACTTTTCCTTTGGTGGGATTTTAAATAACTCAAGACTTTTTGTTCTCAAGGTTTGTCGAAATAATTAATTTAATTTAATTATGACACTTAAATAGGGACCTTATTTATTGATGCACATTTAAATGAATATATCAAATTTATAATTTTAGGTTTTCTAATAAAATACATATGAGTAAATTAGTTTTGATTTAATTGTATATAAATAATTCCTTCCACATCATTATATTAAGATATTTATTTCTTCTAATTTTTAGATTTGTATTATTTATTTATATTTTCACCTTGTAAATAGTATGATACACTTATTTACCTATTTAAATTATTTAGGTATTTGATTTGCCATGAATCTAAAATTTAACCTAGACATATTGATGTTAAATATAAGATCTTAAGTATGTTAAATTAAGATGTATGGATATATATTTTGCTATTATATTGCTCAAGACAATTATAGGTTTCTACCAAGACTATTAATTTTTTACTTTTAGTCAATAACAATATATCATGTGTATAAAGTTTTGTATTAATTTTTTAATATTTTCCTTTATTCAATAATATTTCATTATTTTTGCATCTTTCTATAGTTTTGATGAATAATAAATCTTCTTCCAACAATGATAATGACCATTTATAAAAAGTGATATTAATACTTTGGTAGCATGTGGGCCTCAATGTCATGACACTTCATGAATTCGTTTCAACTCATAAATTTTGAAATTTGTATTATATTTTTATTCCCATTAAACTAACAAATGACCACCCTATATGAAATATGAGGGCACATACCAAAGGAAGATCTATTTTCCAAATTTTTAAAAGGCTAATAAAGTTGATATTTATTGTCATGTGTTTCTTTTCCAATAAATATCTTATGATTCTATTTATCAAATATAAATTATTGAACTATAGCTTTAATTTAAAATTTTATAGAAATATCTACTTATTTTTTTATTGTTGAACATACATTATATAACTTTTCTAAAATCATGTTTTCTTTTTTTTTTTTCCTTTAAAATATTAATAGACATCTATTTTAAATTCAAATTACTATATATTAGTAAAGATATAAAAATGCAATCTATATTGATTATTTTGGAATTTTAATGTTATACTTATGTTTTTAAAAATGATAATAAAATCGTACAAATATCTTAAATATATCTATTTAAAATATGCTAAGAGATATCAATCATCACCAAACACTTATCTAATTATGCAAGTGTAGTATAAATATATAACAAACATATAACATTTTAAAATAAATATAATATAATAAATATATAATAGTAAAATGTATATATGAAATACAATAATAGATATCATTTTGAAGCTACTTAGGTTTGATTTGTTACATACCTCTTTAATTAACAACTTTATTAAATTATGTATCATTTTTCGCTTATTTTTGTCAAATGGAATCATTTAGCCACACGATTATATCAGTCTAAAAATATAGATATTCAAAAAAATCCAAATGGTATTACATGACCAAGATATTGTTATTTTTAATCGAATTCTCCAAGAAAAAAGATACAAAATTACTTAAGTGACAATCCAATAGAAATTAAATTTATGAATGAAGTGTCACATGACAATAAATGAATGTCAATTTTAATGTCGAGAATAAAAGTGAACAATATACTCCATTAAATCCTTGTCTACCATTGTAAAATGTCTCTTGGCATAAATATACTTTTCAAATGTTTCTAAATGCAATTATGATATTTGAATTTAAATTAAATTTAATAATGAAGAAAAATAAATAGAATATCGACAAACATGTATATATTAGATAAATCTATCTAAAATATTTTGAGATGTCTCTAGATGCTCCTATTCCATTTTTGTCACAAAATTAATATAGATTCCTCTAAAATGATATTTTTTTACATCTTTATTTATATTTATCTAATATAACTATACTTGACATCTTATAGAGTTCTTTTTGTAGAGAAAGAGGAGTATCAAATCAATACCATGATTTTCACCACATAATGTGGAAAAAATGGCTTCAATTCATAGAGTTGTAGAGTCTATTTTTAATACAAATACACTTATATATTTTAATATCTCACATTAGTAGAAATTATTCCATCCAATAGCTTGTATTCACTTGAAATTTAAAAGTACTTGGAGCTAAACTAGTAATTGCATGTGAAATTTGTGATGGAAACTTGACGAGGGGTGTGTCAAATAATTTAAAATTAAGGGAGATAAACATCATAAGAAGAAGAGCGGGTATGAATAAGGATATAATGAAGGAAAAGTTTATATGTGTCAAGACTTGTAGGGGGAACCTATGACTTATACAAAAATTTGATTTATATATAACACATTATATATAACCAAGATTATATATAACACATGTAATTTGTGTCAATTGTGTGAAATAGAAAGGGGGTGTGTCAATCATGCGAAGTAGAAAATGGTGCAAGAGTTGGAAAAAGAGACTTCTAAATCTGTGCATGGTAAATTTGTATGTCGAGGAATTACAAATAAGAAGTACACATGTTACTTATGTATAGCTTTACAATGTATACTAGCCATGGAAGGTATAAGAAATGCCTTCAAACATGTACTTGCTAGTTGTTACATTGTACGAGACAAAGCTACCTTCACAAAGTTTTTCCGTTCATTGTTTCTTGAGAGTAAGGACCATTCAAAAACCAATAAGTTATTTTTGCGCAAAGGCAAGAGCTCATAAGAGGCCATATAGATGGCTACTCTTTTATATACCAAGTATCCATAGGTTTTTTATCCTATAGAAGAAGAAGGAGGAGGAGGAGGAGGGAAGCATGTGTATATTTTGTGGCATATATTAGAAGAGCTCACAACATAAGGTTGTGTAAAGGGCCTAGAAGATAGCTTAACCAAATATTTCAAAGGAAAGTAATTTTTCGTGGCTTTGACACTCTTCTCCATACTCACACTACTATAGGATTTATGATAGACATAAATATGAAAAATTGGAAGAATTTTTTTGAATTAATGGCAGCTCAAGGAAGAAATATCAATGGGCAACGTGTCGGAAGACATTTCTTTACGAAAACAACCTCCTTAATTTTGGCGGTGAAGGGAGATCATGCAATTGTAAACAATATTGTGTAACAAAACCACCATCTCATAGTTTTTATACTTTTCTTATCTACTCAAAGCCTATGGACTTCATTACACTCAAAGTTCTTGACATAATTGTTTTCAAGGTTGTCTCATTGCTTTAATATTAAAAAGCAAAACTCCGGTGTAAAATTGTAAGACTCCACAAATAAATCATATAAATTTGGATTACAACTATAATACAAATTGTGCCGCTATAATATTTTAGTGCGCATATTTTCCCCCTACATTTTGGGTTGACCATTAGCATGGCCATCGACATGTCTTGTATGCCATTTCATTAACCTTTACCGTTAACTCCATCACGCATATGTTAGTAAGTAATTTAGGCTAGTTTTTTTATCATGAAAAATTTCAAAAAAGCCCAATAGTTGACATGAAATGACAAAGGAAAATAGATGAGGTGACTATCAATTGGTTGTTCAAAAATAGACGAGCGGGATGAATTGGATTCAAAATTCAAACATAACTAAATTCCACTTACTGCAATCCCTCCCCAGTGCAACAACATAAAACTTCTCTTCCTCTACCTCGACCCCTCGCAATGATGCCTCATGCACATGTCGACACACTGCTTGACAATAAAGATCCTATCTCTCACGCATGTTAGTAGAGAGACACATAAAAACTTAAACCTGTAACTTCCATCTTGCACGCCACATGCCCCACCATTGCACCACAACTTCTTCTTCTTTTTAATTATTTTCATTGCATATTACTTTTGATAGATATGTAAAATGTATTGCACCTTGTTACATTAGTGGTTTTTGTGGGTAAATCCACTAAGTTGTGGGACCAAAAAGTGGATAAAAACTCAAAACAGCTGAAACACATACATGTTTTAGTTTTTTTGGTTTGGTAATTACCAAACCTAAAACGCGCACGTTATAACATGTACGTGTTTTTAGTTAGGAAAAATGCATATGCGTTATAATGTGTACGTGTTTTTCATAGTGTGGACTATATATGTGTATTTGGGGGGGCTTATACTTACAAAAATAAATGTTATACTTATACTTTAAAGAAATAATAGTATAAAGAAATAATAAAATAAATATTATACTTTAAATTTATTTTAGTAAATATAATAAGTTAGGGTCACTCTGCACCTGATGGAAGTGGTCTAGTAGCTCCAATAGTTATAATCTAGAAGAGTGTTTTTCAAAATTTAATCTGATTAGTACTTACTCATTTTCGGATTTCAACAAAGGACATAAAACTTTCAGGGCATTTATATTGTAGTCAATTTTGTTTTGGGAAAACATTTAGTCGTTTTATAGGTTTTTAACCTTCTAAATTGGATTTTGGCCCTACCACACTTGAACTTGTACCAATTTTAAAATTTGGTCCATAATTCACGTTTAGTGACCATAAATCAACTCTATTATGCTTTTCTACTTCTTACTTCCTTCGACACTTATTATATTTTGATTTCGATTACTGTTGGTTATATACATGGATATTATTGTATCATTTTGGCTTAGCATGATGATTAGATGATAGAGATACTTTTACTATTGATGGATTTTGATTCATAGTATGATTGTGTGTGATTTCTTAGAGAGACATTTTATATTGATGATGATGTGTTGTTGACATATTTATATATATTTCGACATTCGACATTTTCATCATATTGAGTAGGATTTAGCAGTGAACTAATCTTGTGATCTTATTGGTATTGATGAAATATAGAATTGAGATGTTGTTGGAATTTTAAAATAGTAACATTATTTGCCTAGATGATGATTTAATTTATGTATGGATGATTGTTGACTTATATGCATATATTTTATCTTGGATGTTTTGATGCGGCCATGAGGCGAAGAGGTATTGTGTGTTTTGCAAGTAATTATATCACAACAATCAAAGGGGATTGAGACCAACCACAATGGAATACTGGGTGGATACGACAATGGTCACCATGGCAACTTGTGTTATGTTGTGTGTGTTTTTATTTGTTGTTAGGGGTCCCCATGGGGGGATGACCTCCAATTGTGACCAAGGGGTTTGTGTGTTGTTTTTTTCTTTTCCTTTATTTAATTTTAGAGTATGTGATTTTATGGTGATGTAATTTCCTTTTATCATTAATTAATTTATGTGTCTAGATTAGTAAATTAATCATGTTACTAAACTAATTATGGATGGGAAAAAATAAGTCATTTATTAGATTATATGGTTCTTTGGTTTATGTGTTTTAAGTTGAGTGTATGTGATCTTGAGTGTTG